>CM072793.1:3340875-3761277 GCA_036983795.1 Megachile lagopoda
ACGAGTACAAGATATGTGTAAAATTCACACATGAAACGTTTTGAAAATCCCGCGCTTTTCGCACGAATCTTCCGCCAAAACTTCCCGCGTATAAAGTTTCTACGAACGTGTAAAATATCCATTCTTCAAAAAGAAATACTAATTTATTAACTTCACTTTAAAGTCTCTTTTATGAGTTCCGCTGAATAGAACGAGACAACAGTCCGATTCAAAACGTTTCGTCAATTTACTGCGCCATAATCGGCAGAATTATAAACGTTTCTAAAATACTTCGCGACGGTCATCTTTTTTCGTGCACGAAATAACCTGGCAGTGACATAAATACCGGTCAGGACAGAGAGGTTTTGAAAAGGGAACCGGGAGGAAATGAATGATCGTTCGAAAGTCAATTCGAAGAAATTTCGCCGGTTTTAATTGTGGTCATCTTTCAGTTGATTCGCAACAATGTGTTGGCCAGTCACAAAAGAAACTGTAAATGTAACGCGGTGCACGCGTCCGCAGAGTATCAGAAAGGAAGTTATTATTGATGGCATATTGAAACGGTATGAGCGTGGTGATAAAACGAGCCTGGGCCTACGGCACCATGGAGGTCTCCACTTAACGTCCAAGATTATATATGGCCGCAGAAAGCAGGTTGGGGGCCCCCGGATTCGAAACAACCATAGATGCTTCTCTTTTCTTCTGCGGATACATTTTCTGCACTATCGATCAGTAATATCCTTTTTTACGCGACTTTATAAACATTTTTGCGTGCTAGGCAAAATTGTTTTACAATTTCATTTTGAAATTTATCATACATTTCCTTTATGTTATATTTTTCCTCTTCATCACAAAGGTTTGATTTTGCAGCGATAAAGGTGTCATGAATTTTTTTTTTAGTGGGATTCAAAATAATTTTTATCATGGCTTATACTAATACCAGTCATTTCGATCGGTTCTTCTCAAAGTAGAAAAGTATTCTATAATTTAGATAGACAGATATTTAGATAGAGATTTAGATAGATTTGTTTTGTTATGAAATTTGATCGCATGCAGCGTCTTAGTTGGCACCACGATGTAACCTAACATAGTCATCGATGTTGTTTCACGCGGCCATTTTGTATACCATAGACGGAGTAGAATCTAATAGTTGACATTATAATTGAATTCCTTTTGTAAGATAGTAATACGTCAACAAATATAACAATATTCTAATATTACGTAGTTTTTTTAAATATTTCGACTGGTTTCGGTGGAAATAGCTTCGTCTGAACTGTTGGTAGTTTAGTATTAAATAATATTCAGCAACTAAAGCTGCTTAAAATTCAAATTTTAATCCACCGAATTAATCGATAAAATTTGGAATTAAACTTCTGATACTTAAATTTGTAAATTTGTGATTTGTGAACTAGAAAATTTGTAAATTTGCATAAGTTAGAAATTTGTAAATTTGTGATTTGTGCATTTGTGAAATAGCAAATTTGTAAATTTGTAAATTTGAAAATTTGTGATTTGTAAATTTGTAAAGTTATAAATTTGTAAATTTGAAAATTTGTGATTTGTAAATTTGTAAAGTTATAAATTTGTAAATTTGTAAATTTGTAAATTTGTAAATTTGAAAATTTGTGATTTGTGAATTTGTGAACTAGTAAATTTGAAAATTTGTGATTTGTACAGTTGTAAAGTTATAAATTTGTAAATTTGTAAATTTGAAAATTTGTGATTTGTGAACTAGTAAATTTGTGAATTTGTGAACTAGTAAATTTGAAAATTTGTGATTTGTACATTTGTATAGTTATAAATTTGAAAATTTGTGATTTGTGAACTAGTAAATTTGTGAATTTGTGAACTGGTAAATTTGAAAATTTGTGATTTGTGAACTAGTAAATTTGAAAATTTGAGAACCAGTAAATTTGTAAATTTGTAAAGCTATAAATTTGTAAATTTGTAAATTTTTTAATTATTAAATTTTCAAATTTCTAAATTACCAAATTTTTAAACTTGTCAATTTCTAAATTCCAAATTTTTCGTAAAGTTCTATATTATCAAATTTCCGAGTTAATGATCAAACCCTTGCTCAATTAAAAAACTGTAGTATTTCTAGAAATATAATTAAAATTGAAAATTTGATCCACCGAATCGATAAAAATTGTTAAACTTTTGAAACTCTCCCAAATGTTCCTCTTTTCTTGTGTAGCTATATTTTATCAGTAACATTCTTTTTACACAATTTGATAAACATTTATGCGTATTGAATTTAAAGAAAAAATTTGTTTATCTGCCGTTGACCATTTCCGCCATATTTATTAGTCCCCCTCGAACTTTTATTGCACCAATTATTGGGACGGATAATGTATATTTACGTGAGTGCTTTCTTAAAATTATCTCGTAAAAATATTGTCACATATATAGCGGTCGTTAAGGAGTGATTCAAATTATATTCGTTTTAAATTACTTATATTGCATCGTTGGAATTGGTTATGACTCATCAGACATTTTAGGTCGAATTTAATTTATTTTCTAAATTTTACTGTTCGTAAAATTGAATGAAATGAGCCATGTATTTCATGAACTGAAGTTCAATCGATTAAGATCGAAACAAACAATCACTTTTGATTTTAAACTGACATTGAAAATTATGAACACGTGGTAAACAAACCCATATTTAACAATATAATTGCTAGTCTTCATCCCTTATTTATATAAGTAATTAAATTTTACAAATTCTCTGCTGTAATAAATTTTTCATTTATACTTGAGTATACAAATATGCTACTTCTTGTTTAAATATATTGTATATTTCCTAATAAATAAATAATCCTGAGAATAAATTCGAAATTTTACTTAAATCGAAGTGTACAATTAAACTTTAATTGCGAGGTACACAATAAAATTTAATTGCAAATTATGCAATAAAATTTAATTACTAATTCTACCAGCGATCTGCATCGTTTTCACTTAAATTATAAGGTCCAGCATCGATAGATATCGAAGTTTAGGGCTTTATCGTGTATCTAACGATCGATAAAAGGATCTGAAATGTCGAAGAATTGCTAAGAATTTCTTCAGTTAACATTAATCACCGTTCATTAAAAATAATTACTATTAATTCCCTGGCTCGAATCGGTAGCAATCAAAATCGTAACGGAGTCCCGAGTTCATCAGGAGCCGGTATACGACTTTATTTGGAGATAAGACTGTCCCCAAATGACCCGATTAAATCCTGATACCGTAATTTACCCTTCGTATCCAAACACCTGCCAATAATCGTGTTTCGTGACACCACACAGAACAAGAACGATGGTTGACGAAATAATAATTACAGAGCAATGCCTGCCGAAACTCAGCAGACCGTCGTAAATTAAGTGGCATCAACGATTTAAGAACTGTAATACAAAATGCTTTTGAACTAATTTTAAACTTATCAAGGTTTGATCAGCGTAAATTGTCCCTTGTAATAATCGCGAAATGTACTCTGTTACACCTTAAAAGCATTGTCAATTGCATAGTGAATTATTCGGAATTAGATATTCAATTAAATATTAATTATTCGTTCGAAGTAAATATTCATTTTTAATTAAGAATTGCGGTACTAATGAAATTTTAATTAATTATTTATTTATGTATCTATAATTAAGTATCAACAAATTTTAATTTAGTACTTGTTTATAGTTATTAAGAATATTTTAAGCAGTTACTTATTAAGAATATTTTAATCAGTTAGTTATTAAGAATATTTATTCGGAATATGTTCTTAAATTAATAATTTATAGGTGATTTATAACAGTTTAAAAGAATTATTAATTAGATAGTGAATTAAATACATACTTATTTAAACATTAATTCTTCGTCCGAATTAAATGTTAACAATTTATTTAGGTACCTGCAAAGTTAAATTTTAATTAAGTAATTATTTAAATACTTACAATTTTAATCATTTTATTGTACGATTAAAAGAGTACCTGTTCTTGAATAATTAAAAAATATATTTAAATATATTTAGTTGAATATATATATTTATTATTTATATTTATATATATTTATATTTATAAATATTTATATTTATATATATTTAATTGAATACTTGTAACAGTACTTATGCTAGTAATATTTTTCCGTCAACGAGTTTTACGATTAATAACTTCATTTAACATATGTTGTAGGATTTCTAATTGCATAGCGATTACAACTTCAATTATTTTTTGTTAAATTAATGTCTGATGGAATAGATAAAAATGCGGAGAAAGGTGGAGAAAGTTGAATATGAAAATTAATAGTAAGTTAAATATAAAAATCATTAATATGCGGTAGTAATTGTATATAATATTAATTTTTATTTACATCTAAATTAATAATGTAATGCAATTAATAATTGTCAATTATTAAAATTAACAATTAATATAATATTATTTCAATTATGAAAAGTGTAGCATCTAAAGAATTTCAAGAAATTTGCAAAGATAAATAAAAATAATAAGAGAATTTGAGAAAAATACAAAAATTCACCTCATCAACATCTAAATTAATAATGTAATGCGATTAATAATTGTCAATTATTAAAATTAACAATTAATATAATATTATTTCAATTATGAAAAGTGTAGCATCTAAAGAATTTCAAGAAATTTGCAAAGATAAATAAAAATAATAAGAGAATTTGAGAAAAATACAAAAATTCACCTCATCAACATCTAAATTAATAATGTAATGCGATTAATAATTGTCAATTATTAAAATTAACAATTAATATAATATTAGTTCAATTATGAAAAGTGTAGCAACTAAAGAATTTCAAGAAATTTGCAAAGATAAATAAAAATAATAAGAAAATTTGAGAAAAATACAAAAATTCACCTCATCAGCAATGAATAAAAAAATGAATTAAATCGACTGTTTTGCACACAACAAGAACGAAAGACAAATTACGTAAAATGTTCACTGGTTGTAAATTTACGCAATATTTAGTGATTTTTCCCCGTTAATTTCCCCTAGACCCAAGAAATCCAACGGTCGGGGATGATATGGTACACAGGTGGGCCATGGCGAGTCGGTTAATTATTTCGTTTGCCGTTTCCCTCGTGAGCGTCGCATTTTTCTCGAAGAATCGGCTCGGTTTTCTCGAAAACCACGCAAAATACGGAAACGCGAGCGACTAAAACACGAACCGGGTTTAATCTTAACGCCAGTTCTCGTTTTATTCCCACCGAATTATTTCCTGTTGTATTTTAGATTGGGATTTCCCTGCCATCGTCCCTTCGTATTAATAACCATCCCCCTATTCCTCCGCCAACCACCCACCGTTCTTTTTGTTTATAGCAATTCCAAAGTATGGGGGTACGCCCAAATCTTAGGATTAAGGACGGTGACTGTCTTCGTTTTCTTTTTCCTCGCTTTACGATCGCGGAAACGCTCGTACGAAAGGAGATCCGTTCCGAACCGTAATCTGCCTCTAAAATTGGGGCGCGAGAGAAATCGCATGCGGTGATAAAAATCCTCTCATCCCTCCTTGTTTTCCACAGATTCGATCGTGGTTTTAAATATTTTCTTTATACTTTTGTCATTTTTAAATTTATACATTTTGTTTTAGGTATGATGGTTTTATACATTTTCAGAAATAACCCTTTTGCATAGTGCATTTATGCTACTTTTTTCTTCTTATAATTTCGGTTCTAAATTTTTATTTAAAATTTTAAAAAATAATATGTGTTAAAGTACTCTATTCTCATAGAATGTATTTTATTTTGAAAATAAATTTTTATATTATTTTTATACGTATATATTTTAATATTAATGAAGAACCTTATTTTGAGTATTTCATTCACCACCTATTAAAAAAGAATTTCTTACGTCACAAAAGTTACAGTGATACGTAACATAAAAGGTACGATGAAGTTCCTAACCTAAAAACTGTTTTACTATCAAGCTACATTTCGATCATTATAAAATCCATTCATCTAGTATTCGTATATTTACCTGAAATTGCTCATAAATTCTTAAATATTAAAATATTGCAAGTATTACGTACAAATATTAAAATAATCCAGCACTTTAATCGTGACTTTCTGTATCTGGAGTAAGCAAAACAACATGGCGCAAATGTAAAAATTATTCAAAAGTGATTAGGTCAAAGTATATTTAGAATTAGTAGAAAGAATCGCGTTTAAACTGCAGGTCTTATCTGGCCAGTAGATGTCTTTCGCGAAAATAATCGAAAGACGAAAGCAACGATCAGCCATTATGATTCTTTTCCGTTCGGTTATTGTTCGAGGCATGATTCGAGTCTTCGTGGCCCCTGGTCCACGGGTCGAAGGTGAGAGTTAATGAATGAATCGCCGGATATTCACGGTACCGCCACAAAGGAGGCAAGTCCAGCCACCGCGAAGGCAAGACCTCCCTTAATTAATATAGATTACTTCTAATTGTATATTTACCTATTAATTTATATTAACTCTCCGGGAGTAGGGCCACCGAGAAACGAATCGTCTTCGACCGGCTGATTCGGCTTAATCGACCAAAGGGTTGATAAATTGATTGATGTCTCATTCTCTTTCCGTCTCTTTCGTTCAACGTCTTCTATTTTCATACACTTGCACCATTCAAGGAATATAAACATACTTTCTCGCAAAATTCATACGTTCCTCATAAATCCTTATTCTTCAAAATAGAACGAACTCATTTTTAATTATTATAACTAATCTTTCTCTCGTATGTTGATGAAGCCTTGTCATGCTTGGAGCTAATATGCAAGCTCAAAAGCTTAATAATAATTAGCTATGACTAGTCATTGTTAATTTGAAGAAATCATAGATTGACTCGATTTCTGAGATTGTCACAAAATAAAACTTGAATTGTATATTAATTATATGACAGTTCTTCTGACAGTCAGTTTCACACGTGACTGCTGGAGGACGATGAATTTGTGGCGTACGCGTCACAAAATAACGCGGGAAAAACAATGTTGAAGATTGTTTCTTAAACTTTCATAAAACATGAAGTGTACACATGTGTTCCCAGTGTACTCATATACAGTAAAGCTTGTAATATGAACAGATAATAAAGTTGTATTGAATATCTGTACAAGCATCTGGGGGTTAAAAATAATCGTAAATGAACGAAACAGTGAGCAGCATGAAATCGTGGTATCTCTGTTCGACAATATTTTGCTATCTCCGAGGTTTCCTCAACCCTGAGTCGATTGGAAACGTTCTTTATCCGCGGCCAATTTCTTTTCTGGACCGTCGTTCATTTGGTGGTCGCATCTGGTCCCCGTTAATTGAGAACCCCTGCAGCGACACGGAAAAGAAGAGATAAGTTGAGGGAGAGCTTCACCTATCTATCGGTGGTATATCGGGTGCGTTCCCCGTTGAAGAAGCGGCTACGAAATGAAAGCCGCGACTTATCCTCGGCCTCGGCTTCTGATTGAATGGCTTGCACCCGGAGGCGCTCTCGACGGGGAGGCAGAAAAGAACTGCGAAGAAAAGGAGAGGGAGAGACCTCACGTCCCTCTTCTGGAGAAGCAGCACGTTGGATCTCGCGCGCGCGGCATTTGATATCTGAAATCCCCAATATTTTTAAAAGCACAGGGGCTGCTGCCACGCTAGAGAGGGGGAGAAGGGGTCTCGAGGAGCCGGCCTCAAAGGCGTACGAGCCTTTCCACGGCCATTAAAATACGAATAATAATTATAAGAGCGACGGCAGAGTGATCAGTCCGCTAGCAGACGAAGCGATCGTCCGTATCAGCCAAATAGTACCCCTTCTACCTTTTTCCTTCCCCTTGCGCTTCTTTCTTTTCTCTATGTTCCTCGGGACCGAATGCGTCGTGGATTTACGACCACCGCAAGATCCACGTCGTTATCTAACCCCATGGTCGACCTTGGACACGGGATTCGAGTTGCGTCGAGTTTGGAGGAATTGTTTCGGAAAGTTGATGAGGTTAATGAGATGGGGAGTCGCGGTAATTGGGTGGGGGAATTTTATTGAGAATATTTCTGCTTATTTTGAAATTAATCGGTATATAATATGTTTAGATAGGTAAAGTATAGATTAGATAGATATAATTATGGATTTCATACATATGAAATATTGTACTGCAAGATTCAATGATTTTAAACTTGTTTCAAGTGAGGGAGTTGTGACTAATTAATTTTATATAATTTCTTGGGTAGTAAAGTTATTTTAGATTTATTAAATAGAAAAATCAAATTGATCTTATTTCTTACTGATTTTGTTTAAATATTGAGTATTGTGTTTTATTAATTTGTAATAACATGGCAGTCATTAATGAAAAAGATTGTAACTGATTAAATAAAATTATGAATGAAATATTTTCACTGCACTAAATTTTCAGTTTTTTTATTTGGGGGCAAAAATAATTAAATCAAGATAAATAATTTAGATTTAATATGTAGGACTTAATTAGCCATTAGCTTTCAATTATTATATAGCAATTAATGACTATCATTTATTAATCCGAAATAATAGTTGACTAATTAAGTCTCAAATATAGAAGAAGTTTTAAATTAATTAAAATCTGATAACCATATGGTCCAACTAAAGTTCTTTAACATTAGTAAAATTAACTATTATTTAAATAAATAAAATTAATACATATTTGGACCCTAATTAGTCGTGAAAAATTATTCAGTAATAATTGGTAATTAGTTCTCAGTAACAACCACTCATGAATTATTATTTAGTAATAATTAGACATTAATTATCGTTAAATACTACTTAATTACTAATTAAGTCCCAAACATCAAATACGTATTAATTTAATTATCATTTATGTAATGACCAGCAGAAACCATAAATATTATTTAATTACTTGTTCGTGTGAACATTTTCAGATTCTGATTAACTTAAAACTGTTTCCACAAATGTAGATTTTATTTTATCTGAATGTACAAATTTTACCTTTTCGAATAAATGTTTGATATTTCCTAAATAAAGAAATTGCAATTAACTGCTATAAAGAAATTACAATTAAACTTCCTTTGATCACATTTATCTTTAGAAAAGAAAAATGGTAGATTTAAGTGGGATTGTTTGTAAGTATTTTGAAAAATATAAGAAGTACTACGTCTGATAAGATGACACGCGAACTAATAAGATTTACACTGTTTCCGGCTACCAACTTACCAGACGTGTATAGTACAGTAAAACTCCTATACCTGTATAGATATTAATTTTAATTTGTACTTATTACGTTTCACTTATAAAACGGTTATTCGATACGTTTGTTTCAATTATAGCGACTGTACATTTCGTCGTCAAAATATTTAACGATATTAAAATCAAAACGAATAACGAAAGCAAAAGCAAATAACGAATTTTTAAAAGCAAAACACAAATGAGTCATGAAGAATCAATAATTATGTTACTATTCGTAACTTTGTACATCATTTGAAAGTAAATAAAATTTTGAAATACAAAGAAACTTAATTCTGGCACCTACTTCCTCCATTAAGTTAATTCTCCATTAAACATCGAGGACACCCGTTGACTACCTATTGAATAAGTTTCACAAAATACTGCGTATTAAAGTGACAAAGTATCTAAAGTCACAAATACCTACCACATAGTAACCATGAACTCGGTGTTCTACGATCGTTAATCCCCGGCAATCTTAGACCGCAGACGAGACAGACAATGAAAACTTTTTTTCACGGCTTTCTATGGTCACAGTGACTGATCGTGTGAATGTCCCAGCTGGCTTGCAGACGCTATTGGCCGAAGAAGAGTGTCAGTCCGAAACGTGGCCGTTCTATCCAGCGTCCTTAGCCATCATAATGGAACAGCATCGGGCCTAATTACGACCGATACACATGTGACCGTGTGTCGCGCATGTTGGAACGCTTGGCTATCCATAAAGGCATATCCACACGCCTCAGAGTGTCGTCCGAGCGAGCGTTAGCCCGCGATTGCTCGTTAGCGGAGCCACGGCCCCGTGTCTGTCACGAAATCGCTGATTATCATCATTCAAGGAAACCACTGACGGTACGTCGCCCCTTAACTCTCGTATACCAGCCATCGCGGCCATTACTTACTTACGCTACGGACTGGTAGGCTTAGAAAACTTGTCCACTGGCGCAGACTGCACCGTCTACGTTTTCTAATCGAACTTCTAAATTTCGATATAAAATGAGAAACAGTTCATTTCTATTGAATACATATTTCTGGAGATTTACATCCGAGTAGGTACTCCTGGCAGCTGACAAAACTAAGCAACACCTCGACATGAGTAGAAAGTGCAAACTCTACTACTAAGATTAAGGGTTCCGGCAATCAGATGTGAATAATAAACTACACGACCTTATGTGTTATTGGTGATACTGATGTAATATACAAAGTATCAAAATATAAAACCTGACCACTTACGTATACAAATGTACAGGCCAAAGTAAAAATTGCCGAGAGGTGGTTAACAGGTGGTGGGGACCCCAGTTAATGAAAACGAGTCAGCATACTATAAAACCCCTGCCCTACCACTCACAGACCAAACCGTACCAGATACGAATTTTTCTCACAGAATAAAACTTTCTTAAAATGGGCCAAAACCTCAAGAAAAATTGTCAAAATTGCCGAAAGATGGTTAACAGGTGGTGGGGACCCTAGTTAATGAAAACGTATCAACATACTATAAAACCCCTGCCCTACCACTCACAGGCCAAACCGTACCAGATACGAATTTTTCTCACAGAATAAAACTTTCTTAAAATGTGCCAAAACCTCAAGAAAAATTGTCAAAATTGCCAAAAGATGGTTAACAGGTGGTGGGGACCCCAGTTAATGAAAGCGAGTCAACATACTACAAAATCCCTGCCCTACCACTCACAGGCCAAACTGTACGAGATACGACTTTTTGTCAGAGAATAAGACTTTCTTAAAATGGGCCAAAACCTCCAGAAAAATTGTCAAATGCGCCGATAGGTGGCTAATAGGAGATTTGTGGGGCGGTGCCCTCCTCAGATAGCGACCGTTCAATTACCTCGAAATTTAGCAATTTTTCACCTGTTCTTCGTGCTTACTTGTCGTCAAATTTTTATTGGAAATATTTTTCTCCATTCGTGGACTATATCTATATATTTTTTGAACTATATCTGGCAAGATTGAAGTTTAGCTTAAGATTCTTCTTTTACTAATGAGGTGAGAAGTGAAGATTTTATTGGAATGGAATTATTACCCAGAAAAGTATTTTTATTTTGTTGTTATCATCTACCAGCTTCATCTTCAGTGATTTTCGTTGAAATCATTTCGAGCCATATTTTTTAAAATCGTTTCGATGACCTTCAAATATGTTATGGTCACTGCTCTGAACATTTTTTCTCCGTTTTCAAGATATTCGCATAAATAGTTTCGTGTCTTGTACAAACAAGACTTCACGCTAGCTAGGATATTTATCTACCCTAACCTAACTTTGTAGATAAGTGGGTAATGTAATTAAGTTATCGTGTGGAGTTATGTTGCAGTATGCAAGACAAACATCAACATGAAATATAATTGCATCGTAAAACTTAACTGAAACTTTTTGCAAATATCTAGAAAATGAAGGCCGAATAGCAGTAACATGGATAAAAATTTTTCAGAATAGTGAACTCGACAACATATTTCAAGATTATCGAAATCAGATGGCAGTCGTTAAAATAAATAATTATACAATTTCTATTTCGTTATAGATTAGATGTAAATTTTTTAGTTTAAAGAGGAATTAAATTATATTTAGATTTCGTAATTATGTTTAGAAAAGTAGATTTGAGCTGAGTACTTAAGTTTAAAAAATTAAAGAACTAGACTTGAGTTCATTTTTAGTTCTCTAATTCACTGTTTTAATAATTCACCACCGCTTTGAATTTTGCAAAAACTCGAAGGAAACGATTTCAGTTTTAAAACACGTATTTACCTGAAAAAAAGAAAATTCTTTTCGTTCACTTAAACCATTAATTCCTCATAAATAAAACTAAACACGTTTAGAGAATTTGTAGTAAATAACGTTGAGAAAAATCGTTTCTACGCTGTTGGTTGAATTTGCGGTGCGTTCACACATCGGTTGTCACTCGTGCACGTGTGAACATGGCGACACAACCCGGAATTAGGGAAGACGCTTATTATTTCAAGGTTCGGTTCGCTTGTGCATCAAATAATCAGTCATGATGCGTTACACTAGATAAGTCCGTGAAAAAGTAGGCGATTAAACGCGAGAGAACGATAGGAAGTAACTCGGATTAATTTCGCCAAGCAAAGCATTGTCTCTTTGTTCTTTTTCTTGATATTTATAAGGGTTGCCATAACTCTCCGGAGAACTGTGAGGAACTCTCACAGAAACTTTTTATTTCATCGATCTCTTGGATGTTTTATAAAACTTTAATTCTATCTTTTTATTAAACTAGTTTTAAATTTTGTACGTACTAATATTTAGAAGTAACAGTTAATAACATTTACAAATTATCAATTATTTAATTTTCAATCATTCAATTTTCTGCAAGATTTAATTTTGTTCGATAGTTACAAAATGGAGATTTTATTCAACGTAACAAAGTTCTATCAAACCAGACTTGCTCCCGAATGGAGTCATACCACTAAACATCCGATCCGTCATTGACAAGCGTGAAAAAGTCAATGACACCAGAAGGAAATTAGCTCGAAGATCAGAACCTAACCTAAAATGTCAGTCATTCCGTTAATGGATATGGATCGTTCGTCTAAATGAAGATTTCGATGAAACGCAGGAAAAGGTTTAGGAAAGTTTTCGGTGAGGGATCATGAATCATTTAGGTGGCTGGGACGTATCAGGGTTTCAAATAACCACCCTTCCCCCAAATGTCAGAATGATTCTCTCTGGCTGGACCCGCATATCGGTCAGAGTTAGTCTTTCGGTAGCGAGTCGACTTGACAAATGTCCAGCAACACCCTCGATTTTCTCAACTCTCCTTGAATCTGAATCTTCCGATAGGGGAAGCAATGGAGTGGATACTTCCAGTTCTCGATATTTTATTGCCCCTAACAAACTGAATTCTTACTTTGTCTATCTAATTCTTGAGAATACGTTCTTTGTTATTTGCTTCGTTAACCTTCATTGTTCCCTGTAATAATCTGTGAATTTAGTGTGTAAAACAAGATTACCAGATTTGTAATATACTTCTTATAAATACAACCAAATACTTATAAATTTTTTTTTAAATTTCACAAAATTCGAAAATACTTTATTGAACAGATATATGCTTTTGCAGGTCTTTGTCATTTATTGTGGTCATTATAAAGAATATTCGAAAATTCTTGTAAGAGTGCAGACCGCCATTAATTAAGGAACTCTCAAATTAAACTCTATTAGAAATAATAGTAAATAACAGTAAATAGTCAGGTCATATAACCATTTGTCATGGAAAATTATAATACGTATACAAGTTTGTATAACAAATTGTAACATGAACTTTGTCCATAAGTCTATAATTACTTACGTTTTCAGTAAGGCAGTCTCAGACATAAATTCATATGATTTATATGATTTACATGATTTATATCATTTTATATGTTGTTATATGATTTTATATAATATACATAATTTATATGATTTTATATGATTTGTATGATTTTATATGATGTTATATGATTTTATGTGATTTTGTATGAATTAATATGATTTGTATAATTTTATATGATGTTATATGAGTTTATGTTATTTTATGTGATTTTGTATGATTTTATATGGTTATATGATTTTATCCAATTTTATGATTTTATATGATTTACATCATTTGTATAATTTTATATGATTTGTATGATACCTTTTATTTAACCTCAATATGTAAAATAAATAAAACTTGACCTGAGTAATACATGGTAAAAATAAAATGACCTCAATATGTGGTCCTAAAAATTTCGGTCACCTCGTACATACATTAAATATATAAAGAGGAAATGTATTAAACATTCACAAATAAAATATAAAAGCCGGAAGTAAATACCGTAGCAATCGATAGTAATCAGAATAGTCGGTTTTCTAATGTTAATTTGGGCGAAAGTTCAAGAGGACAAATTGACAAGATCAACCAGTAGAAGAAGCCGCTGCAAGAAGTTAATCCGCATGAAAGCCAGACTGAGATAAATCCGCAAGGACGGCGGATCTCTGTTGATCGATCGAGGGATCGAGCCTCATCGACCTCTCGTTTTCCTAGGGGTTTCTCGTTGGCTTCAGTAATACGATGGAAAGTCTCCAGACCGAATGACAAATCCCCCTTTGCTTGCGATAATGAGTCTCCTAACACCTTGGCCCGATGTCCCTCTCTAATTGAATAATTCTCGAATCATTCTTTTTAATTAAATAATTCTAGATCCTCGAGATAGTAACATTCGAGAGCCTCTTAGTGTTTGTAATAAAAGCTCGTCCTAATTTAATGTACCCATGTGCAAGAAATGTTACCATTATTCATTGGTTCCTTAAACCTTGAGACTTTTATAGGTTAAGTGATTTATGGGTTAGATTAAGGTGGGGATGTTGCTTACGTCTCAGAATTTTACAAAATTACTTTCTACGTGATTCTCAAATTATTTTGCATGAAAATATAACGCGTGTGCTGTCACTCGTAATAAATTAAATTAGGTTAGATTTGTCATAGGTTAGGTTTCATTATAATTACAGGTTTTACGACGATAAAATTTATGACACAGATTACGTAATTTGCAGAATTCATTTGGACAAATTTCATTGTTTTTATTATTTCTTTAAACTTTCGTTGAGTTGAGAATATTACTCGTTTCTCAGTTTTAAAAAATTTCTGAATAATTTTCATTTTATTAGACGTGCATTTTGTTTCCTCAGGACAAAAATTATATGTCCAAACGATTATATATTATTAAACAAATTAAAATTGTTTTTCCTACGTTTTAAATTCTTTATTCTTCATTTGTTATTTAACACAGATGTATAACACATCGAAAAGTTATAGCTGAAAAGAAATTGTTTATATATTTTCAATCCACAATAATTTATATTTTCATAAAATAAGCAAATTTTATAAATCATCCCTTCGTACAATAAAAATTACAGAAGCACTGCACTAATATTGCTGTATTTAATTTCATATAGTTTAGTAAAATAATTGAATAAAAAATTAGTATTCGAATAAAATTTTCAAGCAAAAGTCAAGTAAAAATTTCGACTAAAATTCGTGGGGGTTAAAATAAGATCTCCAAAGGTGCAACGCGAGTTAGGCTGAAAATAAATAGAAAAGAATGCATTTTAGCGCGAGGTTAAGATTTTCAATGGCCGTTGATATTTAGCATAGCAATATTACCGATGGCAATTCGTTCTGGGCGTCGCATTCAGCACGGAATTTCAAAGTCCCCATTCTTATTAAAGTTGAAAGGTGTCGGCGCACAATAACGTAAATAACGGGAGACAACGTGTCTTTGTATATTTCGCCATACATCATCCCCATGCCGTGCCGTCTACTTTATTCCACGATCACGATCGTTGTTTTTCTCCCTTGTGTATTGTGAGTATCGCGGGGGTTTTGGCACTCGGATGGAAAGCAAGAACGAATCGGCACCCGACACGTACGGGGAGCAACCGTAGTAGGTGAACCGTAAATAAACCTATCCGAAGGAATTATTTTCCTTCTTTTTTTCGCCCTTTTGTGCGTCCTCCATACTCCACCCGTAACCATTTCATCCGTGAACAATCGTACGTGTTCTCGAACGTCTTCACAGATAATTTTGTTACCTTCTGATACTTGCTGACATCTTTGGTCTACGAGGTTTCTAACCTCAAATTCAATGAAACGTCAGGACACGTGTCATATTGACACCTGACATGTCCCAACAGAGGCTTCGAATGACAAGTGTAATCCTTTTTCATTTATAAGATTGATAATTTGAAATAATTCACTTTGCATATTCTTACATTTTTTAATTTCCAAATTAGAAATATCCGATCATTGGAGATATTCAAATTCTCAAACTGCAAAATTTGTTAATTCTATATTCATAAGTTGTCAAATTGCAAAATTACCTTACCTCTCTAACTTTTCTTTTTCATTCGGTCTCAAGCTTTCAAATCACTACGTTCTCAAATTTCCAAATTTCTAAATTACCAAGCCTCGAAATTGCAAAATTCCTCCTAACTTTTTATAAATCTGCTAATATTCCCTACAAACTTTCTTTTTGATCTCATACTAACGCGTTTAACATAAGTGAATAATTACTCTATCACTTTCAAAATTTTTACATTTGTTCTCTAGCTACTAAGCCCACACTATCACGTAAGTGCTATAATTATTAACAAATTGTAAAATCATTTACAATTTTACAAATAATCATTATAAACTGTTATAAATAACGTAATTATTTGTAAAATTACAATTTGCGTCAGAAAGTGTAACGAAACCGCATAAATGAAGGTACATTAACGTACATGTTGCAATAAATGTAAATTGTATAATTATACAGTATTTGCAAGAATATCAACTGGTACTGATTACAAAATTGCATGCAGCGATCGTGAAATAGAAATGGTAGACCGTGAACTGTATAACAACGGGCGATTTAACAACCTGGAATAGGAAAAGAATCTCTCCGTTGTCCTCTCTGCCGCTATTAGTCTGCTTCCATTAACGAGTACAGTAATTGCGGCGATGGTTTTCTCCTGCGGCGCGGATTAAATCGTATAATTCAAGCAGCGACATTCCAGAATTGTCTATCAACGGTCGGGGGCACACACGATCGCGGTTGCTTTCTCACCGTCGCCGGAAGTAGCCGCGAGAGGAGACAGCCTTTGAAGAGTAGGGATACACCGTTAAAAACGTAGAAAACGCGGCAAGATACATCTCCCCGTCTGGTTTAATTCCATAAATAAAGGCAAACCGTGCTGCGGTATAATGAAGCATCGGCCGGTTAATGCATAGGATTATCGAGTCTTCCCATGGCCCACATCGGTCATTATGGAATAACAGTAATTATTGATATGCGAGCTTCATAGGCACGCCGGCATTGTGAACCGTCACTTCTTTTCTTTCCTCCTTCTTTCTCTCCCTATACTGCTTTACATTTTTATAAAGATTGTCTGTCCCTCCGCTCGTCGTGACTCTGTCGTGCCGGAGAAAAGAGACATTCGATGTGAGCGGATGCAGAGGGACAGTTGCGTGAGCAGAAGTCACATTGTTGGCCCCCAGGCTGAAGATAAGTGCTGGCTGAGCAATGCTTTTTCTTTTTCCGTCCTGCTCTTTTTCACGAATCGACGCCGAGCATACTGGCGGACTAAGAGCCCAGAGGTTAGGCCAGGTCGGGTTAGCGAACTGTACAGAAACGTCAGGGGGAAACCATAACGTTGTAATTTATTGCCGAGCACGGCATTGTGACCGCGTCTCGCGGGGGCGGTGTGACGGATCAACTCACGGAGAAAGAGAAAACTCGTTCTGTATCGTTCGAACCGGACGCGAGGATGAGATTCGTCTCGATGCCCGACGTTTCTGACACTAACCCTACTGATACGGGTATTGAGACAACGATAAACCTCATTTACTGACCAACTCTTTTCCACTCTCATTGTTTCTCCCTGTTCTAGGCTTCTTTATTAGTTCTACACGCGATGCAGAGTGTTAATTCTACAATTTAGAAGCCATTGTGACGTCCCACGTACACGTCGAAGGTGCTTCTAAAACCTTGAAACTTTCTCATAGATTATTTATTATTTACAGGAAAGGGTTTATATGATACTGGCTGTTGAATACAAAATTACCTTCTCACACATCTGATACATATGTGACGTCCCATGTCGGAGGTGCTTCTAGATGTAAACCTTACAACTTTTTCATAGATTTCTTATTGTTTACAGGTCTACTTGAGTACAGGGGTTTATATGATACTGGGTGTTGAATACAAAATTGGCATTACCTTCTCACACATATGATATATATGTGACGTCCCATGTCGGAGGTGTTTCTAGATGTGAACCTTGAAGCTTTTTCATAGATTTCTTATTGTTTACAGGTCTATTTGAGTACAAGGGTTTATATGATACTGGGCGTTGAATACAAAATTGATATTATCTTCTTACACATATGATACATAAGTGACGTCCCATGTCGCAGGTGTTTCTAGATATGGACCTTGCAACTATTTCATAGATTATTTATTGTTTACAAGGCTATTTGAGTACATGGGTTTATAGTGGGGTGTTGAATACAAAATTGACATAACTTTTTAACTTTCCTTGTTTGTATTGTAATTAGAGCTGACACATGTGATACATATGTGACGTCCCACGTACAAGTCGGAGGTGCTGCAAGAATCTTGAAACTTTCTCATAGATTATTTATTATTTACAAGAAAGACTATTTCAGTACATGGGTTTATATGATACTGGGTGTTGAATACAAATTTGACATAACCTTCTGACACATCTAATACATATGTGACGTCCCACGTACAAGTCGGAGGTGTTTCCAGAATCTTGAAACTTTCTCATAGATTATTTATTATTTACAGGACTATTTGAGTACATGGGTTTATAGTGGGGTGTTGAATACAAAATTGACATAACTTCTTAACTTTCTTCGTTTGTATTGTAATTAGTGCTGACACATGTGATACGTATGTGACGTCCCACGTACAAGTCGGAGGTGCTGCAAGAATCTTGAAACTTTCTCATAGATTATTTATTATTTACAGGACTATTTGAGTACATGGGTTTATAGTGGGGTGTTGAATACAAAATTGACATTTTCTTGTCAAATAACTTAAATAGCGATAATTTATATCTGTACAGTTGATTAGCTTCCGACACTGTCACACAGTACATTATTTTGTTATAGGTAGATTTTGGATGGCAATATGGTACTGCTGATCCGCGGTACAGTTGATTGCAGATAATTACGGTGATAAATTTTAGAGATACTTTTCTAAAATATTGGGGACAATTGCGTTTATCAGGAATCCGATGTGCATCAGCGGAACATCGAGCAACGGGCTTTATTAACATCGGCCGAAGCGTAAATAGAGCGACTGCGCATCCCCGGCATTCCTGCGGACGTGGCGAGTGACCATGGGGGTACGCGTTATTGGAGAACGCTTGAACCGTAACGGCCATAGCCAAACCGCATACGATTATGGGTAGGAAAGAATGCATGGTGTGTCGTCATATCAGGCAAGGCCGTCGTGCGTACACCGATGCCTATGGTCACGGAGGGACACAAACGCGTGTACGCGTGCATGCCGCGTTGGATATTCCCAACGTTAATTTATGTACGTAGTATGGGTCGTATTGTGCACAGCTGTGTTTGTGCCGCGAACTGGGCTATGATCCGAGACCACAGATCGTGACTTCTGTGGGAAACTCGAAGGAAAGTAATAACTGACGGCGCTACCGATGCACATCCGTCAGTTTTGCGTGCCAGTGCGTGTACGTGATCAACAGAGAGGAAAAACGGTTGATGTCGAAATTTCATTAGGGATGTCCTGATCTAACGAATTCTGCTAATTGACAATTGAAGTTTGCTTTAACTGAGTTTATGGAACCTGTCAGATAGGTTCTTAAAATTTGTATAATTGCAAAATTTATTTAAGAAATTTTTGGGAAAATCTATGGCGATTTTCGTGAAAATGAAGAATCATATTAGGTACTTTATGTATCGTAATTAATTTATTTATCTTTCTAATAATATAATTCTAATTTTGTGTAATATTAATATTAACTGTTTAAGTACCGAATTATACTTATATCGCACAAAAATATTTTCATCAAGATTCAACATTGTTAAAATCTTTTCCCAATATTTAAGCAGAGAACTTTTATTAAAGTTGTACTTAAATCAATTGTATATAATTTTTTTAATAGTAAAATTGTATTAGATTTATTAAATGTTAGAATAAAATAAGGATTTTAGAAATTTGGTAATATAGAAACTTAGAAATTTAGAACTTTTGGAATGTAGAAATTTAAGAACTTAGGAATTCAAAAATTTAGAAATTTAGTAACAATTTGGAAGTGTTACGTTAACAATGTAGGAATTTAGGAACTGACAATATACAAAGTTGAAAATGCGACCTTCCAACAATTTGCGAACTCCAAATTTAAAAAATAAAAATTTAATTGTTTTAATTAAAATATTCAAGCATTTACCCCAAAATGAGAAACAGATACCCCCCACATGTCCCTAAACCAAAGGGAGCCTACGTTTCCTGCAGCACATCATTAATCCAGCAGCGTCTTCCAAAGGACTCCACGTCCATTTTGAACCCCATTCGAACATCGAACGTTGCATCAAACCTTCATCAGCTTTGCAATAGAAGCATGCCCAATCGAAACTGGGGCTTCCACGATCCACGGTGACTCGGTTTGCTAGTCAACAAGATAGGTAGGCAACAGAGAAAGAGATCAAGAGCAAAAGGACGTTTGTAGAGGGGGGTTTGAACTTGCCATAAATTCGCGAATGGACCACCCAACCATCAAAGCGATCACCCGAGGCTTCCTTACCCCGAGTCCTTGCATACCGGCACCGATATTAAATGACAAAGGCCAAAGGCATACCTCGCCGACGAGAAGGGTTGGCGGGGTAGCAAATTCTCGCGTACGAACAACCCCCAAGCATCCGGCCACCCGCCTGAGAGGCCAGAACGTTCCCTCTTCTCGTACCTTAAGTCAACCCCTTACGTCAAGAACCCATCCGTATCGGCATTTCGCGGCCAGGATATTTTAAATACGTACACCGCGTCATCCCGAGCCCCGGGTGCTGAACTTTCAACCCTCTCGATGCGGAGGATCAACGAGTTCGAGGACGCGGTTTCCAGCGATGCTTTGATGTCTTATAAAAAAATAACGAGCAGACAAAAGTTACATTTTTTACAATTGTTTAGAGGGTAGAAATTAAAATTATCTTTCTTAGTCTATTATTTGAATATAATTGTCAAATTTTATTATTGTGACAACTGTCAATGACATAACTGGTATATGTGAATTATATCAGTTACTGTCATTTTTGTGCTAATCAGTGTAACATTAATTTTAGGGATTTGTGTAAAAATATTTTTGCCAATGCAGTGTAAGAAATTTTAAGAATCGATAAAAAGAAACACTGACGTAAATCAGTAAGGTTTGAAAAGACATAAATACATATTAAGAATGATGTTTATAAAAATACATACAATGATTCAAATTAAAAATTGCAACTAAATCATAGTAGATATATCAACAATATAATATATCAACAATATGAAATATTGTTATTGATATTATAAGTAATAACTGATATACTCCTACAGTTTCAATATTTACATTTATTAATTTAAAGTATCCACTAATTATTACATGGACGAACTGTTCCCTGTCATTTTGTTGAATCATATACAATAATTTTCAAATTCAGTCTAAAAAACAAAAATGTGTAAAAGTATTTTTCCACTTATTTCGTAGTGCATCCAATTTTATCACCGATTAACCCTGTGTAATTGATTTACGGTCAGCAGCACGCGGTTAAAAACATTTCTAGATGTCACGAGGGAGGGTAAAATCGAAGTCGGATTAAAAGGAGAGGAAAGTTGAAAAATTTGTCGATGGTGTTCTATCGAGATATTTTTTCAACGCGTTCAACCCTCGTGTTTTTACGGAAATAGTTTTGGGAATTGAAGCGAAAGTATATCGGTTTTTGACTATTTAATGAGAAAGTCGGGAGTAAGAGAATTCCCTGGCGTCGCAGGCGTCTTTTCAATATGGTAATTCTTCGGGTATATTCTGGTATCGTTCCCATAAAGGACGCGTCAATCGACCGCGTATTTCCTGCGCTCGACTACGCTTGAAAAGGAAGAGCGAGGGAGCATCGAATGTTCCGTTTCCTGGTGAAATAAAGCATTGAAAAGTTCACCGCTGTCTCGATCTTTCGCGTGTTATTTCGCGAATAATTGTCGACATCATTCAAGCTGCAATATCGTTGAAATTAGTCGTCCTTAAATTATTAGTTGGTAAGTTTTGCAATTTCATGGATTTTTGAAATTGGTAATCTTTTAAGATTTCAGTAATTATCAAGATGGTAATTTTTTCAGTTTTGGTATTCATAGTTGGCAATTTTTTACAATTTTTGGAATTATTGATATTGGTAATATTTTACAATTTCAGTAATTATCAAGATGGTAATTTTTTCAGTTTCGGTATTCATAGTTGGCAATTTTTTACAATTTTTGAATTTATTGAAATTGGTAATATTTTACAATTTTAGTTGCTCTTAAAATTGGTAAATTTTTTCAATTCTAGTAATTAAAGCAATGTTCTTTGATAGTGAAAGGTGGTAATTTTATTCTATTCAAGTTTAGTATTTATTACAATTGTTTTCAATATAATTCTTAAGGTTGGTAATATTTTTAATTTCAGTAACTATTAAAACTGGTAAGTTTCTTCAACTTCAGTGATTATTATAATTGATAACTTCTTACGATTTTAGTAATTATTAAAGTTGGAAATATTTTTAAATTTTATTAATCACTAAAGTTTTTTTTTTTAAATAGTTGTAATTATTGCAATAAGTCATTTTTTCAATTTTTTTAATTATTACAGTTAATCATTTCTTTTGATTTTTCTAATTATTACAGTAAGTCATTTTTTTCAATTTTTTAATTATTACAGTTAATCATTTTTTTCGATTTTCTTAATTGTTAATAGTTTGTAATTTCTTTCATTTTCAGTGATCATTATAATTAATATATTTTACGATTTTAATAATGATTAAAATTGGCAATTATTCTCAACTTTTATATTTATTAAAATTGGAAATATCTGTAAATTTTAATAATCACTAAAGTTGGTAGTTTCAAAAAATTGTAATTATTACAGTTAGTAATTTCTTTCGAATTCTCGATTACAATCACATTCCGTTTTATGTTACGTCACCAACACCCAATGACCTACATTTCCACTGTATTTTCTTTTACCAAAGAAAATCGTTTAAAAATATGAATTTCTGGAACATTCCGGTACAATTGAAAATTTAACCTAAGCACTCACTTTTAATTTTTAATCAAATTATGTCCCTTTTTGCAGAACCTGACAAGACTCTTAATTTCGACGCTCAAAATCTCTGTCTATACTCATCGAATACTACCTAATAATGCAAAAAAGAGTTGAAACCAAAATGGTGCCCTTTATCCTTCTACTATGACGTAATTATGGTACTGTCATTTTAATCAAAGGTGTACTTAAATTGCATATCTACTGGAAGTGTTATGAACATTTTATCTATAACTCATCTTATCGATAACATCGCTATTACTAATTTCCCAATAATCATATCTCCAATTGTACCGACATCACTATCAGAGGTGCTACGAGGGGAAACAAATGTCGGCACGATTAAAAGCGGGAACCCGGTATGTACCTGCTCTATCGGAATTCTTATCGCGAGACAGGTGAAGGCGCACAACAAAGCTCGCCGAAATGAATGTCGATTTACGGGTTCGCAACTGACACGAGGTGTATAATAAAAATTTCGTTTGCAGTCGTCGAGGATCACCTTGCTAGCACAATGCTGTGTCAGCCTCGTAAAATTCACGCCTTCCTTCAACGATTCTCATCCCGTTCGTTGTTTCCCTGACTTTATTGCAGCGCTATAGTTCCTTTTCTTCCTTTTTTTCCATCGTCCTTCCGAAAGACAATGTTTCTATTGTGACCACTCCTGATCACAGGTCTGCACCAGGTGCATTTTTTCGGGACTGATAAGTTCTTTATGGCCGCCATACGGTCCTACGCAAATAACACTCGAGTCCTCGACACAGGACTATTGTTCGGCCGGAAGGAAGCTGAGGATGTTCTTTTTGGACGTCGACACTATAGCACCAAAAATATTTAGGTCATATTCAAGCTTGTACTAACGCTAAAGGGGGTGGAGAGTTCAATATTGTCAGATAATTATGAGATATTTCGAAAGCAATTCAAAATCATTCTAAAAGCACTTTGTATGGATGAGAATAGTAGAAAGCACTGTGATGTTACTTTCTAATTGTTATTACTTATAACAGTGTTATTGATTACTGCACAGAGTGCGCCTCATCAATTATTCTATGCATTACAATGTTCACTTATTTGTGTCAAGAGCAGATCTGGTCCGTGTGGATTTTGTAGAATCAATATGAAGGAGGAAGAATTCCATTAATTTTTAGGGATGTGACATGGGGATAGGAACAATTCGATACTCCATGTGAAGTCTGTACATTCATAATTTTTATGAAAGGTTAACAAAGTTTGGCCATAAGTGGTAAAAAGTACACTCTGGTACATTTAACGCGTTATCTCCTGCAGAGTGACGAGTAATTCGCAGAGAAAATTCCCACTTAATTTATCGAATCGATGGCGGTATATCAGCGTATTCCTTTTTTAATACGACGACAATCGAATTATCACGGTCACAGGGAAGAAGAATGAGGGCGCGAGCGTCGACGCACGAGCGAACGTGGAGGATCGTTTGCCCCGAGAGAAGTGCACTCGACCCCATCCTTTCATGGCCTATTGATTCCCAATTTCACCGATAATGGTCGGGGCGCAGCCTTTTTTCCTTTTTTTTACGGCGATACACTTGTTGAACGTTGTAGGGGTGATTTTGCACCGGCCTGCAAACGGGACGTATCCTTCCTCCTTTTTTTTTCGCCCCGTTTCCTTTTTTTTCGCACCCACACCCCTCCGTTCGGGAAGAGAGGGGAGAATATGGTGTTCTCGCCCCATGTTCACGTGGGACGTGCAGGGGCTGATTTTATGGCGTGTTTGGGGCGATCCAGACATAAACGCGATCCCAGTCGAACGACAGGGGTGAGGGACATCCCCAAGTGGACCTCGACTCGATGAACGGAGTGTCTTTACCGGGAATTGGGGACACGAAAGCAAATGTTCCTTGGAATTCCGACATCAATCTATTTTCGAAACGAATAGAATTACTCTACTGTTACTAAGCAGATTTCACTAGTTTCTCCTTTAGGATAGGCACTTATGTCATCTATTTTGACAAGATTAAATTGACAAGATATCTGAAATATCGTTTACTTGTTAACTTTTAAATTTCCAACAAAGTACATTGACCATTGAAAACTCTAGAAAACTGTTTGGATCGAGAAGAGATTTTCAGATCTAGTAAAAAAATGAACATTATTAGAATCGATAACGTCATGCACCAAAGAGAGTTCTGCTCCCGTTGAAAATGCAAACGTGCAAAGTATCTCTGAAGGGCTATTACTGTTACCGTCACTGTTACCGTTCTCTTGATCTCTCTCAAGAGCACGAGAAGAGGGGTTCAGGATTACCCAATGGATGGAGAGTGCTAGCAGTTTGAACGGCAGTATTATACGGAAAAAGAGTGGCGATGTCTATTTGAACGAAGATAACAGGAGGCAGGGGAGTGGAAAGCATAGACGAAACAAACAGGAACATCTTGAAAACAAAAATCTCGTACGATAAATACATTTTTGAACGATGCACTCTTCGAAGGAGAAACAGTGTCACGTAAAAACGTTATTCTTTAAAAATATTTACTTTCCAGTTTTTATTAAAATTCGAACATAATATATTTCATACATTATCTCATATTTCATACTATACTGTGGTTCATCATAATATATGTAGTGGTTGTTTGAAACATATTTATAGTTTACGAATTTAAGACGCCATGTTAGATTCTGCATAATACGCGGGAAATTCAAATGTAATTACATAACGTTTGCAATAAAAATAATTTTTGCAAAGTTTACAGGCTTTACTTCAAATATTCAGTGGTTGTTTAAAACATTTTTATAATCAACGAATTGCGAATTATTTTCAGTCGCCATATTAGACTCGGTATAAAAGGCGGCAAATTCAAATGTAGTGATATAACATTTGCAATAAAAATAATTTTTCCAAAGTTCCTACGATTTACTTCAAATATTCAGCGATTGTTTTAACCACTTTTATGTCCAATAATTTACGAATTATTTTAAGTCGCCATGTTAGACTCAGTAAAAAAGGCGGCAAATTCAAATGTAGTTATATAACATTTGCAATAAAAATAATTTTTCCAAAGTTCCTACGATTTACTTCAAATATTCAGCGATTGTTTTAACCACTTTTATGTCCAATAATTTACGAATTATTTTAAGTCGCCATGTTAGACTCAGTATAAAAGGCGGCAAATTCAAATGTAGTGATATAACATTTGCAATAGAAATAATTTTTCCAAAGTTCCTACGATTTACTTCAAATATTCAGCGATTGTTTTAACCACTTTTATGTCCAATAATTTACGAATTATTTTCAGTCGCCATGTTAGACTCAGTAAAAAAGGCGGCAAATACAAATGTAGTTAGATAACGTTTACAATAAAAATAATGTTAGGGAACTGTACAGGATTTTCTTTAAGTATTCAGTGGTAAACTGTTTTGTTAAAGGCGCAATACGCTTCAAAGTGATTTCTCGTTCAAACGATTCCGGTCAACTGATGTTTGCTTCGGTTAGCCAACTGGTTGTGTCCCTTCCGGTTCCCTGTCGCACCCTTCTGTCCAGTCCTTTACCGACAATAATCACTGGGTCTCCTTTAATTCTGCGGCAACCCCATTACATCGAAGACCCTTCTTACTTGTTAGTCAAATAGCTCTTTCTAAAGAGTTTCTCTCGCTTCCACCCCCTTTTCAACTCACCGTCCCACAGAAAAAAAAGAGTTTGATTTCGAACTTCCCTTTATTGGCCATGTTTTAAAAGGATTCTCGCCCTTATCCTTTAAACGAAACCTCTTTTAACCAAACTAACGACTCTCTTGCCAAAATAAGCTGGAAACAAGTTCACGGAGTTCACTTATCGAGGATTTTTCTTAGTTTGTTCATAATTCAGTATTATAAGTAACGCTTATATTTTTTGAGAAATATTCTAATTGACTTTTACGATTATTAAAGTTTCAAGCTTTTGAATTATTCATGTTTTAGGACTGAATTTAAGTGACATTAATTTTATTTGGAATCTTTTTATGCTTTTTGAAGGACTGAAGTTGTGAAATTTTATATTGATAGATTTGGGAGTTTATAAGTTTCTTATTTAAAATTTTTTAAAAATATTTTTAATTCTTGAAATTCCAAGAATCTAAATAGCCAAATTTCCAAATTTTCAAATTTCCTAGTTTCCTAATTTTTTAATTTCCTAATTTCCTAATTTCCTAATTTCCTAATTTCTGAATTTCTGAATTTCTGAATTTCTGAATTTCCAAATTTTCAAATTTTCAAATTTTCAAATTTCCAACTTTCCAAATTTCCTAATTTCTTAATTTTTTAATTTCCTAATTTCCTAATTTCCTAATTTCCTAATTTCCTAATTTCCTAATTTCCTAATTTCCTAATTTCCTATTTTCCTAATTTCCTAATTTCCTAACTTCCTAATTTCTGAATTTCTGAATTTCCAAATTTTCAAATTTTCAAATTTCCAACTTCCCAAATTTCCTACTTTCTTAATTTTTTAATTTCCTAATTTCCTAATTTCCTAATTTCCCTATTTCCGAATTCCCTAATTTCCTAATTTCCTAATTTCCTAATTTCCTAATTTCCCAATTTCCTAATTTTCCAGGTTCCAAATTTCTAAATTTCCAAATTGCCAATTACCAAATTCCAAAGTATTCCAAATATTCGAGTTTTCAAATTACTAAATTTCTCATTTCTTGCATTCTTAATTTTCAAATTTTTAGTTCTTAAATTACCAAATTCCCAAATTTTCAAGTTCCTTAATTTCAATTTCTTACATTTTTAATTTTCTAATTTTCCAAATTTTTATATCCAGAATCTTTCATATTTTTATGTTCCCAAATTTCAAAATTTTCAAATTTTCAAGTTAATGTATCCAATTTTTACATTTAATTATACGTACAATTATTAAAAAATAATAAATTACATAAAAAATATACAGCATATTACATTACAAAAATAACATATTCAATGTATATCATAGTTTCGAGAGGTGCTATATTTGCATATATTTAAAATTGTAAATAAAAAATTGCAGAACAACGAAATATTAAGTTACTATATTTGTTGCGTAATATTCGATCTAAGTGCTAAATAATTTTTAATTAAATGTACTCAAAAAATAGTACATCGTAATAAAAATGCAATACAATACCAAAAACAATAAACAACAAAATGACAATGAAAATCCGTTCTACCCAATCGGTTAACATTACAAACCACCGAACTTCGTATTCGTATAATAATTCGCGCACAGTACATTTGCTCTCGACGTAGCATCCCATTTGATTCCAGTATGCGAAAGTAGGTCCATGAACGCGATCAGCGGCAGGCAGGCTCACTCGACTATAGCCTTTACAAAAGGTTACCAGAAAACTTTTCTCATCTCGTTCGATATTTACCAGCGGCCATTGGATCGAAAATTAAAGAAACCGCGAAACAGAACGAGCAAAGTGAACGACGTAGGAGCAGCCTGGGCGATCGAAGCTAGGGACCGCTCTTCTCTTTTCGATGTTGGCTCAGATACCCTCGCGTAATTACTAATAAGTTTTCGACACGAAATGAGGTGAGGAAAAGGGGGAGAGGGTTAATCCGAAGGTACGAGCAAAAGGGGTTGGTAGTCTGCTGATACTCAGCAGACGGAGGACCCGTGGGGGCAATAAGGGGTGGAAATGGCGAGAGCGACGAAAAGAGAGCAGAAGATCACCCTTGGTTCCTATCCAGAAGGAAGCCGGATGGTTGAAACCAGTTAAAGATTTGCGATGTCTTTTCGATCCGGTGCCGAGATATTCGTAATTACTGTTTGTGTTTCTCTTCGTCGGCGCCGTATTTATCCCCTCATGGAACCCGTTCAGCCCCGACCCCTATCGTATCTTTCGAACTCTTCCCACCCTGTCCTTAAATCTAACTCCCTTGATTCCCGATTCCTCCGACTTTTCGCCTCGCTCTCATCCTGGCCCTCTTCCGATTGCTCCTTGCAGACTCGTCGATCCTTATCTACAACGATGAAAGCGGCCCTGCTCTTTAGCTGCCGAGTTCTCGAAAATCGAGTGCCCTTTTAACCCGTTGCATCTGATTTATCGGTTCAGTGCTGGCCATTCGTCTTGATTTCGATTTTCAGATTGTCGAACCACACTCTGCATACTAGTCACTAGTTTTGCATACTTTTATTGGATTACTTTTACAAGGTTACGAGATCAAATGAACTATTTTCACTTTTTTGCGTGATATTGGTGCGTCCACGTTAGGATAATAACGTAGCCTTGACGATAGGTTGTCGAATTTTTGCGTTTCTTGCCTCGTTTGTGCCAGGTCTATTGTAGGAAAAGAAGGCAAGGTATGGGAGAGAGATTGGGGATTTTTCAAAATTCCCTAGGTCATTAAATCTCTAGATCCCTGCACACCTATATCCTCAAATCACTACATTCTCAAATGTGTGGATTCCCAAATCCTTACATTTCCGACTCTCTACATCTCCAAATTTCTCTATTCTCAAATATCTAGATCCACAAATTGAGAAATTGTAAAATTGAAGAATTGAAGAATTGAAGAATTGAAGAATTGAAGAATTGAAGAATTGAAGAATTGGAGAATTGAAGAATTGAAGAATTGAAGAATTGAAGAATTGAAGAATTGAAGAATTGAAGAATTGAAAAATTGACAAATTGCAAAATTGAAGAATTCAAAAATTGAATAATTGGAAAATTGAAAAATTGAAGAATAGAAAAATTGAAAAATTGAAAAAATGAAAAAATGAAAAAATGAAAAAATGAAAAAATGAAAAAATGAAAAAATGAAAAATTGAAAAATTGAAGAATTGAAAAATTGAAGAATAGAAAAATTGAAAAATTGAAAAATTCCAGGATTCTGTTACAGAACGAAACAATTTGTAAAAGAATAAAAAACCATAATTGGTTATTATAAGTATTCCCTTCCAAACAGTATTCCCTTGTCCCTTTCGGAAGAAGAATATATTCAAACCGTGCGATCAACATAAACCAAAAGTTTTCGAGATTAACCGCAATCGAAGAAAGCATAAGGTTCAAGAATCGGAGCTTGAGAAATGGTTAAAAAAGGTGGTATGGGGTTAAGGATAAGTCGCCTTTTAGCGAGTGGCGCGAGCAACCCCTTTCTTGTAATTCGACGAAATAAACGCCGAACGTTAGGCCGGAAGCAATAAAATAAATCAAGCCTCCGAGTGGGGAAGGAAAACATTACCCCCTCAAAGTATCCTGATGGCAAACGAGGATCCTTTAGTCGTTAGAAGCTTTCTGGTCGAAGACACTTTACTCCTGGTTAATATGTATCATCTAGCAAAATTTTTCTGTATACCGGGTATCACATTACGTCTTATTACAAATTGATACGTTCTTGTATTTGTATATTTATTTTCAGTAATATTTGTCCTTTGCCAACTTAAAAGAATAAGTAAATAAGAACATTTTTGAGTATCGTTCAAAATAACGGGGACGTAATTTAGACACCCTGTATGTTTTCTTTGTGCATTCGAAATTATGGCAATATTAATTCGGAAATTGTTTCCATTATTTTAAGGCTTCACCTTTAATATTGAAGATTATCTTCATTTTCACTATAATATTAAAAATTGTATTTTATCTTTATTATATCTTCATCTTTAATATAATGTGATTATCTTTAATATTTATCTGCAATATAATTTAATATCTTAATTAAACCTTTTAGTTTTAGGGTAGTTTAAATATCTCATGGAATTTTAGTATTAAAATATGTACAAGGCGTTTCAAAAATCTATTGATTCGATTAAAACAAAAATAACAATTCATCCTCACTCTACTGTTGAATACAGTAATTTTTCAATATATTTCGTAAGAAAAATTTACAGCAATGAAAGTAAGTCCTCAATTTTCAGATCACACTATTTTTGAACGTCCTATACAATTTTCACGATTTTCTGTTCGCAGTCTTCAACGTTAAAATGATCAAATTTAGCAATTTTTCAATTATTCAATTTTTCAATTTTTCAATTTTTCAATTTTTCAATTATACAATAATATTGCTATTATTGCAATGTCTAATTACAAAACTCAAAGTACACGAAACAATGCCAAAATAAATATACTCATTCATTATAAAATATCAATATTTTTCAAAAGTCTTAGTTTGTACTCCTATAAAATATTTATACAAATAAAATAGTTGATTGCACAGGAAACTTTTCCAAGCACCAAACTGTATACAACATAAGCACCACTTATTTTGAAACAACCTATAGAATTAAAATTTAAAAATTTTCTCAATAATAATAAAGAGACAAAAATTTTACTATATTTAATAAAATATAATAATGAAATGTAATGTATAATATAATACATATGAAATATAATAATAGAACAGTAAAATATGTTTTGTTAGTATAAATATCACAGTAAAATAAAATCAACTACAAATAATTAAAGAAAATGTTAAGAAGCACCGTTGAAAATAAGGATTTCTAATGATGTTATTGTCCGTACTCAACGCGACTGTAATACTGAATATATAAATAAAATAATGGTGCCTGGTGAGACCATAAATTGACTCGGACATAAATATTTCGCGTCTTGCCAGCGTCTGTTTCGCGGTAAGCTGACAGATGGAACAATGGACACCTTCATTTAAAAATATATTAAATGGCGGAACGACGAACGTAGCGTATCGTGCATGTCCAAGCTGATTATTAACGATCGTAAAATATTGATTGATTCCGACACCTGGTTTTAAATACCGCTTATTATATACTACGGACATCAGTTATTTTCCTGATGATACACTGACCGCTCGTGTGCTACATAATTATAAGCAAACGCGTAACAAATTTATTTAAGAATATTGTCTGTCGCCTGCCACAGTTCTGTCCTTACATATTTTCTGTCCGTCGGTTGTCAGAAATACGACGTGAAACGGTGCTCAAACAGAAATTCTGTTCAAGAGTTCGGTCTCTCAAGAGTTTCTTTTTAAATAAAGTCTGTGACCAAATTATTGAGAGTTGTACATGCGACTTTTTCTGGATTCGTGTTAATCAATTATCATTAGGTAATACAGGGTGTCCCACAATTACTGTAAGAGAGGGGTACCACTGCAGTCTAAAAAAATCGATCAATCAATAATAATATATACTATACTGTAATAATAAGAGGCTAAATTTACAAAATATGAAGTCTGAGTGCAATTTGTCCGGCAAGTTCATTAAAAATAAATCTGCATCAATATACTGAGAAATCCAAAAACACTCAGGACTTGAAAGACCCAATTGTACATTCGATACCCGGTTGAAGCAGTGATCGGCCACCAATGCGAGTCACATAAGAAACAGCTACTAGAAGTATCTTAATGTTTGCAATGTTACGGTTGTGGGTCTGCTATGATAATTGTAATGAACGCCTCGAGATTCCGCGAGCCCATCTGCGCCCACCGTTCCTCCACCCTCGAGCCACCCCTTTAGACTCCGCTCCGAGGAACGAGCAACGCTCTCTGTACAAACTCGGGAGCTCTTAAGTACCGAACTTGTTAGAATTGATTTAAGTGCTGAATGCTAAATCAACCGAAGGGCCCACCCTTCCAGCTGGGGTAGAAGGGGGGAGAGGAGAAAATTTACGAGTCGCAAGCGTTTTACGTGTATCCTCGTGCGGACCAACGACCCTTGGCGTAATCGGTGTTTCGCGCGGATCAGACGAAGCTTAATGGAAAGATACCTTGTTCGATTCTATTCGCTAGTCCCTTCGATTAATGTACAAATTAACATTTCTCATTCCTCCACAAAAAATTTATTCAAAGCATTTCAAATTATTTTAAGATTTCACAATATGACAAAATTGGTATAAATATTTTTTATGAGTAAAGTAGATATCAAAAATTGAGTAGTATACATGAAGGTACTTTACTGGCGATATAAGTAGAGTCTCCTGTATCAAGTGCTGCAGCGGGTGCAGGTAAATGCAACATGTGCTGTTTAGGATTCATAGAGTCCCAATGCACCTTCAATTTCGTGTGCTGTTGTTTACAGCTCGTATGCTGTGTTGTCCACAACATACGTTTCCATGACTTCATACGTATTTAACATTGCAAATGCAACAATATTGTAACATTGTTAACATCGTAAACGCATCGATATTGTAACTTCGTTGACATAAACGAAGACATCGTAACATCATAAATGCATCAACATTGTAATATTGTTAACATCGATATTGTATCATTTTTACCATCATGCATCGACATTGTAACGTTTCTAAGATGGTAAATTCATCGACATCGTGACAATGTTAAAGTAATAAATGCATCAACATTGTAACATTGTTAACATCGTGATGGCATCGACATCGTCACATTTTTAATATGGTAAATTCGTCAACATCGTAATATAATTGTAAATTCATCGACATCGTGACATTAACATCGAAAATGCATGGACATGGTAACATCGTTAAACGCAGTCCAAAATGAGGTATCGGAATGAAGGGGGCGTAGATGACCACCGGTAATCGAAGAAGCATGGTGTATTTCTACCGGGTTGAGGTGACTCATCTGACCGTTCCACTTAGCCTAGTAAATCACGGCCATCAACACCGGACCAATTAACACGGCAATCATCCAGTCGTGGATCGACTTTCGGAAAGCGAGCGGTACCATTACGGTTCGTGAGGTCATGCTTACACAGCAACGACTTCCAAGAGTCCGAAACACGTATGACCGTGTATCCACGATGACGTACGTATCCGTCGCGTTTTATTACACGTGTCCGAGAACGGCTCACCGGGCCGGGCAATATCCATAAATCAGGAGTATCGTTGAACGAAGAAGCGAGAAGCGTTGGCCACCGAACTCTCCTCGTCACCGCGTTTCAACTGGTTGAGCAATGAACTCGAGATCTTTATGTAGATCGTATCAGACGGGCCGTGACACGTGGAAAGTGTGAGAACTGCCACGAACGGCCGTTGATGGACGAGGACTCGCGAGGATAGAGCAGGTTCTTCTGCGGACCGCGTTCGGTGATGGATTCTCCGCGTTACGCCATTTTGAGCCTGATCAAGTTCTCCGCATTCTATTACGTCTTCATTTAAACTTTGTCGCGACCTTGCTAGACTTCGGAAAGTACAGAAACTTTTAAAGCAATACTTTTGTTGGTTCCTGAATATTGACACGAATTATGGAGCTGATTTTGAAGAAAGTCCTGATAGTTCAGCGGAAAACCGAGCGAAGAATCACAGAGTGTTTTCCAGGAGCAGAAAAAGGTAGCAGACACGCCGTAACAAAATGATTGAAACACGGCCTGGTATATTGTCCTTATACGGAGGCACCGGTGAATCCGTGCAAGTGGAGAAGAAACTGCCCTGGCGACGTTAATTTGTGAACGATTACGGGCACCTGGTGCTGGCCTCCGAAGACAAAGGAGAGGTCGCGGTGTAACGAACGCGCATTCTTTCCTCAGGACTGCTGCAATGTTTTCCTCGGTAATTCTACAGACTGGCTACAATTTCTGGTAATCGCAAAGATTCCTCGACGCGGTTCAGGATTATGAGTTTAGGTTCGATTTCGATGAAAGTTCGTGGACGCAGAATACGAGATCGGTCAGAGAGGTCTCCGTGACCCAACTGGCACAGATGAATTTACATGCACGGCGTAAACTGAGTGAGCTGTTTCTCCAGTTTGTCTGACAGAGGAGAATGAAGAGAGAGACGAAAAGGAAACCAGAGGCAACCAGAGGGGCAGAGGATAGCGTATTAACGAGCTTAAACGAACGGAAACTAAGTGTCTCGGCTCGGAGTAAAATTAATTAATCGCAATCGTCCGAACTGTGGCGACGATCGCGCGCTCTCGTTTCTTGAAATCGTTTGTTTTCTTGCTCCAGAGTCTAGACTAGACTCTTCGCTATCTTTAACGCTTTGACTACCGCAGTAAAAATAAACGTGTCTAGTATGAAATATTGAAACTCTAATTGAAGGGTTCACAGCAATATGGAGGATGCCTCACTCGTCCTTTTATCTTGTACGAGAAATATGATCTCTCCTGGTGAAAGTATAGTCACCGGGCTATAAATACATTTGGAAACAAATAGGGAAAAAATATTACGCTAGCTTATGTTCAGCTAAAAAATAAACGTAACATAAATTGGATTATATAATCTTTATGTACAAGTTATTTCGAAGTTAATTTCTGAAATTAGAAATAAGATTGCGTTAAGAATTTCTATTTGTCTGGCGGTGCTATTTGAAATTTACGTATCTGAGGATCTGAAATTTGAAGTGTATCAAAGAATTCTTCGATGTGGTTTGACGAAATTAATGGAAAGGACTGGTCCTCGGTGTCGTGGGAATTCGTTCACGGGTCACCATGCTTCACGTGTGACTTCTTCTTGATCGTGGCACGAAACACTTGTAAAAGTTCGCCGCTCTGTGTACCAACGCGATGATAATTTCCAGAGATTAAGCTGACCGAGGAGACCCCCGATGCTTCCACCGAGCTAGTTAAAAGTAATGACACGTTCACCGGGTCTCCCGGTTGTGGCGATTCGAAATCTCGCTTTTTTGCCGTAACCTGGCACCGACCAGAGGTGAAGACATCGGTGGCCAGCCCTGTTTGTGCGACGAATCGGTGTCCGGTACCAACTTTCCGACCCCAAGACACGCTCGTTAGCACGGCATGTGGGATCTCGGCGAGTTTTGTAGCCGGCTACCTTGTAGTCAGCTACCGGAATCAGGCTTCTTTCTGATCCTCAAGCGGATTCGGCGATGCTGCGCTTGTCCCGGCAATAAAAGCAATTCGAAAATAGAACATTATTTAACCTCGTTGCTTCATTCTTTCAGTTTTGGAATGCGGTAGACTCTTCGTTAAATTGTAATAATTATATTATAATTAAACGCTTATTTCATTTTTTCCCAACTGGTTCTCTTTGCGGCATTTTGCAAGCTTTCTCTTACGTAAATTCTTCGAGCACTCCTCACTTTGTGTATCTACAATCTCAACTTTTTCTTCTAATTCGTTTTCATACTCAATTTACCATTCTGGTGTATTCTTTACTTTTTACAATTCAGATATTTTCAATCGTTTGCCATTTTTAGAGCTTGTAAAATGTTATATAAAAAGAAGTTTGAAATGTAAAAAGAAGTGGACGTCTTACTCCAACGACTATGGTATACAAAATGGCCGCGTGAAACATCTATCGCGGCCATGTCGTGGCGCCAAATAAGATGCGATCAAATTTCATAACAAAACATCGACAAATCTAAATATCTAAATACTTTTCCACTTTGAGAAGAACCGGTCGAAATGCCTGGTGTTGGTTTGAGCCATGATATAAAATTATTTTGATTCCGAATAAATGAAAAATAAAATTCATTACACCTTTAGTTATATGAACAGGAAAAAACATGAAAGTGAATTTTAAAATGAAGCTGTAAGTCCTTTTGACTAGTGTAGTTTTGTTATAGTGATCGAAGAATAGCGAAGGGATGTGTCTGAAATTCACAGAAGGGTAGGATATAAAATTAATAGCGATGTAGATTTCTGGATAGCAGGGAATGCGAGCAATTGCGAATCGTGGGAGTGCGAGACAGGCGATGCGTGAAATTTAATACGTTCGACGTGAAGATTCCTCGAGTACGGCAGAAACGAAGGGAAAAGAGGAGAAAACGGAGACACATAACGAATGCCATTTCTGACCCGAGCGGTTATGCGTGCATCGCATTATTGTTTGCCTTCAATTAAACTTCCATTTTGTGCAACGGCCCCGGCTCTGTTTGCAACGATTCTCGTTGATTGCCAGACTCTTCCTTGGAAGAGGAAATTCTCTTACGACTTTCTTTGAGGGAATCGACGAGACACGATTAATTGCTCGCTGTTTTGATTGAACCCAATTTCTTGGGGGCATTGATCCGTACACACAGTTTATTCTGTTCATGTATTTGAAATATTTGTTTTTCATTGGTTATTCTTTTCATTTTTGTATAATCGTGTTAGAATACAAACACTGTTTTTTAATGATTGATTATTAATTCTAGTTGGTATTAATTGTTAATGATGTTGATTATACTTAATTTAATAATTGTTTAGTTATGTTTGAATAATTGTTTATACTGAGTTAAAATTCTAATATTATTTATATTCAATTATATACAATTTGTTTCTGTATATTTATACTCAACTTAATAATTATTTATGTTTAATTATATTCAGCTGAAGAATTTATATTCAATTTAATAATTGTCCATATTTATTAAACTTAATTGTCTGTATTTAATTATGTTCAAATTAATAATTCCTTAATTATATTAAATGAGTTCATATTTATTTTTATTAGATTCAATAAATGTCTACATTTCATTGTATTTATTAATATTTTTACGTAACATTTAGAAAGGTTATTTAAATTATTTCATTTGATTGTTTGTATAATAATAAAACTGATCTAACGAAGAAATTTTCGGTATAAAATAAAGATTACCGGGAAGCAATTCTGGTCTGCCACAATTAGTTAAAATTTCGAACATCATTACCGGAAACGCTGGCGATTAAACCGTAAGATTGAACGTTCGTTTTTCGCTCTATCAACTATAGACAGGAAGCCATCGAAAATCGTCTATCTAATCAACTTCCTTCCTATGACACATTTCTGAACGAGTTCTGTCGAAACGAGTTTCTTTTTCGGCGGGACCCCTTCAGATACACACGTTCGTGACAAAACTTGGCGATTCCGCGACAGAGTTCGCCCGATAACGAGAACAAATTACGATCGCTGCCAGCGAAAGAGAACTACGTATTTGCTTAATCGGCCGGCACACCAATGGCTTCAAAGAAGCGGAACAGTAAGATATCCCATTAATTAAGACTCTCCAGATGTTTGAAATTACTTGGTCCCCGTCGTGCTCGGACGTCCCCACCGATTCTACGTTAAGTTTCTTGAGAGATCCCTTTCTGCGAAGAATTTCGGCCCGATAGTCAGGAAAATCAACGGGTCATTCGTGTAATTAGAGAAACCGATAAATTCTCGCTTTTTCGATGAGTTATTCGACACACAAGAATTTCATCGTTTTACTATAATTATTTCTCTAACGACCTATCAACATTTTTCTTTTGAAACACCGCTGCGACCTTTAAGCTTCGTGTTTCAAATGTGATTATATTTGTTGGAAAATTGTAGTTTGGTAAATTTGCAAAATTTGGAGATTTAATGATTTTTGGAATTCAGAATTTTAAATTTATACTTTTGAAACTTGATCGTTTGTGACCCATCACTAACCACGAAATTACTTGATAATTTGAGGACTTTGGGTATTTATGAATTTAGGAATTAAGACAGTAATTTCTGAATTTAAAAACTTAGGGATTTGAGAATAGTGGAATTTGGAGATTTGAAGATTTGGAAATAGAATTTCAAATTAGAATTTTGAAACTTGATCATTTTCGAGCCATCACTAACCACGAAATTACTCAATAATTCGAGGACTTTGTGTATTTCTGAATTTCGAAATTAAGACACGCTATTTCTGAATTTAAAAATGTATGGATTTGAAAATAGTGGAATTTGAAGATTTGGAAATTTGAAAAGTAAACATTTGAAACTTGCTAATTTGAAAATATAGGAATACCCGCATTGAGCCATCACGTTACAAAATTACCGGCAAACTTTTCCATTAAATGGTTCAATGTTTGGACCTTATCTAAATGACTTACCCCCCTGTAAGAAATACCATCCCTTCCAATACACTTTAAAACCTAAGTTACAATTTGATGTCAACAGAAGGTTGTCCGGCATCGTGCAAGTCAAAGTGATCGTTAAATTGTATCTCTGAGTATGCAATCTGTCCGGGGAGGCAGGAAAAGGACAGTCTAAGATAGGGACAAAAACAGAACGTACAATGGTGTAGAAACGATGGTCCAGCCAAGGATGCGTTTTATAGGTCCGATGCCTTTTATAGTCCCGAGGACCGCAGGCGGCTCTAAAGAGACTGTTACGATGAGGAATCCCGTGCAATTAAACGCTTATTGCTTGCATATCTCCGAATCGATCCGCCACTAAAGTGAGTATTGGCGTTGGTTGTAAAACCTCCTAGATAACCAACGCCAACTGACCACCGGCCATGTCTGATCTTTCGATTTTGTCGCGACTAGCAGCGGCTACGAATCTCTTACGATCACCATTTCATGGGGTACGCTGTCTATGATTATAACTAACTCTCCTTTAGGAATTTTTCAAAATTTCAAAGCTTCAACGCGATCTACATTTGTTTCTGTACCAAAGGTCGCAATTTTTGGTCTTTTGATTTGAAATTTTGAGGGTAGAGACACTCTGAATAAATAGCGCCGATCTGATGACATGAGCTCTTCGTCATCGACGTCGATCGAATCGATATTAAAACTGTTTGGTATCGTTTCGAATAATTTTTACAATCGACCACGTTGGAAGCTCTATAACTCGTTGACGACAATACTTGGTCATTGACGTCAGTCGTCGTCATCAACAATAATCGCGTTTGGTGTTTTCGTTTCTGATGCGTTTAAAGATTGTACGATTTTAAAATCCCTACATCTCTACCTATATGTTTACCTAGGGTGTCACTAGTTGGAATAGTTACTCAATTTAAACTAGATGGTCTTTCAATTCTATAGGTAATTATAATCCACTCGTAAATGTACACTAAATTCTGACTATAAATCAGTACATTTAGTACACTAAAGTGTACATTTAGTACACTAAAGTGTACATTTAGTGTACTAAATGTACTGATTTAGTACATGTACTGGCAAGTACATTTGGTACTAGTGATTGGCAAGTACTAAAAATGAGTTTATAGTCACCGCAATAAATGATTACTGTGTACAACAGATGACTATAGTTACACAGTGACAAGTAATCTATCATACAGGCGATAGTCGACACTCATCATTTAATGCTGGCTGCATTATATCATTAACTACAACCAAGGAATAAATAATCAACGAGTAAAATCAACGAATAAATGATTATTAAATGCTGTGGATATTTACAGTTACTCCTTATTGGACATTATATGCGGTTATAGTCACGCAATAATAATCACTGATTACTATAAGTGACAATAGTTGACAAGCAGTAAATGCATGACAAGTACGAGTGATAATTGCTAGACATCAATAATCAAACCACTGGCAAATATAGTCATCAGAAACGAAGTGTTTATTCTGTTTTATTGGCGATTGTAGTCGATTGGAAATGAAGGATTATCGGGTACTGTGAGTAGCTATAGTCATCTTGTATTAGATCCTACATACGGTTATAGTCACCCATTAATTATGTAGTTACTATAAATTATATCTATTGTATGTAATTGTAGATAACAACACTTGGTAGTCAGCAAATGAGAACTTGAAATGACTATTGCTATTCATCAATATTCAATGGGGTCACTGGAAAATATATTCATCCAAAAATGTTCATTCTTCCTTGTTGGCGATTATAGTCACTCGAAAATAAGCGATTATCGAGTGTTATGCGCATTTATAGTCATCCCATATTGCATCCTATATGCACTTACACTCACCCATTAATAATTGATCACCCGCTATTGTAAGTAACAGTAGATGATAGTCAGCAAATGATCGTTGGATACTGCGAATGACTATTTATACTCGTTGACTGCAGTCTATTATTAAGTATAGTCATCCATTTGTAAATGTTATTCAATCTTATAGATAATTGTAGTCACACAGAAGTAAGAAATAATTGAACACCGTTGATTGCTACATACAGTCACCCGACTATAAGTTATTACTCAAAAGCTAATGTCATCTGACATTATGAATAACTATAGTCACGTTTCACTTGATCCTTTGAGCGCTTTTAGTTACTCACTAAAGTAAGTTTTCATTGATATTTATAACTGTAGCCATGAATGACTATAGCCATTCAGTAATAAATATTAATTGCGTGTTATGGACGATTATAGTCATAATAAGTGGCTACTGGGTTCCATAAATGACTATGTTTGGATTCCATAAATGATTATAGTTACATATAGTCAGGAATATACATACAGTGAAGGATAATTAGTATAGTTATTTATAGTCAGTATAGTTACAGTGATTATAATTACCTATTGTTATCCTACAGCAGTTACTATTATCATTACTATAATATAGTTACTCTGCTACAGTGACTATTACAGTCAGCTATAGTCACGTCCTATTCAATACTACATATGATAGTCTCATAAACCACCCAATAAATAACTGCTGTATAACAATTATTTGTATTCTACATATGCTTATAGTCACCAGTAAATACTTGACTACTGCTAATGAGTTTACCCATTGTCTGTTTCAGATGAAAATATAACCAATAGTTGCATTACTGTTACATGACACTATTATACTATTATAACTATTATATAATAGTTGTATGTAATTATAATAAATACTAATATTTCAAAAAATGCTCAGATGAATTATTACAAAAATAACGTAGAAAAATTCGAACGTGGTTCGAGTCCCTTACTATTCGGTGAAAGACTTGGCCGAACAAGAGCGTCCAAAAAGGACTGTAAATGTTTTCCTGGCGCGCTATCCCCCTAACCGAGTGGTTGATTTTATGACTTTATGGGTTCAATTTTATGAAGCTGTCGATTAGATTCGTGGTACCAGTTTTTATGTTCGCCTCAGTTTACATGGCTGAAAGATGAGGGTACTGTTTCCCAAATATACGCGCTCGCAACTTTAGAAAACACTGATTGCCGTTCAGCTCAATTAATTTTTTACCTAATCTTGCATTCCAAACTTTCATTTTGGAACACTTTATTGAATAATGAACGTAACTTATATTTTCGTATCAAATTTCGGTTGAAGACTTATTAACAATTTACAAATTTACAAGTTTACAAGTTCATAAGTTTACAAATCTCAAATTGTCAAATTGTCAAATTTTTTAAATTCTCATATTTCCAAATTTCCCAAATTCTGAAATTACCATCTTCTCAAGTTCTTATCTCTCCAAATTCCTAAATTCTCAAATTCCCATCTTCCCAGATTCCCATCTTCCCAAATTTCCAAATTCTCAAATTCCAAAATTCCCAAGTTCCTGAATCCCCATATTTCCAAATTCTCAAGTTCTCAAGTTCTCAAATTCTCAAATTCTCAAATTCTCAAATTCCCAATTCTCAAATTCCCAATTCTCAAATTCCTAAATTCCCTAATATCTGAATTTCCAACTTTTCCCACTCTGCATTTCTAAATTAAAAATTCCAATATTCAAAAATTCTTGATTTTCCACCTCTCAGATTTTCCCTAGAAGTTCCCTCGAACTCCGAATTTCGAAATCTTCCTGCAGAAACCAGAATTACTCTTAACTCTACATTCAAAGTACCTTGTTAACTGTCACATACAAAAGCTAAATTTGCTTGCAAATAAATTAACGTAACGTGTGAACAAAAAAAGTTACCATGAGATTATTCATCGAACAAAAGTTAACCATGCGATTATTCAAAGAACAAAAGTTAACCGTGAGATCGTATTTGACCCAGTATGCGTCCCGTACGCAATTGTCTCTCCATCTGCCGTTGTCTTAATGTCTTAATTTCCAACTTCCCCGTTGTTTATTCGAAAACTGGTAACGAATGATCTGTGGGTTAAGTGGAATCAATGACGATCGTTCACGTGTTGGCCGAATCCACGCGTCATCCAACGAAATGGCCACCAGGAACATCTCTTTCCCCTCGGCTCGTTTCATAGCCGCGACTCGACAGCTTTACTCAGCGCGGTGCTCATTGCTCCATTACTAATTTCCGCCCTCGGCCATGCACACACTTCTGTACACGCTTCGTTGTCGTTTACACTCGCGCGCGCACACACGCGACGCGGATAATGCGTCCACCTACAAACCAATCTATTAGGCGCCATCTCTTTGACTGCTCACTTACATCGGGCCACAACCCGCGTGCCCCTCGTCTGCGAGACCCTGCTTGGCCACCGGAAGTGCTTCGGTGCCGGACACCTACACGCTCGCGCGTATATCTGACGCGTATCGGGCATGGCACACGCGTTTCGAGATGTCGACCATTCGTTGCATGCACGCTATTAACCTACCAGTGTATTCACTTCATTTGAAATTAATAATGAAATTAAAAACTAGACAAATTAACAATGAAACCCTGTTCATCCTTGGAGGACAGCGAGCCCACGTTTGTTTACTAGAATCAGCGAAAATGGACTCTTCAGCCTGATAGAAATTGAATAACTTGGAGACCTATCATTTAGCAATGAATTGAACCCGATTGAACATTCTACTGATCTGTAATTAGCTACTATTAACGCTAAACCAGCGTATTTACATTCAATTTGAAATTAATAATGAAATTGAAAACTGAACAAACATATTAACATGCACAATTCTTTATTTCTGTATGCGTAGGCAATTGTTAGCGATCAAACGCTAGGAACTTCGATCGAAGTCCTAATATTTAGAAGTCTGTAGGTTGAATAATTATGTAACACCGATATGTCTGTACTTATTTTTAAGGGGCGTGGCTTTTCGAAAACTGACAGGTCGGTGTTTGCTGTCACAGTAACAGTATTACCTGTCCACACCTGGCTTGCTGATGAACGCGAGATGGTGTTACACGCATTCTGCAGCGTTGCCAGATTTTTCGTACGATTTTCGGAATAATAGGCATACGGAATACGGGAACTTATTTGCTGGCACGTGAACGAAAGCGGTGAAGGATAGAAAGAGAACGTTGCTTACATTGCTGCGTCCTTATTATTCGTGCACGTTCATTTATGGATGAAGTCGCGGAGGCGCGAGAAACCTTTACGAAAATAACTTCCCAAATTTCCAACAGTCATTTATACATATTTTGTATATGTGCATTTTTACGTGGAACATTCGATTTTGGTATATAAAATTTTTCATTAGTATTTCAGTATTTCATCCTACTTTGAAGCGCGTTTGCATTTCTTCTTTTATGTGTTTGAATAGAAATAAAATTTATTTAACGAACTTTGCATTTGTAGTGTTACTGAGTATTAACATAATGAGCTATGATTTCTTGAACCTCTTTCGAATGAGCTTCATTGCACTTCAAAACACTTGTTTAAAAACGAAAAGTTCTGCTCCAATACATAATTTTGATAATCTACAACAGTGGATTCCCCTTAATTTCAGTATTCATACAAAATTAATAAGATGTAAGATTAAATTTCCTACTATTTAATAAAATTAAATCAACTTCGTCATTCAGAAGATAACGAAGTAAATAATTTTATATAAAATTAATTACAATTTTAACGAAAGCATTCGCTCGCTCAAACGAACTCCTGAAAAGAATTTCAGAATGAATCTTGAAATACAAAAAGTATAATTGTATCTGTGCAAAGCTAATTTTCACATGTTGATTAGTTTAGAAATTCTGAGTAAGCAGAAATATTTACAAAATTCCGAATTAATCTTGAGCAGTAGAATATTCTATTTCTATTATTTAATATAAATTCTATTCTGTACTACTGAACAATTATACCGAAAACGCAACCTAACCAAAAAAATAAAAGAAAGAAATATTCCACGTAAGATCCTTTGTAAGGAGATGTAAAAATGGAAATATTGATACAGCATTCCTCGTCGCAGCGAGCTGTTTCTCGAATCATTTCGTCGCGGTAACCTTTAAACAGCAATAGAAATTAATAGTACTCTCGTTATATCTGATTAATGCTACCCGGTCCAATTTTTCCCCGCCCTTATTCAATGTCCCTCTATTCATACTATCCTCTCGACGTTCGTTAGAACCATCAATCTCGTTGATGATCAGGGTATTATTTCCTTCGATTAATCGAGTCTCATCACGTGTGCAGGCTCGATTCGCGGCCACGCAACGAAGAAGGATGTTAATTCGCATGGACTTGAAGGACGTATGTTCCATTGTTCCAGTAAATTATTTCTTATTCGCATATTAATGGAGTGTAACAGAAAGAATCAACCTGCATGCGATTATGAAATTATTTCAGTATAAAGCAAAATTTCAATTACAATCAGTTTTATAATTAGGTTAGTTAGGCAAATTAGGTTGGGATATATTATTTCATTTCATTGCGTTCAGTTTCATACGTAAATTAGGCTGATCGAGATATTAGATTAAATTATTTCATTTCATTGCATTTATCGTACTTAGGCAAATTGAGTTGGTTAGTTATTTAATTTTTTAGGTTGTAACGACGTATCAAGATTAAATTCTTCTCAAAAAATTTTCGTTTCATCAAATTAACTCATTTATTACCGCTATCCCTAAATACTTGAATATATTTTTAGGATTATGTCAAATAAATGTATATAGTCCAGTTCTCAAAATTTTCACTTCAACGATGTACTTAGCACAAATTTACAATCCGGTAAAATATTTTTTGGAAGTTAATGGATTAATACGTGAATAATAACCTTCCACGGAATAATATCAGTTTCAATGCTCACTGTGTCATCGTATCGTATAATAACGAACATCCGAGCAAGCTCGATGACCAGCTGTAGTTGTTCGTCAATGATGCGTCGGAGTGCGAACTGCCAGTGAAATTCATTATTCTCAATTCTCGTAAACAGGCGGTTATAAATTATTCAGGCCGAATAACCGACCACGTTAGGATGACCTAAGCGGTCGGATAGCCGGCTAACTGCCGGTAAATTAGCCAATTGAGGGCTTCGAGTATCCGCGGATATCTTATTACACACTTTGCCAGGCTACAACCATGGCGCCCGTACGTGTTCTCTCGCGAGAAATACGCGACACGTATGTAACTCTCTTCCTCCGTGAATCGACCTGTGAATTGAACGTAATTCACGTTGCCACGATCGAACTTGAGATCTACTGTGCTTTCAAATTACTTACATGGACATGTAGTTGATCTATTGCTAGTTTTGCAATATATTTAGAGTCTGTGAACTCTGTGAATTCTCCTTACATTGAATTTCTTAGTGAACTGTGTAGTCGTATTTCATAATCTGATTTCGTACTTGAATTTTTCTTAAAATGTTAATGTATATTTTTGACACAATGCAAGAATATGTACAATTTACAAAAGTTCAAGAGTGTGTATTTTGAAAAATTGTAAGAATAAATATATTTAAAGAAATGCAAGAGTATGTATATTTAAAAAAACTGCAAGAGTATACACATTTTAGAAAATGCAAGAGTGTATATTTTTGAGACAATGTAAGAATATGTATAATTTAAAAAAATTGAGGAATATATATATATTAGAAAATGTAAGAGTATGTTATTTTTGAGACAATGCAAAAATATGTACAATTTACAAAAGTTCAAGAGTGTGTATTTTGAAAAATTGTAAGAATAAATATATTTAAAGAAATGCAAGAGTATGTATATTTACAAAAAGTGCAAGAGTATACACATTTTAGAAAATGCAAGAGTGTATATTTTGGAGACAATGTAAGAATATGTATAATTTAAAAAAATTGAGGAATATATATATTTTAGAAAATGTAAGAGTATGTTATTTTTGAGACAATGCAACAATATGTACAATTTACAAAAGTTCAAGAGTGTGTATTTTGAAAAATTGTAAGAATAAATATATTTAAAGAAATGCAAGAGTATGTATATTTAAAAAAACTGCAAGAGTATACACATTTTAGAAAATGCAAGAGTGTATATTTTGGAGACAATGTAAGAATATGTATAATTTAAAAAAATTGAGGAATATATATATTTTAGAAAATGTAAGAGTATGTTATTTTTGAGACAATGCAAAAATATGTACAATTTACAAAAATGAAGAGTGTGTATATTTTGAAGAGGTACAAGAGTAAGTATATTTAAAAAAACTGCAAGGGTGTATTAAAAGAAAATGTAATATAGAGAAAATCAACGACAAATTATAGGTTGCCAGAAAATTCGATTTGAATTTCCCGCCCTACTTTAAAGGGACAAGTTGAACAGAAGACGTGTACCTCTTTGGCAAGGGGTTAAAAACCTCATTGGGTGAGGCAAAGGTCGTATACTCTCGTTATGAGTCGTCAAGTTGGTGGACAGTGAAATAATTAAGTGGCTTAAAAAGACACGATCTCGAAACGACAGCAGGTAGAAGCAACGGTGATCGTTCGCTAAACCGGTAAGCAAATTTATTCCCCTGTTGTTGAGCGACGCCTCTCGACCGCGTCGGGCCGTGTCATTACTCCCTTTCACGATCCTCGTTAGCAAAGACTCAGCCGCGTAAAGCACGGATCCTGTGTGTAATAAGACGTCTACGTAGCCAACCGAGTCGACAACGACATCGTCTTTATGGCTCGATCGTTACCGTTACGTATGCCGTGTGAAATCTCTCTTTGTTACCTTTTTACGCATTGTTAAAGGATTCCGTGCTCTTTCCGCTAGGGAAAACCACTTGAGTGTGAAGAGAACTACAGAAGTCAATCGGAAGGATTTTGTTCTTTCGCGGATTCTACCATTGTTAACTGGCTACCTATTTCTTTCGTTATTTCGAAAGTATACCCTTGCTATACTTGGGATTTTACTGTCGTAGAATGTTCCTTAGTTTAATTGTTAGGTATGTAGGTATGTTTGAATAATTTTAGAAACATCCCTTAGCACAAATTTTCTAATTTGTGAATTTTGTATTTCTAGTTTTCCACCTTAGCATAAATTTTAAAATTTGTGAATTCTTGATTTCTAGTTTTCCACCTTTGTATAAATTTTCAAACTTGTGAATTTTTGAATATTTCTAGTTTTCCACCTTAGCACAAATTTTCTAATTTGTGAATTCTTGATTTCTAGTTTTCCACCTTTGTATAAATTTTCAAACTTGTGAATTTTTGAATATTTCTAGTTTTCCACCTTAGCACAAATTTTCTAATTTGTGAATTTTTTATTTCTAGTTTTCAACCTTAGCATAAATTTTCAAACTTGTGAATTTTTGAAGATTTCTAGTTTTCAACCTTAGCATAAATTTTCAAATTTGTGAATTTTTGAATATTTCTAGTTTTCCATCTTAGCATAAATTTTCAAATTCGTGAATTTTTGATTTCTAGTTTTCCACCTTTGTATAAATTTTCAAACTTGTGAATTTTTGAAGATTTCTAGTTTTCAACCTTAGCATAAATTTTCAAATTTGTGAATTTTTGATTTCTAGTTTTCCACCTTTGCATAAATTTTCAAACTTGTGAATTTTTTATTTCTAGTTTTCCACCTTAGCATAAATTTTCAAATTTGTGAATTTTTGATTTCTAGTTTTCCACCTTAGCATAAATTTTAAAATTTGTGAATTTTTGAATATTTCTAGTTTTCAACCTTAGCATAAATTTTCAAATTTGTGAATTTTTGAATATTTCTAGTTTTCAACCTTAGCATAAATTTTCAAATTTGTGAATTTTTGAATATTTCTAGTTTTCCATCTTAGCATAAATTTTCAAATTTGTGAATTTTTGATTTCTAGTTTTCCACCTTAGCATAAATTTTAAAATTTGTGAATTCTTGATTTCTAGTTTTCCACCTTAGCATAAATTTTCAAATTTGTGAATTTTTGAAGATTTCTAGTTTTCAACCTTAGCATAAATTTTCAAATTTGTGATTTTTGGAAGATTTCTAGTTTTCCACCTTTTGAATGCAAGGGATTAATAATGCAAGAGTATGTGTATTTTGAAAAAAATTCAGGAGTGTATACATTTTGAAAAAATGCGAGAGTAAGAATATTTAAAAAAATACAAGAGTATGTACATTTTTGAGAAAATACAAAAGTATGTATAATTTTTAAAAATGCAAGGGTATGTATATATTTGAGACAATACAAGAATATGTATAATTTAAAAAAATGCAAGAGTATACATATTTTAGAAAATGCAAGATTATGTATATTTAAAAAAAATGCAAGGGTAAGTATATTTTAAAAAATGCAAAAGTATGTATATTTAAAAAAAATGCAAGGGTAAGTATATTTTAGAAAATGCAAGGGTATGTATATTTTTAAGAAAATGCCAGAATATATATAATTTAAAAAAATGCAAGAGTATACATGTTTAAAAAAATGCAAGAGTATGTATGTTTTTGAGACAATGCAAGAATATGTATAATGTAAAAAAATGCAAGAATATGTATAATTAAAAAAATTGCAGGAATATGTATAATGTAAAAGAAATGCAAGAGTGACTATAATTTGAAAAAATGCAAGGGTAAGTATATTTAAAAAAATTCAGAAGTAAGAAAAGTGTAAGGGTACATTTAAAAAGAATATAAGAGTATGTATATTTTGTAGAAAATGCAAGAGTAAGTATATTTTATAAGTCCATATATTAAAAAAAAAGTGCAAGAGTATAATTTAAAAAAATACAAGATTACAAGAGTGTAATAGAAAATACAAGAATATAATGTCAAATGTAAAAGTATATAAAAGAAATGTAAGAGTATATTTAAAGAAGAATGTAAGAGTAGTCATAAAGAGTGATGATATCGGTTAAAATAAATCCGATATGTCCAAGTACTTATGGACGTGGGTGTAAATTCTGGTCTGCGTTAAGGGTTGATCCCGTAGCGGCGCAAAGTGAGTGACTAAAGAAGAGGAAAGGATTTTCTCGATCGTAGCCGCGACGCCGGGACGCGGAGCGTCCTTGTACATCGCTGGGCATAACGTCGCTTAACTTGAAGGGATGAGCGGGCGCCTGGAAGGATGCTATTATCGTAGCTCAAAAGCGCGCGTACTCCGCGCGACAAATCAAATCTCCGCCAAGCGAGTGGAAGAAGAACGGCAAAGAGAGATCTTCGGGGGAGAGGAGAGAGGAATTATAATAGAGAGACTATACAGGCTACGGGAATTTTACCCAGACACGTTCGCCACGAGCCATTGAACAGTTATCGCTGTCGCGGCGTTCAATGAGCGGATAACTGACTGCCAGGACTTCCGGCTTAATAAACACCCGACGAGGATATCCTTTGCTATAACCTTGAATAAAAATAATCGGACATTTGATGCTTTGCCAAGGAACAGCACTGCGTAGACCTCAACGAGGTCTCGATTGTTCGGATAGTTTTGAAATATCGCTGCCATCTTGTCGGCATAGTTTCTGTTAGACATGAGTTTATATACTTTCATTTGTGCAAGTTAAGGTTACAACTGTGATTTTTTTGTTGTCTTAATTTTTTAAGTGGAAATAATTTTGGTCACCTTAATTTTCTTGATGGAATTTTGGTTGCCTTCATTTTTTGGCGAAAATGGTTTACATTATTTTCATTTATTCTGGAAATCATTTTCGTTATCCTAATTTTGTAAGTGAAAATAATTTTGGTTCTCTTAATTTTTTGTTGAAAATAATTTTTGTTATCCTAATTTTGTAAGTGGAAATAATTTTGGTTCTCTTAATTGTTCGGTGAAAATAATTTTTGTTATGCTAATTTTGTAAGTGGAAATAATTTTGGTTGCCTTCATTTTTTGGTGAAAATAGTATTCTTCAATTTCATTTATTCTGGAAATAATTTTTGTTATGCTAATTTTGTAAGTGGAAATAATTTTGGTTGCCTTCATTTTTTGGTGAAAATAGTATTCTTCAATTTTATTTATTCTGGAAATAATTTTTGTTATCCTAATTTTATAAGTGAAAATAATTTTGGTTCTCTTAATTGTTTGTTGAAAATAATTTTTGTTATCCTGATTTTGTAAGTGAAAATAATTTTGGTTCTCTTAATTGTTTGTCGAAAATAATTGTTGTTATCCTAATTTTGTAAGTGGAAATAATTTTGGTTGTCTTAATTCTCCTTCAGCAAGTAATTCTCCTTTAATTTTTTTTATAAATATAAAAATATTTATAATTTTTTGTATGAACACAAGAATTTGTATGCTTAACTTAATTTAAAAATATTACTTTTAATTTTCGACAAATAATCGAGTCAACATGTTTACATTTCTGAAGTGGAAAAATTTGACTGCGATGCTCATCAGTGATTTGCGTCTATTAACATCAAGTGGACACACTGTTTACATAGCACGTCAGGAACTTCCGGTGAAATCATCCTGCGGTTCCCGCCAAGTCATAGTCTGTGACTATGGTTAACACAGTCGAATAAGTTTCTGTCATTGTCCAAAAGAACAATGTTTAAAATAGATCAGAATATGTAATTGGTTGGCCTGTGAGAAAATTGTTCATGCTTCGAAAATCTCCCATAATGGTATTTCAAGTAGGCCTTCAAATGAAGGTTTACAATCTTTAATGTTTAGAGGGAAGCTTAGCTAATTTCATTTATTTCAAACAAACTTTGTTAACCTTATAAATTTAATTTGTTAAACATACTTTATCTAGTAATTTCATAATTGGTGTTAAGACTTTACCTACTAACTTCATTTTATATTAAATATACTGGTTCCATGAATTTAATTTATAAGCAGACCCTAGCTAGTACTCTACAAATTTAATTTATATTAAGCAGACCTTATCTAGAAATTCCACACACCTAATTAATCTTAAAGAAGCCTTACTTAGAAACTCCATAAATAATTCAGTTCAAAGTAATTCGAAATAATTCAGAGCTTGCTTACAGCTTAAAAATTTCATCACGTGTCTTCTACTTTTACAAATCTATTTACTAAAACATTAGAATGCCCATAAACTGAGTTACATTTAAATTCCTAAAAATACTTTCTACGCAGAAGCGTAACCTTGTACAGAAAATCCTATAATTAATTTTCTGTAACAGTATTCTCCTAAAAATCACTTTTTCGTAGAAATTTGTCCAACCGTCTTCGCATGAACTGCGTCCTCGATAAATCAAGATGGCGGACGCATGGAGAACACGGAGAACAAAGAACAGCAGTTCAGAAGAGGAATACGGTTATAAATCTGTAAGATACCAGTTGATCTGTTAAATAAAACAGTCACATGTGAAGTGAAGTTATTAATAACGAACAATTCATTAACGAAGTAATGTTATATTTTTATTTCCTCAACGTTTCTGTTAAGAATAAATGTTCAGGTAAAAAAATACGCTGTGAACATTTCGCGAATGAAATATATTTCTTCTAGCATAAGTCAGGTAGAAACAGAGGTTGAATTACCATTACTTTAATTTTCAAGAGTGATCATTTACCGAACATTTAAATATACTTTTCTTAAAAAGTAGTCTAGTTACATAATGTAGAAGGCTCACAAAATGTGTACCTTCTTGATAACAGAACAAGTTGAAGATTTCTCTTAACTGGTCAACTGGTACCATCGTGTTATTCGAAGCGATAAAAGGTGACGAGGAGGAAGAAAGGGGAGGATATAGGAAGACATTTCCCACAAATCAAAGCCGGTGCAGTCGGTTCACGCGAGCGTAACCGAAGCAGAGTAATTTATAGGAGCCGGAAAGCGGCCGTTTAGAAAAACAGTTAGAAAAATGACAAGTTTAGCGTACGAGGACGAAACATAGACACTCGGGTATTTACGATGTCGTGGCCGTGGCCGTCGACGGTGTCGCCAACAACGCGACGGCTTCGCGTAATCGTGACGGACGTGATAATCGCTGAGCGGTGGCGTCGTCACACCTCGTGTGTCGCACTGACTAACCGCTCACTTACAATTATTATTAAACGAACAAAGAACCTGCTGCTTACCTTAACGGTTGTGCAGTCGAAATCGTAGAACTTCAGAACACACGTTTGAACTCTTTTCGACGTGGTTGGTTAGTTTATTAGGGTTATTTTAGTCGACATTATGTTCGGTAGGGTTCGACATAATATGGTTGGGCGAATGGTTTTAGGGAAGATGGCGAAGGTGGAGATGAACTTAGAAATCGGTGATTACTGGGTGATAGATTGTCAAGTTTAGGTGTTTGAGAGATTTGGAGTTGGGAAATTTTGCAGTCGAAATCGTAGAACTTCAGCAAACACTTTTGAACTCTTTTCGACGTGGTTGGTTAGTTTATTAGGGTTATTTTAGTCGACATTATGTTCGGTAGGGTTCGACATAATATGGTTGGGCGAATGGTTTTAGGGAAGATGGCGAAGGTGGAGATGAACTTAGAAATCGGTGATTACTGGGTGATAGATTGTCAAGTTTAGGTATTTGAGAGATTTGGAGTTGAGAAATTTTGGAATTTGGGATTTTAGGAGTGGAATATGGGGTCTTAGCACTTTTGGGCACATGTGAATATGGGATCTTAGCACTTTTGGAACATGAGAGTTTGGGATCTTAGGAATTTTTGAAATTTGGAAGCCTGGTTAGAGTTGTAGAAAGTTGACCATTTGGTGTCTTAGGAACTTTGGAAATTTGAGAGTTTGGGATCTTAGGAATTTTTTTAAATTTAGGAGTTTGGAATCTTAGGAGTTGTGGAAAGTTGAGAATTTGGTGTCTTAGGAACTTTGGAAATTTGAGAGTATGGGATCTTAGGAATTTTTTTAAATTTAGGAGTTTGGAATCTTAGGAGTTGTGGAAAGTTGAGAATTTGGTGTCATAGGAACTTTGGAAATTTGAGAGTTTGGGAATTTAGGAACTTTGGAGATTTAGGAATCTGGCATGTTGGGAGTTGTGGAAAGTTCAGAATTTGTGACTTTAGTAATTTTGGAAATTTGAGAGTTTGGGAATATAGGAACTTTGGAAATGTAGGAATCTGAGGTCTCAAGAATTTTGGTCACTTGTGAATTTGGGATCTTAGCAATTTTGGAAATTTGGGAATTTAGGATCGAAATTAGGGAATGTGAAGAGTTGGGCATTTGGGAATGAAGATATTTGGGATTTGAGGATTTGGGAATGTGAAGATTTTGGTTTTGGGACTTGAAAATTTAGAAATTTCAGGATTTCCATGTTTAAGAATTTACAGAGTTTGAGAAGTTAAAAACATAATTTGGGAATTCTGGAAGATTTATAAAATTTATGAAATTTACGAAATTTATGAAATTTATGAAATTTATGAAATTTACGAAATTTATGAAATTTATGAAATTTATGAAATTTATGAAATTTAGAAAATGTATGAAATTTATGAAACTTAGAAAATTTAGAAAATTTATGAAATTTATGAAACTTAGAAAATTTAGAAAATTTATGAAATTTATGAAATTTACGAAATTTATGAAATTTATGAAATTTATGAAATTTATGAAATTTATGAAATTTAGAAAATGTATGAAATTTATGAAACTTAGAAAATTTAGAAAATTTATGAAATTTATGAAACTTAGAAAATTTAGAAAATTTATGAAATTTATGAAATTTAGATAATTTAGAAAATTTATGAAATTCAGGAAACTTAGTAAGTTTAGGAAATTTAAGAAGTATATGAAATTTGAAAAATTTATAGAATTTTAAAAGTTTATAAAATTGAGGAAATTTAAAAAATTGACGAAGTTCACAGAAGTTAGTAATTTTAGGAAATTTAGGAAATTTAGGAAATTTAAAAAATTGACGAAGTTCAGACAAGTTAGTAATTTTAGGAAATTTAAAAAATTGACGAAGTTCAGAGAAGTTAGTAATTTTAGGAAAATTAGGAAGTTTATAAAATTGAAGAAATTTAAAAAATTGACGAAGTTTAAGAAATTTAGAAATGTGTTATAAGTTTAGAAACTTTAGGAACCAACCTTCCAAAAATTTGAGAATTTGAGTATTTTAAAATGTAGCAATTTCTAAAAAATTCTTAAGCATCCTATTTCCAAGTTAATGCCATCAAACGTAACCTAACCTAACCATCAAAGTTTCGCCCATTCAACCCGAGTCATCCATAAAAAAATATTCCATCCATTTTTGCCTTCCTTAGAAGCCTACAAACTTACACCTAAATCAAAGTCCTATCTAACCTAACCTAACCATCAAAGTGTAATTTCGCCTCTTGAACCCAAGTGATCTATAAAAAAATATTCCATCCATTTTTGCCTTCCTTAGAAGCCTACAAACCTGTACCTAAATCAAAGTCACTAGATTGTTATAAGTCTTAAGTAGGTAATTAGAACCATAATTGAGTTACGTTTCCATAAAATTTAACGGGTCATGAGAATTCAGTTACGTTTCCGTAATGTTCGAGTGAAGCAGGCTGAATGTTTATAAGGCAAATTTGAAACGATATCGTTGAATTTATGGTCACGTACTACATTGTAAAACTAAGGGGAGAATCTTAATAAACATGAGTCCATAAACCATCTGTTTTTAAGATACTGCCACTTCAAGTCGTAACATGAATTATAGTCGAAGCGACTTCTGAAGTGATACAAGATGTAAAATAAACGTAAAACAACTTTATCCACCTTTCTCAACTTTATTTATTCTCAGCTTTATTTACTTATTTATTTACACTTAAGTTTATCGGTGTATATGTTACTGTGGAGGCCACTTTGAACATCTGCTATAAAGTGTTGCTTGGACTAAAGTGCCTATATTTTAGAAGCACACGGTTCATGAATTTATGCTTTTAAGACTATCTCTTAATTTTAAGATATGGGTTACACTTTGCAAATTTGATAACACTTTCACATCATCGATGTTACGCTCCCGAATCCGATAAGCTGATAAAAATGCAATTATGACTATAATTCGGTCACGTTTTTCACTTTTCTCTTTTTTTGGAATTAATAACAATTACTTAACAATTGGGTTTGTAACTGTTTGTAAGTTAAATAGTAAACTTATTTAACTTTGTAAGTTAAACTTATTTTGGTTAAGTTAATTTTTATTATTGAGTTAAAGCAAGTCTTGTAAATCGATATCCTGACTTAACAGTAAGTTGCAATAGATTTTTTAGCATAACTTTTGTTAAGTTAATTTCTATTATTAAGTTAAAATAAGTCCTGTAAATCAAGTATCCTGACTTAACAGTAACTTGAAATAAGTATTTTAGCATAATAAATTTTTGTTGAGTTAATTTTTATTATTAAGTTTAAGCAAGTCTTGTAAATCAAGTACCTTGACTTGACTTATGATTACGAGTTGTAATTTAAATCGAAGCAAGTGTTTTTAGATAAAAAATTGTTGATTACATTTATCTTAGAAAGTTTATTTAATGCACTTTACTTATTTTTGTAACGTGAGTTTTATAAATTAAATCTTCCCCCTAATTTGACTTAATCTTTCAAGTTTAACAAAAATAACCTATTTAACATATTAAAAATCTTTAACTTATTTTTGTAAATTAAATTAAGAAATAGTAAGTTATCTTACATAATTTGATTTATTCTTGAAAGTTACAATTTTTCAAAATAAATGGAATCTGTTAAAGCTTGTTTAATTTTCACTTTCTTTTTTACTAATTTTTACGAGGTAAATTTCAAATTTTTGTACTCGAGGTCACGTGAAGGTTATTATATTAAGTTATTGAATTCGTTTTGATCCACCTTTTACGCCATAACCATGAAAATATACTGTCGCATTTAAAAAACCTCGATAACCTTGAAATCTTGAAAAAAATAACCTCAAGAAAAATTTCTTAATCATCACATTTGTTCCTATTAACAAAATAAAGTTCCTCTGACATTTTTGTTCATTACAAAAAACAAAATATTCAAGATGTTAGCTAACCTTAATTTCCATGATGCGATGACCTTGAAACCTCGAACAAAATTTCTTAATTATCGCAATATTTATTTCTATTAACAAAATAAAGTTTCTCTGACATTTTTGTCTATTACAAAAAACAAAATATTCAAGATGTTAGCTAACCTTAATTTCGATGTTGCGATGACCTTGAAATCTCGAAGAAAATGACCTCAAGAATAATTTCTTAATCATTATAACAGTTATTCCTTTAAACAAAATAAAGTTTCTCTGACATTTTTGTTTATTACAAAAAAATGAAGGAGGTATTTACTAGTGCACGCAATACAACGTATAAATATCATAACATCGTTATTTTAGCGAACGGTGTAACGTAAAAAACGCTATTATGCAAACACAGAAAATGGAATGTGAAAGTATCAGTTATTCCACAAACGTGAAAATGAAGTGAAAATGAAGTGGTCGTTGAACGTACAAGAAGTGGAATAGCTAGATTTACAAATCTAATGGCCAGGGATATGTCGTAGCGTTTGAAACGGCACTTAATATTAGAAAACCGTTCGGGATTCGACGGTAGACATTTCCCGCGCTATTTCATCCAGACATCGTCAAGGCATATTTTCCCTCGCAAAGACTAAGAGTTTACTTCTCATTCGACAAATTATTGCCGACGCAAACGGTTCAGCCCGTACATCGTCCAAACGACGACGTCAACGACACCGGCCACGAGCATTATGAGCTCAGAGACAGAACATTCGCTTACAATTATTACCCGTCTAACAAGAACTCCATAGCATCAGCAACGAGCGTGGGAAATTTGTATTAATCAACTGCCAAAAGTATCGCAACAAAGACCGATTTGGCTCTTCCGAATAAACACGCTTAGGCTACATTTTCACGTGTCGGTGAATCACCAATTTTAATACCACGCGTGTGACATTTGCTACTATACTGCAACAATATTGTTATTCACATCCGTACTCATTAATCTACTTCTGAGCTCCAAGACTTCGTGACAAAATTACAAAATGTGACATTACAGTTAATACAGTTGTGACATTTGTGGACGTGTAAATTCATAATCGCAATGTTGTTAGACTTCATATGACAATTTCGAGTGCGAAGTTCATGTGGGCTTCTGTAAAATCTAGAACATTGTGGCACAAAATGTGACACTTCCAGTTGACAGAGTTTTGACTTTCGTAGATCTATAAATTGATTGCAATCACAATGTTGTTAGACTTCATATGACGATTTCGAGTGCAAGGTTCATATGGGCTTCTGTGAAATCTAGAACATTGTGGCACAAAATATGACACTTCCAGTTGACAGAGTTTTGACTTTCGTAGATCTATAAATTGATTGCAATCACAATGTTGTTAGACTTCATATGACGATTTCGAGTACGTTTTGCAACGTACATGTGGATGTGACACTTCCAGTTGACATGTGACGATTTCAACTTGAGTCCAAACACAATTTTCTTTTAACCCCCTGACCTATGATTTCTTTGGCAGTTGCGTCAGTGAGAGCTACCTAATTATTCCTGCAATGTTAAAATAGCTAACGAAAATTGAACTGTTAGAATTAATTGTACAATTGGTATTAAACTCCAGTCTCAACCAGCGAATATTTTGACTTGTTACATCTGAGTGCGTCGGTGTGACACGATATAAAGGTTAAGCTTGAAGGTTAAGCTTGAAGTTTAAAAATTTGTCAAGAATCAGTGAATATAAAATGAATATTTAACGAATAAATACGACGAGTTTAAGCTTGTAAAAAGTGGACGTCGCTTATGTGGCACAGGGGCCGATAAAAGTAGCGATTTACGGTGAAAACGTGCCTTAACGCGCAAAGAACGTTCGATCAAGCGGATAGAATTCGTCAGCTATTAATACCGAGAATTGCGTCGCGAGAGGAGGAATCAGAAAACGTTTCTGCCGTCGCCGAATGTCGCATACCATATCTAATAGTGAAATAACTCAAATAATTCAAAAGGAGTTATGCGAATACCTTATCGTCCTGACGCTTTGAATTACCCGCCGGGGACGATGCCGCGCGATGGACGGAGGCGGAGGCGGTCGACTTGGCGATGGTGGGAGCGTATTTTTAGAATGATCTATGTCTTCGTTTGATTCCGAAGATTGCGCCCTCGCGACATCGAGAAACCGAGAGTCTTAACGGGATCTGGTTACGGGCCTGACGTCCGTGTGTTTTCGGATTCCTAGCTTCGGACCCCTTATCGCTAACACGGATCTACCTTCTCACCTCCGTTTAACAGACCCCGGGTCGCCTTCATACCGATCCAGATTCCACGATACCTTTCTCGTCACTTCTTCTACATTTACCGCGGTGGGAATTTGTCGATTCTCTTTCTAAATACATTTAATCTGAATGACTAACCCTCTGTACTTCTCAATCTCTTTCACCTACCGACTCCTTAAGGCAATACCTTTAGAATCTTAAAAAATTGCAAAATTTTTTTTTTCTATAAAATGTTAGTGCAACATCTCAAAAATATAGTCTCAAAATTTTAAAGCGTAATACGGAGCCCTTTTGATGTTATGGCCGATTATCGCGACTCATGTCTGGTATCGCGCCGCAGATATTTATGCGCTCGGTGCGGAGGGCTATGTAGCAGATTTGTTATTATCATGCCATTGCTGTGTTTGAAATTTTGTATTTTTACGGAGAATGAGCTTATGGAGAAAAATCAACTTTACGAGTAAGCCGAAGGATTATTATATGGCGCAGGAATCGCAGATTAGTTGGTAAATCATTGAAATTATTCAGGTTTTACTTATCGAAACTTTAAACGCATTTTTCTCAAAACTACATTTTTAAAATTGGCGTGACTGATAACTCAAAAACTAGTTTATCAATCGCGCTCAAATTTTTTGCACATATCCACGACAATACTATCTAACATATGAACCTAAATGTACGAAATAAATTTAACATTAAAGTCCTTTTTTGTTGCAAAATATTGCGAAAATTTTCAGTAAAATTCAAAGTTTTTCTTTAAAAGCGCGCCATCTCTTCAATTTTCCATATTTTTCACATTTCTTAGGTTCATCTACTAACTGTGAATGTTAATAATCGAAACATCGTTTGCAAACTTGTTTCAGACCAATGTAACTAAAGCTAGAAGTCACGCCGTTTCACGAGACGCGCCGAAACACTTCCAGGAAAGACTATCATAATTCCGCCATTTTTGAATATTTTTAAAAAAAGAAAATATGTTGTAATAGGCAATAGTTATAATAAATTATACCTGAAATTTTGAAAATACAAGACAAAGATATCCTATACAAAAAAATTCACAAATATCAGCTTATTTTCATCTATCTAAAGGTATTGCCCCCCTTAACCCCTTGCAGTATGATTTATTTGTTAGGTGCGTCAGTTAGAACTAACTAATCACAGCTACAATATTAAAACAGACACAGAAAGCTGAAATGTTATGTCAATTTGGTCTTATGCGATCGTTGACTATGCAAATTATAATTGGACTCCAAATTGAAGCGTAATAAAAATTCAAGTAAAATTTAGTGCGTCACTCGAAGTACGAGTGCGTCACGAGTCAGACTCGTTAAAATAGTGCAAGGGGTTAATTTATAAAATAAGGAAGGGGTTCTTGGTAAAATTGCAACAGGGTTTGACAAATTTTCTTTTATTACAAGTAGTAAATAAATGATAATATTCAACCACGCTGTTTATCTGAATTATGAGATCCAAGAGAAATGTGATGGCCACACTCGACATAGAAGTGCAAAGGGTTAATACATTTATGTTTAATTTTAATGAATTTCAAAGGGAATTTGATTTTAATATGTTCTTTGATAAATTTAATGCACTTGAATTTGATAAATTTTACACATGAAAATTTGATTTTAATACAGGTAAATTTGATTTTAATACATTTAAATTTGGTAAATTTGAATAAATGCAATTTAATAAATAAAAATGTTGATTCAAATATTTACATGGTTACGTTATTTTCTATTATAATACATTGTACTTTGAATTTAATGAATATTGTAAAAATTTTATTTAGTACATTTGTGAGTTTGAAATTTTTATCATAGTTTGTGAAAAATAATATTATCTGAAGAGGACAATGAAATATTACAAGTTTTATTTCTCGAAAAAAGTCTTGCAAAAAATATCTATTATTATAAAAATATTCTTACAAAATTCTTTGAAAAAAATATTTTTCTTAGTAAAAATATCTTTATTTGATTTTAGTATCACAAGTCATTTATGTCTTAAATTAATCATTTTTATGTATTTCTACCAAAATGTTTAATGTTCATATTATATATACAAACATAAACAGAAATTTGTATAAAATATTATTAATGATTTGGATAAATTAACAATTCTGGTACCATATCAATAAAAAATTTTCATATTCTTTTACAAAGAAACACTACTGTACACAAGACAGTCAGTCAATTATAAACATCTCACAATTAATAATTAAACCATTTAAAATAAAACTGAAACTATTATAACTAACCTAAAATAGAAAATAAGTAAAATATGTTATCCAAAATAAATAAAGTCCATGTCATTACACTTTCAAAAGTAAATTAATTTTAAAAACAATTTCATCAAAAAATTGAAAATCATTTCTGAAATCTTGGTAATTAAAAAACATGACATTACAGTCGTTAGGAGATTAAATTAAGCGTCAAAAATTGATTTCCCTGCGTTGAGGTTCTTGAATTGGACAGCGCAGAGATTAAAACAACGCTCGTCAAAGTCCAATTCGCATTTTCGAGAGATCGAGAATCGAAGTCCGTCACACCTCCGGAAGCACAGCGTCTGACGAGTTTGTCAGTAATTCTACCGTCGATTCTAATTGAATTTCCATGGTGAATTGGGACGCGGGAGCAATTAATAAGAATTAAAGTGTCAGGATGAATTAAATTACAACAGTTGAATTTTGCCGTATTTCTCGATTCGAACGATTGAGTTATTATTATCGAGAAATCTTAAGAAAATCGTGCAAAGATGACAAGTAAATTTAATGGTCTGTCAATCATTGGCTTTTTCATTTCTAGTACGAATATAAAGCATTTCATTACAATTTTTAATTAAAATAATTATATCAATGTTACAAAAATATAATAAATCACGTGATAAGTTCTTTGAAATACGTTTAATATATTTGAATACATTTCCATGATATTTTGACATATTTTAATATACTTCAAAATATTTAACATAATTATTTGTCACATGATTATTACAGACACATGTGGACCGTTGCATATGTGATGTTTCAACTGTCTATTAAAACGTAACAAATTTTCTCAAGCCATATGTGAATTCTAACATTCATACAAATACATTTGCGCTTAAATTAACAATAATTCTTAATAATATTTGTCACATGATTATTACAAACACATGTGGACCGTTGCATATGTGATGTTTCAACTCTCTATTAAAACGTAACAAATTTTCTCAAGCCATATGTGAATTCTAACATTCATACAAATACATTTGCGCTTAAATTAACAATAATTCTTAATAATATTTGTCACATAATTATTACAAACACATGTGGACCGTTGCATATGTGATGTTTCAACTCTCTATTAAAACGTAACAAATTTTCTCAAGACATATGTGAATTCTAACGTTCATACAAATACATTTGCGCTTAAATTAACAATAATTCTTAATAATATTTGTCACATGATTATTACAAACACATGTGGACCGTTGCATATGTGATGTTTCAACTCTCTATTAAAACGTAACAAATTTTCTCAAGCCATATGTGAATTCTAACATTCATACAAATACATTTGCGCTTAAATTAACAATAATTATTAATAATATTTGTCACATGATTATTACAAACACATGTGGACCGTTGCATATGTGATGTTTCAACTCTCTATTAAAACGTAACAAATTTTCTCAAGACATATGTGAATTCTAACGTTCATGCAAATACATTTGCGCTTAAATTAACAATAATTCTTAATAATATTTGTCACATGATTATTACAAACACATGTGGACCGTTGCATATGTGATGTTTCAACTCTCTATTAAAACGTAACAAATTTTCTCAAGACATATGTGAATTCTAACGTTCATACAAATACATTTGCGCTTAAATTAACAATAATTCTTAATAATATTTGACACATGATTATTACAAACAAACACATGTGGACCTTACAAAGTGCGTTTATAGCACGTCAGTTTGTCGAGCACTATAACGAAGGTAAAGTCTTCCCAAGAAATTCAAATAATAAAAATGTTTTATCTACCCCGATCAGGAAATAATCGATCTAGCATGAAAGCGCGAGGTTCATCAGAATTGTAGTTACGAAAAATTGTACTAAGTAGCAAGGAAGTAAACTATCCGGAATAAAAGGAAACAAAGCCGTAGAATAGAGACGGGTAGAATAAAGGAGGAAGGCTGCGCGTCGTGCACGACGTGCCACGATCAAGATCGCAAGATCTAACCAGAAGAGCTAGCTGCTCATTCGACGTGCTATATTTATCGGTGATCTTACCCGAGTTTTCCGACCCCTTTTGCCGTCAGATCTACATGCAAGTCGACGCATACAGCTCGATAACGCGGTCGATCCTCCCCGTGGGCATTTTGCACGCTGGTACACCCGTTTTGCGTCTCTGAACAATGCATGCCGACAGGCCAAGCCGTTGTGCGTGAGCAAGCACGGCCGCATGACTCAGAAGATGCACCCTGCATGCACCGAAGCGCTCATTAACGCTTATCAATAATTACGTTTCCACGTTTATCGCGTAATAAGCGAGCCAGTCTCGTCATTAAACGACGTTCCCGGCACACGGGCCCGCGCTAGGGACACGGTCTACTTGCCTCGACCTCGGCCGATACGCTCGTCTTCAAAGCTGCATGCCTTGTTCTAGACAATGACGAATAACGTTCGGAAAATACGCCAGCGGTAACCCGTTAACGTCCACGCGGACCAATTTCGAACACCTCTTCAAAGAATTTCAGATATTTTACCTCTTTCAAGAATCGCCTTTTTACGTTCATCGAACTTTCAAGATGGCGGATGTGGCTAATTGTGGTTTAGAAAATTATCAAATCTGATGGAAATATGTCAGAATTTCAGATATTTTAGACCTTTCAAGAATCACCTATTCTGCGTTGAGTGGAATTTTCAAGATGGCGAATATGGCTAATTGTGTTTTAGAAAATTATCAAATCTGATGGAAACATGTAAGAATTTCAGATGTTTTAGCTCTTTCAAGAATCACTGTTTTACGTTGAATCGAAGTTTCAAGATGGCGGATGTGGCCACTCGTGTTTAAAAAATTATCAAATCTGATGGATATTTATGTTAGAATTTCAGATATTTTACCTCTTTCAAGAATCACTGTTTTACGTTGAATCGAAGTTTCAAGATGGCGGATGTGGCCACTCGTGTTTAAAAAATTATCAAATCTGATGGATATTTATGTAAGAATTTCAGATATTTTACCTCTTTCAAGAATCACTGTTTTACGTTGAATCGAAGTTTCAAGATGGCGGATGTGGCTACTCGTGTTTTACGAAATGATCAAATCTGATGGATATTTATGTAAGAATTTCAGATATTTTAGGTCTTTGAAGAGTCCCACTTTTTTTACGTTGAATAGAATTTTCAATATGGCGGATGTGGCTACTCGTATTTTAGAAAATTATGAAATCTCATGGATATTTATGTAAGAATTTCAGATATTTTAGCTCTTTGAAGAATCACTGTTTTACGTTGAATCGAAGTTTCAAGATGGCGGATACAATGTAGCTAATCGTGTTTCAGGAAATGATCAAATGTGATGGAAATATTTATGTAAGGATTTTTGGGAATACAAAGACGATGATAGACTTAGAGAAATCTCGAAGTACAAACTTGTATGGAAATTCACTCAAGAATATTGTTTCAATAAAAATTGTTAGAAATAGTATGAAGTCAGCTTTGAGCAGCCACACTGGTCGCCATCTTGAATTTCGAATACACGTACATTAGAAAGTTTAAGAAATTGGGAATTTTTAGGGGTTTCTGTAATAGAATTATTAGGGAATTTTGGAATTTGAGAATTTGGGAATTTGGGAATTTGAGAATTTAGGAATTTAGGAATTTGAGAATTTGGCAATTTGACAATTTGGAAATTTGAGAATTTGGCAATTTAAAAATTTGAGAATTTGGGAATTTAGAAATTTGAGAATTTGGGAATTTGGAAATTTGGAAATTTGGAAATTTGGAATTTGGAAATTTGGAAATTTGGAAATTTGGAATTTGGGAATTTGGCAATTTGGGAATTTAGGAATTTGGGAGTTTGAGAATTTGGCAATTTGAAAATTTGAAAATTTGAGAATTTGGCAATTTGAAAATTTGAAAATTTGAGAATTTGGCAATTTGGAAATTTGGAAATTTGGCAATTTAGAAATTTGAGAATTTGGGAATTTGGAAATTTGGAAATTTGAGAATTTGGCAATTTGGAAATTTGAGAATTTGGCAATTTAGGAATTTGAGAATTTGGCAATTTAGAAATTTGAGAATTTGGCAATTTAGAAATTTGAGAATTTGGGAATTTAGAAATTTGAGAATTTGTGAATTTAGAAATTTGAGAATTTGTGAATTAGTGAATTTGGGAATTTGGAAATTTTGGTACTGTTAATCTAGAAATTCAGAGATTTGAGAATTTGGAAGTATAACAGTTTGACAATTTGAGAATTTGGAATTTGAAAATTAGAGAATTCGAGAATTTAGGAAAATGGAAATGAAAACTAGCTTCAGAAATATTTCGAAAATTTGAGAATTTTTAAATGTAGAAGTATCAAGATTTGAAACACTGGATATTTAAGAATTCAACCAATTTGAAAATTTTAGAATTCGAAGATTACGAATTTGAATATATAAAATTTCAAAAACATGGAATACAACTAATTGAGTTTGTTTATAAATTATCTTTAGTGACACAAAACTTGTCGCTTTAGTTATTAATGACGGAATTTAATTTTGTATCATAATAACTCAATGACTGCTAAGAACAACATAAAATTAGAACTCGTTACACTAAAATCGTGGACACCTGGTACAGTGAATGTCTTCTATAAAAGAGAATCGAAAAGTAAAGCAACATTATTATCTTGTTGATTAAGATGTAGATAGTAATAACATCTCAATTATTATTTATAATTTTACAGAACCCGCTTGTGTTATAAATTATGCATTAGTTAATTCTCCATTAGTATTATACCAAATTAATTTGTAATTAATGCTTTGACACAGTATTTATACAGATTCTTAGCAAGATTTAGCTGTAGTATAATAATTGTTTATTTTTCCTGGTAATAAAGCGCCATCGATTTGCACACGATTATAATCTTGTATAGAGTAACCTAAGAAAATAATTAATTACTTATTGAATAGTTAAATAAACTCTTTAACTATTAAATAGTTTATAATAGTTATAAACTTATATTTATGATATAAGTATAAAATAAAATAAGTTAGACTGTTAATTTCAAGTTAAGGTAAACAAACTTGATACAAACTTAACCTATATTTATACAAATAGAATGACAAAGCTTCAATAATACTTTAAGTATACCAACAATATTATAAATAATAAGTAGATATGCAATGCATTTATTTATTATCTAAAAATTTGTTTAGTACAAACAAGACTAGAAAAAACTGTTGATAAATTGTTAGAAAAAAATTAAATATAAAAAAGTATTGTCAAGGAATGTTATAATGTACATATTTACTTTCATTCACGTATATAATACATATAAAAGTAGAAATTGAAGGATAAAAATGAAAATCTATTCTATGAAATTTATCCAGAAAATTCTAGAGCAAAATACTATAACAAATTGTTAGAAAAATGTTACATATGAAAGCTACATAAAAATACTAAGTGTATTAAAGAAAGTATGTTGTGTATAATATTTACATTCACTTAGACATTAAAAAATGAGGAGGTTGATTGAAACATAAATATACTTAGTGAACGACTTCTAGAATGATTTCGACGTTCAACTTCACGTTATTCAAATAATGATACTTGTTCAATGATCAGTGTTAAATAAACAGTAAACAGAATTAAGCAGTTTTAACAAAATTTGTAAAAAGGTTGAAATATCAGTCATTGACTTTTCACAGTTATTTTTAGAGCTATTCTAAGTTATTTCAGTTACTGGCTTTTTTAGGTTATTTTAACACTTATTAACTTTTGTAGGTTTTTTTAGAAAGTATTAACTTCTCTAAAATATCGAAGCTCACCTATATAACATTTAAATATTAAATATTTAAGTATAGGCATAACCTAACATATAACATTTAACACGTAACCTTAATATATAACCTTGACATATAACCTTCACATATGACCTTAACATTTAACCTTCACATATGACCTTCACATATGACCTTAATATATAAGCTTGACATATAACCTTCACATATGACCTTAACATATAACCTTGACATATAACCTTAACATATAACCTTGACATATGACCTTGACATATGACCTTAACATATGACCTTAACATATAACCTTGACATATAACCTTGACATATGACCTTAACATATAATCTTAATACAAAACCTCAACATATAACCTTAACATATGACCTTAACATATGACCTTAACATATAACCTTGACATATAACCTTGACATATGACCTTCACATATGACCTTAACATATAACCTTGACATATAACCTTGACATATGACCTTAACATATAATGTTAATACAAAACCTCAACATATAACCTTGATATATGACCTTCACATATGACCTTAACATATAACCTTGACATATGACCTTAACATATAATCTTAATACAAAACCTTTAACATGTAACCTTAACAAATAACCTTAACATATAACCTTGACATATAACCTTAACATATGACCTTGATACATAACCTTAACATGTAGCCTGAACATATAACCCTATATACAACCTGTAAATGAAATTTTTTCCACAAAATGCCATGAAAAATTGAATAAGTCCCTCACAGGAATAGAAAGCATAGTATCACACGATAGTTCGACACAAACTCACGAAAGGTATTTTCGTATCCTTGATAACCTTCGAAACAATAAAAGTAATAATTGAAACGGTTCACCCTGTACATTTTTCTTAATCATTTCTTTCATGTGCTTTATCTCCATTCAATCATAGAATATATTAAAGAGCATCAGATCAAATGTGTGTACATTCACAACGATGAAATAAATTATTTTTAATAGAGCGTGTATGTGCACTACTTGTGAAGATCGAAGAATGCCAGCCATAAAAACTGCTCGTTTCTATAGGCCAATTATGACCAATATCGAGCAGAAGCGTGAAAAGCAGTCAGCGATAAAATTCTCGAATAGTTTAGGCATTAATCAGACCGATTCGCTTCTAGATATACAAACTATTTTCGTGGTTACTTCATTTTTAAATCGTTGAAGCTGGCGATAATGCCGGCGATTAGTCGAGCTTGAACAAAAGGCAGCAGAAATTACATACGTATCTCTTTATGGATGCCGGATGTTGTTTTCCTTAATAATCCTGCTGTCTTGTGTATGTTGTTACTTACACGAAAATTACCAACAACCAGGAAGTAAGGTTATTTCCTATAATGTCGAACCTAGATCCAATAGGAAGTAGGAAATGCGTGTGGAACATATTTTTTTATCTTCGTACTTTCTGTGTCGTAAATTGAAAGTTTTTTTTTTGTGCACTCAGGATAGCAAGAGATATGTCAGGTAATTATTGAGCTAATAATTAAATGGGAAGAATAATTAGTCAACATTAATATACATGTAAGTGTATTAAAGAGGTGTAAACTTGTACACTCGAGTGCTAAGTATAGGGCTACACACAATTAAACCAGAATAATCGTGTTAAGTGTTTACATGCAAGTATAGACTCTTTGATCAGTTTACGTGTAAATTGTACACTTGTGGAAACAAACTTTCAAATATTCGAATTTATACAAATTTTTACGCTTTTTAATTTCTGGACGTTTTTTATCTTTACGGTTCCGCATTTTCAAATTTTTACGGTTTTGAATTTTTTGGTTTGATTTTTGCATCTTCAAATTTTTACATTTTCAGTTTTTCATAGTTTCAAATTGTCAAATTCCAAATCGCCAAGTTTTTGAATTTTTCAATTTTTCAATTTTTAATTTTTCAATTTCTCAATTTTTCAATTTTTCAATTTCTCAATTTTTCAATTTTCTGGATTTCGAAATTTATCTAAGATTCTAAAAATATACTGACCAAAAATTACCTAGTAATTTTTCTAAAAGAAGCCTAGTTCGCCAGTACACATATGTCCACATATGAAATATAACAAACTTTATATTTACCTTTAAATTAACAATAATTACACATCAATTTATAGTTCTCTATCTGTTAACAGCAATAGGCAAATCAAAACTATGCATTAATAATATTTCACACGTGATTAATACAGACAGACACATGTGGACCGTTGCATATGTGATGTTTCAACTCTCGATTAAAACGTAACAAATTTTCTTAAGCCATATGTGAATTCTAACATTCATACAAATTTGCCCGTAAATTAACAATAATTATTAGTAATATTTCACACATGATTGTTACAAACATATGTGGACATATGTAGACCGTTGCATATGTGATGTTTCAACTTTCTATAAAAGCGTAACAAATTTTTCTCGAACCATATGTGAGCAACATTTATACAAATGCACATTTGCACTTAAATCAACAATAATTCTAAAAAATATTTCACACATGATTATTACAAATAGACATATGTGGACCGTTGCATGTGATGTTTCAACTTTCCCTTAAAACGTAACAAATTTTCTCAAGTCATATGTGAGTAATATTTATACAAATACAAATTTGCCCGTAAATTAATAATAATTATTAATAATATTTCACACATGATTGTTACAAACATATGTGGACATATGTGGAACATTACACATGTGATGTTTCAACTTTCCATTAAAACGTAACAAATTTTCTCAAGTCATATGTGAGTAACATTTATACAAATACATTCCTTAGAACACATTTAGGTTTCTCAGAGACAAAATATTTCTAACATAAACTCAAGTTCCACTTCTTCCATTTCTACAATCTTTAAAAGCATCCAAAGCTCAATCACGATAAATGCATACATAAACTAAATTATGCGCATACCTAATTCATGAGGCCATACTTTTAGTTAATTTCTGCGAAATACGATACGTTAACTTAGAAAATAACTCGGAACAAAAAAGATCCCAAGATCTCGAAGGGAACTCGGAAATTAAATACCTCGCACCGGCTGGAATTAATGCATTAAGATGTTCCCGATAAACAAGATACCCTTTATAACAAAATAATGAAATTCGAATATCTTTGGCTGCTTGTCTGCCGTGATCGAAATGCTATTCACCGAAATAATGAGTGACGAGTGATTCCCAATGCACCCTTGCACAACCGATTCACTTCCATTACCAGGTAAAAGATAAAATCGATAAGATCAAACCTGGCCGCCTAATGAATACCATAGCTGATGCATTAAATGCTACGTACGCGATTAATATTATCTTCTGACTGCCAGGAGGAAAAGCTATGCCCGTTAGCGATGGTTGTTTAAGTAGTCGATGTCTTACAATGTTGCTTCATTACGAGCGATGTATGTATTATATTTCATGGATCAGGTTAGTTCGTTTCGCGCGATCATTATACGTTTGCAAGCTCGCGTGATTCATTACGAATACACTTCGAAATATGAATTCTGAATGCGGTGGGATTCACGCGGCTTAAATGGGTATTGACATTCTCTGATAGATTACTTGCTTTATAGATAATTTATCTTATAGCTTTTCGAGGAAATGTGACAATATTTTTGAGCAACAATGTCAATGACATGGTTTCATGCCTGAGACATTCACAAAGTTACAGTGATAATTACTGATGTATATTTATGTCTGAATGAGGAGAAACCTAACTTTACTCATGTGTGATATAATGTGACAGTAATATATTCATTTATGATGAAGTTCACAAAGTTACATCGACAGTAAGTTAATAACACATGCATATTTATGTTTGAATGAGTAGAGGACACCTAACGTAACTATACTCATGTGTGATATAGTGTGACAGTAATATATTAATTTATGATGAAGTTCACAAAGTTACGTCGACAGTAAGTTAATAACTGATGTATATTTATCTTTGAATGAGTAGAGGACACCTAACTTTACTCATGTGTGATATAGTGTGACAGTAATATATTAATTTATGATGAAGTTCACAAAGTTACGTCGACAGTAAGTTAATAACTAATGTATATTTATCTTTGAATGAGTAGAGGACACCTAACTTTACTCATGTGTGATATAGTGTGACAGTAATATATTAATTTATGATGAAGTTCACAAAGTTACGTCGACAGTAAGTTAATAACACATGCATATTTATGTTTGAATGAGTAGAGAACACCTAACCTAACTTTACTCATGTGTGATATAGTGTAACAGTAATATATATATTAATATATGACACAGCAATTGACACAGTTAGGGTAAGGTTTGAGTCAATAACTGATGTATGTTTATGTGTTTTAGAGCAACCTAACTTAACTTAATCTGGCCTAACTTAACTCAACTGTGACAGTTTGCTAAGTTAGAATACAAATTTATGTCAGATTCATTGAAAACGACAGATGAGTTAATAAGTGATGCATATTTATGTTCTTTTGAGCAACCTAACTTAATCTACTGAAACCTAACTTAATTCAAATATAACAGATTGCTAAGTTAAAGTACAAATATACGTCAAAACCATTGAAAACAACGAATGAGTCAATAACTGATGCATATTTATGTTTAGTGAAGCAAAGACCTAACCTAACTTATTGCTAGCTCATGACAGATTGTTAAGTTAACAGTAAACGTACAGACGAGTAATAAACGTCTACACTGAACTGGAAAGTAATATAAAAGAATAAATAATGGAGAAATAAAACGTACAGTATGCATTTATTTATACCGATGAAAATGAACAGCTATCTCACGAAAACCATCTTAAAAAATTCTCTAATTTGCAATAGGAAACTTGAGCATTGATCATTTGGTTTCGGTGTTAAAATTAATGACAGAGGAATTGAAAAAGTTACATTGATAATAGGTTAATAACTTGTTCGTATTTATGCGTTCGTTGAGGAAAACCTAACCTAAGCTAACCACATGTAACTTAGAATATAAAGCAATTAAAGAATTTACATTTGTAATAGCTTAAGGTTTGATTTCAGATAGAGTTGTATCATAAAATTCCTAGTTACTAATGTAGCAATTACACTTACGTTTAATTAATACCTATCGTTATCTCATTAACGATCTGACAATATCTAACGTACAATTTACACTTAACCTTATCTGGCTAACTATTATGGGGATATTCGACTTTCTATCTTTTATCTTATCTTTTATCTATGTTGCGTGGTGTATTTGTGCTATGTTTAATACTAAAATTAACCAACCAGTCAAAATAAGCGGTTTCAGGTATCGCATTTGTTATGTTTTTTGTAATGTTTGTTGACGTGAAGAGTGATTGTAAATGTTAGATAATGTATTTACTTATTTATTTTTTCACTACGCTTTCTATTTAATGGAAAGTGCGCGTTTAATGGTAGGTCTAGTTTTAGACAAATATTTTATCCAAAATTTAAGGGGGTATAATAGGAATTTGGAGATTTAGGGATTTAGTGATTTGAGGATTTAAACGTTGGTTAATTTTGATAATTGGGAATTTAAGGATGAGTGTTTCAATATTTGAAAATTTGAAGATTTGATAATTTCGATATTTGAGAATTTGGGGACTTGGAACTTTAAGATTTCCGGAATTTAAAGATTTGGAAATTCTTAAATTTGAAACTTTGAGGATTTGAGAATTTGAGGATTTGAGAATTTGAGAATTTGAGAATTTGAGAATTTGAGAATTTGAGGATTTGAGAATTTGAGAATTTGAGGATTTGAGAATTTGAGAATTTGAGAATTTGAGAATTTGAGAATTTGGCAATTAGAAAATTGGAGAATTTCAGAATTTAATAATTTGGTAAATTTGTAAATTTGTGTTAAAATTTGTAATAATTATAGAATTTGCAACTTTGCGTTAAAATTTGTAATTGTAAATTTAATAATTCAGAAATTGTTCAATTTATAAATTTAGAAATATAGAAATGTTAAGTCTTTAAGTCTTAACATCTTGAAATCATAAAATCATGAAATTTTGAAATCTTGAAATCTTGAAATCTTGAAATCTTGAAATTTTCATCACCTCTCACAAATGGAAAATGTGCATTAAAGTACACCACTGAAATTCAAACGAATCCAAAACTCCGAGAACTAACATCCCCAATCCTGAAAGCTCCCAAATCAATCTATTGACCCTTGATTTTGCTAATTACCCCGTTTTATCGCAAAAGTAACGTTAATGATCGTCGAGACGGGCTCCTTTAAGGGGATATGTCAGTGAATTCTCCCGCGTCCTGGATCAGACGTCTGAGGGGTAATGGGGGAAGGTGGGGTGCTGTTTTGCCCGGTATATTAATTTAATTCTTTGGATACTCGATAGATGCTGGAAAGAGAGAACAGTCGGGGTGGCTGGAGGCTGGTTCTCGTTGAGTTTGAATATTCATAGGAAAGAGGGAATAGAGATCGGGTGTAATAGAATTTAAATTAAGGAAGGGAGGTCGGACGAAACTGTATGGAGAGTTCCATAATATGATAATGTTTCGTCCTATCGATATATTCCTGCTGAAGACTGGCCCGTCGGGAGCTGAAAATACCTTCAGAAATTGTCGTTCCGTCAATTGACCGACCGTCCTTGCACGAAAACTGATTATGGCTGCTGCTAAACCCCGCATTAATCGGCCTCCTAAACCCTCATACCAATCACGTTTTATTCTTCCATTCGGTGGATTAAAATTTCAATTTTCGACACCTTTAATCGATGCATGTTTCATTCTGAAACTGGTAAGACTATTTCCACCAAAATCAGATTATTGGTCTTCAATTTTCTTCTAATTCACTTTCTTCTGATCACCAGCTTCCATATCAGATTCCATTTATTCTTCACTTTTTGTTCTTTCTCGTTCTTTTTTAGGACTTAAAATATTACATAAAAAGAATTAGCTACTCCAACATCTGTGGTGTACAAAATGGCCGAGACATCGATGACTACGTTACATCGGCCATGTTTGTTTATTTCGCGGCGCCAAATAAGACATTGCATGCGATCGAGTTTCATAACAAAACATCGACAAATCTATCTAAATGTCTAAAATTATAATACACCTTTAGTTATGCTGCAAAATCACATCATTGTGATGAATAGGAAAAATGTGACATGAAGTAATTGCAAAATCAGTCATTTCTAGTAGTTCTAGTAAAATAATTAATAAATTTATACACTGAAGTGTTGTTTAGTTTAAAAATATCAATATTTGGTTGCCATTTCGTTTAATAACATGTAATCGATTGCTCACTTAAGTGTATAAATAATTTTGTATAAAATTAAATAAAAATTTCATTGGTATAAAATTAGCAAATTAGTACGAACGTCGATTAGGTAAAACTTCAGCTTCCATTTGGAGATTCTTGCCGGTAATAAAACGGATTTCTTTGCCTCTCGGTTGGAAACAAAGAGTAAATTCGAAATAAGTATCCCTACTAGCGCACGTATCACTGATTACCATCTAAACTCGGGGAAGTAGAGATGCATGCTCAGTTGGAGTCGCGGCAGTCGCACAAGTTAACAAGGTTAAACACCTCAGCCGTGTTAACGGGAACATTAACACTTCACGACCATTACGATTAGAGACGTCTCGAGCAAAAGGACCCCGACGTCGGGACGCTGCTGGCGTGAGCCCTCGGTGTGAGTGAAGTTGGAGAGGAGGGATGAAAGAGAGAACAGGATGGTCAGAAAGTAAGAGGTTCAAGGTGGAAAAAGGTGGACTTTAACTTTGGAGCGGTATTAAAAGTTCTCTGAGTAAGTGGATATGCCAGACAGTGGTTATTTCTTTGAGATCCGCTTATACCGGTTGTCTTCTGTGTTGCGCTAGGGGAAAAATGACCAAAAACGTTCACCCTAGATAGGTGTTAAGTGCAACAATAACTTCGTATCAATCTATTCACTTTTTTACGCTTAATTCTTATTATGATGGAGTCCTACAGAGATAAAAATGGTAAAAACCTTTTTTAATGCAAAGTCATTTTATGCATCTCTAAAATATCTAAGCTTATCATCACTATTAGTGTAGCTAATATTTCTATTATTTATATTGAAATACAACCTATGTTCACCCCATCTAAATTGTGACTTGAAACACTATGAGCAGGAAACTATTAATTTTTATAAAAATTGTCGACATATCACAAAATACCAGATGTGCATACAAAATACTGACACCGATGACAAATATATAGATCGTAAAGAATATCTAAAATTCGTTGAAAGTTAGCTTTAAGAAGCCATTTACATTAGCTTTTAAATCGGAATAAGCTCATGGCCTATCACCGGAAGATCGATTTTCCAAATACGAAGGTCGTCCGAAAACTTTCTCATGCTAAATCATCTCCCCGGTCACACGGCCGCCTCCTCCGGCGACACAAGTAAGTAACTCAAGCAGGAAGTGCCTATATCGTGCGGAAAAGTGACTGCAAAGTTTACCTCGAAGCGACAATCAGTTAAATAGTTTCCTGTATGCTGCGCCAGGCGCGAAACGCGTCTAGAAGCCGGCCGTGGAGAGGTGTAGATAAACTAGTACCGATAAGCGAAATAAAAGTTATACTCCTCATTGTTCGCGGCTGCTTCTAATTACGCACGTGAACCGGCGTAGTTGCGAGCGTCGCATCGGTGCATCGAATTTTCGCATGTGCAATCCGGATCCTGCTCGAGTTTCCTCGTATCGTGATAGGAATCAACGCGGCCGCAGCCATTGGTTATTCAGACTGCCTGCAATCCATGGTGGAATGAGGTAATCGGCGCCGTGGAATGTGTAGCAATACGGTTTTTACAACAATAGATTTCTACAAATACTACGAGTGCGATACCGGTAGATTTCTAATTTATTATACCACCGTATCACATTAGGACATGATTATACATGACTGTATTAGGGTATGACTATGATATTAGGACATCACGTGATAGCTATATGATGTCAGGGTATCTCTATGTATGACTGTATCACATTAGGACATGATCATGTGATAGCTGTATTATGCCATGTACACAACAGAATATAGGCGACATCTATGCCACATTTGTGTCCTGACAATGATTGCAAATGGGAGTTAAATTGAAATCCTATGATATTACAACATGGACACTGAACGCCACATTTGTGTCCCAACAATGATTGCAAATGTAGGTTAAACTAAAAACCCTATGACATTACAATGTGGACACTGAACGCCACATTTGTGTCCTGACAATGATTGCAAATGTAAGTTAGACTAAAAACCCTATAACATTACAACATGGACACTGAATGATACATTTGTGTCCTAACAATGATTACAAATGTAAGGTAAACTAAAACCCTATGACATGACAACATGGCTACTGAGCACCATATGTGTGCCCTAACAATTGTTGCAAATATAAATAAAACTAAAATTATGACATGGCAACATGACTACTGATCACCATATTCGTACCCTAACATTGATTGCAAATGTAAGTTGAACTAAAAACCCTATGACATGACAACATGGCTACTGAGCACCATATGTGTGCCCTAACAATTGTTGCAAATATAAATAAAACTAAAATTATGACATGGCAACATGACTACTGATCACCATATTCGTACCCTAACATTGATTGCAAATGTAAGTTGAACTAAAAACCCTATGACATGACAACATGGCTACTGAGCACCATATGTGTGCCCTAACAATTGTTGCAAATATAAATAAAACTAAAATTATGACATGACAACATGACTACTGATCACCATATTCGTGCCCTAACAATGATTGCAAATGTAAGTTGAACTAAAAACCCTATGACACGACAACATGGCTACTGAGCACCATATGTGTGCCCTAACAATTGTTGCAAATATAAATAAAACTAAAATTATGACATGGCAACATGACTACTGATCACCATATTCGTGCCCTAACATTGATTGCAAATGTAAGTTGAACTAAAAACCCTATGACATGACAACATGGCTACTGAACACCATATGTGTGCCCTAACAATTGTTGCAAATATAAATAAAACTAAAATTATGACATGGCAACATGACTACTGATCACCATATTCGTGCCCTAACATTGATTGCAAATGTAAGTTGAACTAAAAACCCTATGACACGACAACATGGCTACTGAGCACCATATGTGTGCCCTAACAATTGTTGCAAATATAAATAAAACTAAAATTATGACATGGCAACATGACTACTGAACACCATATTCGTGCCCTAACATTGATTGCAAATGTAAGTTGAACTAAAAACCCTATGACATGACAACATGGCTACTGAGTACCATATGTGTGCCCTAACAATTGTTGCAAATATAAATAAAACTAAAATTATGACATGACTACTGAGTACCATATTCGTGCCCTAACATTGATTACAAATGTAAATTAAATTAAAACTATGGAGATCCTAACCCGTTTCACAAAAGTACACGGTAAAACACCTGCTTCGTTAAGTTTAGTTTAACATTCTGAAGTATGTTGAATACCGCCAAATGCAATAAAGATGATCAAAGTTCCACATCGCCCTTAAGGGAATTCGCGATAAAACGCAGCCCCTTGGTCCACAAGTGGCACTAATTTTTCAGGGCCTGCGGAACGGTCCATTTCGACTCCAACTCGTTATCAAACGCGCATCGCGGACCGTGTGGTCAGATTGAGTGGAGGTGTACGAACGAGAAGAATTCTTGTCCAGGGAACGAGCGTACCAAATCCCGTGACGTGGCCGAGACATTTCTACGTAGGTCCAGAATGATTTACCGGGACTCGCTCTAAAACGGTACCGCCGTTCCACGCACGGGAGACACAAGAGGACCCTGATTATCATTCGAGATTGTCCGCACAAAGGGCTCCTCTTTCTGTATTAAAAAGACCTGGAGATTTAGATATTTATAAAGGACAAAACTCTGGAGAAAAGGTGACTCGATCAGGTTCATTGTGGCGAGGTGCATGAACGTTGCAATCCAGCCCGTGATTTCACCGCGAATATCGCGTTCTGAGATGTGTTAATTTGATTCGGATGAGAAAATGAAAGTGAACGTTTCCACATAATGACAGAGCAATAAATTTGCGCCGTGTCGAATTCGTCCATAGGTAGACAAGTGTCCCGGTTGAACGTAGAAGGCAATTTCGCCGACGGTTATTATCGCGTGTCGATCGAATTCCGCCCCGCGTTGTGAAATCAATCGTACAACTTTTAATTTACGACGTCATTACCGGTCGGAGGATCCAAGACACACAGGCATGGGGCCAAGAAACGTGGAAGCTCGCAATCGAGGGGTTGAAACGAAAGACAGACCGAGCGAGACGATAGTCGCAAAATCCAGGGAGGCATTAGCGTTATTTTAATCAGGAAATATAATGATCGCCGTAGTCGTCGCGAAGGAGAAGCTACGAAGGAGGGTGAACGAAACGGGCTCTGACTTGCTGAACGCAGGTTGCTGCGCATTTGTTACGGGCCGATAGCAATTGTTTCCCCTATCTGCGAGGCTCCACTGCGACACTGTAGCCCACTGTTTGGTTGGCTGCACTGTTCCTCTGCCTTCGTAGGAGTGAATGCGTGTGCGACGTGTACCTGCTTGCAGGGCTGCCGATGTGCACCACGGAGAGCCGTGGTCTTATGTAACCACCTCCCCCCTGCCGCCCCCCAAACGATATAGATTGTATTCTATTGGTACATACGGTAATGCTCGGCTGCCATTGGTACAGGCTGATTGCAAAGCTGCGATTCTAAGCTGCATCCTATCAAATCTTCCTCTATCATATTTAGTACTAATTTCAAATTTTATTCAAATCTGGCTACAAAATACGCCCTCCAAATTTTCCGTGCTATGTCTACTACATTAACCTAATATTCATAGTTTTGTGTATCTGCTGAATTTCGACATTTTAATATTTTATTATTGTAAATATTTCAGTATGGTGGTAAGTCGAAGGGTTAAAATAAACCTTTGACCATTGATCCTTTATCGAAGACATCTGGTCAATAGAAACGAAAATGTTTGTTTCGGAAGTTTGTTAGGTAAGGATAATTTTCAGTGTTTCTTAACGGGTGGTTATGTATGCCCCATTTTTCCACGGCTGATATTATAATATATATCGCCAGATCACAGATTAATGAAGGTGTGCAGCGTTAGCAGTTAACGTGCTAAAGGGTAATAAATAGCCTGTGTTGCATAACTATACTTATAGGAATTTTCAAGCGAACTGATTCAGTGATTGAGGGACAATGTTTCATTCTTGGCACGAAATGGCACCGTTATAAAGAAAATAATTCTGCGAAAAGCATATGACCATGAATTCGTATAATTGCACCTTTAAGGTTTCTTTAAATAACATTTGTTGCCACAAATTGAATAGTTCTTCTAAATCTTTATTGAACTTATAAATTTTTAATTATGGCAGTAAATTATTACTGTACAATTAATAGTTGAATATCCAATCTGGTGTCTTCCGATCAGATCTTGCTATATTAAATAATTTTTGAGATACAACTAGTGATAGCTGCCTTTTCTGGGACTAACAATTCAAAATAGTTGGTTAAAACTCAACTGACAGACACACGTTGTTACATCACATTACATAATTCTATTAAAATATCACGGTAAAACAGCTTACTATAGGCACTTCTCAGCTGAAAGACCTTGAAATATGTTGCCAAGGATAACGTTCTGTATTACTTTCCCTATACCGCCGTTCAGCTTCAATTTCCGAGATATTCGCAAAAATACTTTCAAGGAGGTAATTAATCACGAAAGGACATACACTTCACCGATGACCTTGAGATGTCAAGATCCTGAACAACTTCATTTACGTATGTGATCACCTGTTGACTTTAAGATCTTAAGTTAAATTTACAATGTACAGCAGTATGCAAAATAATTACAAATTATAACTTTAGTAAAATATCCTGCGCATTCACTATACCATCTGTTATTTTAATATACCTAATGTAACATACTACAAAGTATATTATATAAAACGTATAGCGGCCCGAAAATGCCGCATAATTAAAAACTGAAATATCAGTGAAGGATGTTTTAAGTATAAATTCAAAGATGAACCTGTTTTATGAAATTAAATCTGGACACCAGCTATGGGACAAGTGACTCAGAATGTTGTCCCGACAAAATATTCCAAGGTCACTAAAATCGGTGAGGTGTGTTCACAAGTGAAATCAGCTGCATTTTAATTGTGCTACATGTCATCAAAAAGCAAAAGTGCCAAGATCAATAAGATTTGTCCTTTCAATAAAATTCAGGTCCACCTAAGAAGGACTTGTTCGCTTCTCATTGAATAGGATTAATCATTCCTCCCACCGTGGTTTGAATTTCTACCACATTGCGTAATCCCACACCCCCATTGCATCCCGGGTACCGGCAATCACAGAAATTCGCGTATCCATGCTCACGTGATCACCAGTAGGTAGATTCGTTCCGGATAGAGCTCCGTCTGCCGCGAGATTGAGTTCGACTCATCTCGAAATGCTTGTAGCGACTATTCTATTCGTACATAGTCGACTGGTGCGACAGATACATAGACGACGGAGATACTGACGGTGGGGTGTGGAAAAGGGAGAGAGACGAAGAAAAGATAGAAGAGCCGAGGAAGGAGGAAAGGAAGACTCATGTACGCCGTGTATCTATTTGCAGACACAGATAAACACGGACAGAACCAACACCACGATACACCGGGACAGAGCGAGAGTGTTCTTATAGTGGAACTTATTGATCCAACAAAACTCATTTCAAGATACAGTGCGAAGTCTCCAAGATACTGCTCTCCTACTCCTCCCTGTCTCTCCTCGTACTCTTCCGTCTCTCCCGATCTCTCCCACCCCCTTCTTCGTCCAGCACCTCCACGCTGTTCGACGCCCCCGTCCGCGACGACCCTCCTCCTGCCCCTCGCTCCCATGTCGTACATCCAAGACGTTCTGTACACGTACACCGGGACCGATTAATGCGTGTGAGCAGGGAAAATAACGACGGGACAGACTCCTCTTCCTAAGGTAATTCCGGCTCGATGCTGAAATTTATCTCTTCATCGATGAACACCGCGTTGCGAATGTTACACTGACAGCTTGACACGATCTACCAGTTGCGATTAGAGATAACTTCCAGCTGTCTGACCACCATTTTAAGTGGATCATGCAACGCGTACTCTTTTGTATCCGTGGAAACGTTATTGAAATGTGATACAGCAAACTGCCAGTTGTGATTAGAGATTACTTGCGGAGATGGTGTTCCAGGCGTTTGACCACCATTTTAATTGGATCAGGCGATACTTTTTATATTTCTGGATATATTGAAATGTGATACAGGGGTTCTGTCAGTTGTCATTAGAAATTACTTCCAAGAATGGTATTCCTGGTGTTTGGCTACCATTTTAAGTGGATCATGCAACGCGTACTCTTTTGTATCCGTGGAAACGTTATTGAAATGTGATACAGCAAACTGCCAGTTGCGATTAGAGATTACTTGCGGAGATGGTGTCCCAGGCGTTTGACCACCATTTTAATTGTATCAGGCGATACTTTTTGTATTTCTGGATATATTGAAATGTGATACAGGGGTTCTGCCAGTTGTCATTAGAAATTACTTCCAAGAATGGTATTCTTGGTGTTTGACTACCATTTTATGTAGAAATACGTACTTTTTGTGTTTAGCGCTATTGAAATATGACATGATTGATCTACCACTGAAGTCTCTGACCACCATTTTAAGTGGATAAAGCGTACTTTTGGTACTTGCGAAAATGGAGATATGTTTCGCTATGTTAAATAGTGATTTGATGTTACGTATAGTATTCGAGCAATACTGATCGGGACATTTGTGATGAAGGATGCGAAATACAGTTTGTTTAATTCGATTAACTGTACCATGTGGCGATCACATATTGGCATCTAATATAAGCAACTAGTTCGTGTTGTTGTTACTCATATCTTCATGTCGTGTATCGATATTCTGCTATTCCATCATAAATTAGTTATGTTCATATATGGCGGTCATATATCGGTACCGAATATTATAACTTCAATACGAACTAGTTACATTTTTGTTCATATGTACATGTCGATACCTTACATTGCAATTTCCAATTATTTATTTCTTTGTTTCACTGTAGTATATTCTGTTACAACATTGTTGTAAGTATGATGTTAGTTTAAGTTAACATGGGTTCAGGAAGTTGAAACATAATATTCAATACAAACAGGGCTGCACGCTTTCCCTTTCATTCTTCCCTGAACTTGGAATAGCTTTCAAGGGATGTATCCTTGAGCAAGAATGTGCTTTACCAACATCTTAAGAATAATTATGTTAAATGCCATAACCTCCATAAATAATTATGTTAAATTTTATAAGTTGTATAAATCATTGTGTTAAACATTATAACCTGCATAAATAATTTTGTTAAATATTATAACCTGCATAAATAATTTTCTTGAACATTATAACCTATATAAATAAGTATGTTAAATATTATATCCTGCATAAATAATTTTCTTAAAAATCATAACCTATATGAATAAGTATGTTAAATATTGCAACACCTGACTCGATGAACCTCAGTTTTATTACTTAAAATTGTAAAGTTTATAAAGTTATCAGCTATGTTTATATTACATTAGGACCACAATATTGAACAAAGGAAATTTTAATTTTTACTAAGTGGTTAATCTTGCCGAAACGGGACTGAAACTTTTCGGAGAAAGGACCGGAAACAAATAAAACATAACCATATTTCTGCCTCATCACGCTTCATTTATTTCACTTGGCGCGAAGTTTTATTTTGCCTAGCGAGGATGATAATTAATTCGTACTTTTTGACGGGATTAATAAAAAGAGAATTTGGTGTTTTAGGTGAATGCAAACCAATTTTAATCGTACATGTATACTTTTTACACAGTAACGGTAAATCGATCGCAACTTATATTTTATAATTCAATCTGAAATTCTTTTCATATAAGATGTGATAAAGGTTAATAAGAAAGGATCTAAAATTAAATATGAATCATGCGGGTTGATAAAGACCCGATCTCGTTATTCCAAGGTTAATTATCAAACTTGTAGTCTATGTTACCAAGTTCTAACATGTAACTTGTTCCGTAAGTTAAATATTACAAAGCACCGTTTAAATTATGGTAATTAGTGCAATTATTCACTTCACCGGAAGCAGGCGAGTTATACTCACTAAAAGAGATTACATACAGTTTTAGATACATTAATTGCAGTTTGAAATTATATAATAAAATAAAATATTAATTTTCATTCGTTTTATTATAGTTGAGAAATTATGCAAAGAGGTTAGTTCTAAAAATAATTGAAATTAATATACTTTACAAGGAATAAAATTACTTTGAAATTATCTAATAAAAAATAAATGTACCTTTGTGATAGTTAAACATAATTATTTAAGATAATCGCCAGTAGAATTTAGGTTATGTTTGGTTCAATCGCAGTAACAAAAGTTACTTTTAAAATTATTTAATGTAAAAATATGATTTATGAAGTAATTGTACACGTTAATTATCTGAAGACACATTATATTCAAGAGATTATTAAGTTAAAAATTATCACGATTATGTAAAGTGGACCTGACATATACGACAATTGAGGTTATGTTAAATTTTATTGTAGAATTGAAAATTACCTTTAAATATTTCAGATATAATGACAATATGTTATTCAAAATGGACATTACGTTAATCAGAAAAGACTTCACTGAAATAATAAAAATTACTCTTTAAAATTATATAATCAAATAAAACTGCGAATATAATGACGGAACATATTCAAACTAGAATTATGCTAATCAAGAAGAGAGTAGGTTGAAAAATAAATAAAAATAAAAGTGTAAATTATTAATCATATTTATATTACAATATCACAAAATATTTCACATTGCAATTTAATAGAATAAACAGAGATCAGCAGAAAAGGCACAAATGGCGGTCATAAAGGCGTTAATAAGTAACTGGAGAAGATAAACAAAGCAACAGTGAAAACATGCTGGAAACGTAAATAAGAAAAAGTGAATGGATATCGCGTGACGAGTATAATCGCATGCTCGATGGAGAGTCACTGGGATGGCCAGGATCTTTACCGGAAAAGTTAATAATCAACCCCGACGCGTGACCTTGTACTCCGTTTTCCCCTCGCCGCTTTCACCGCTCGTCCGAAATCCAAAGTTTCTCGGCAACTCGACACTGCAAGCAATTTCGGCGTCGAGTAACTCCCTCCCTCAGGCGTCCTACTCACCTAACCCTGCGCCGAGCAGTAAAGGAAAGTGCATAAAGCTGTTAAGTGTCGCCACTTTGGATGTCCGATGTGTACCTCGCCTTTCTTCCGCGGTAACCGAACAATTTCGCGTCCGATGTCACATTATTCGTTACGCCCAAACATGGAACGACAGTAGCGGTATCCCGTGAACATTATTACCCTGCCACACGATCCCGATGGCGGACCCGGTGCGTAACATTATTCGCGCCAACGTTGAACGAGTAAACAAATGAAGGGAACTTACGATTGCGTAAAACTGCAAAGTGTCTGCGGTTTGTTTGTCGGTAAGAGCGTTTCAGGGCAAAGGCCCATAGCAAGGGAGGCTGAAAGAAGGAAAGAGAAAGGAATCGAGTCTGCCGGCGAGTTGAGACGGTGGAAGAGGTGATGAGAGGGGTGGTCGAGGAGAGACAGGGTTTAGGTAGGTGAGTCGCGAAAGATGGGAGAAGAGAAAGAGGAGGGAGGCACAACCGGAGAAGGAGGAGAAGGTGGAAAGAGGTAGAGAAGGTTGGAAAAGGGGGTGGAAGGGGCGGAAGGCCACGAATGTCGGGGAGGGAAGAGGAGGCGGGTAAGAGGAACGGCCAGGAGAGGGAAGGAGTCGGAGGAGATAGATGTATGTAGGAGGGCCGCTCGATACAGCCCCAGCAACCCCCTCCTCCACCCTCTCCCGAAGCCAAGCATCGCATCGCGAGGTTAAAGTGAGAAAAGTCAACCCCAGTCACTCGGTGAGTCCTTCGTGCTGGAATATCGAAAGGTAGGCAGCCTTGTAGAAGAGGGTTAAAGTCCCGGTGTCGTCTGAAAGGTAACTATCCTCCAAGCTTTTTGGCAACGTAACCCGTGTTTCCCCGATACGCCGTGATACGTACAAATTATCATCGGCGCAGCCTTTTACTCGGCCACGGAGCGAATTTCAGCTTCGGCGCTTCGGACTGATCCACCGACGAACAAAAACGCTTCTAACAGCCGGTAGGTAGGTGGAAGCAATGGAAGTTCCCGTCGGGCCATCACGCTGGCACTTATCGAAAGACTTTTAAACCCACTTTTCCGAGTTGGCTGCCTTTCAAAATTCGAGTCGAGAGGCGTGCTCTTGCTGGCATGTCTATGCCAGCCGGTGACCTGCCGGGGTTGTCACTTGGATGGTTATCCAGGCACTTCCATGCCCGGCCACGCGGATACGAGTGCATAAACATGCGAGTGAACGCCATCCTAGCTAAAGAGTACCTTTATCTCTAGCCAGCCGTTTCCTACCACCTCTTCGCGGGCTGCGCAGCCTTCTCTTTTCGTTTCAGGCCGCGGCCTCACGTCCTCTGTCCTCATCTCTTTCCCTCTGCCGCTTTCTACCCTTCGAACCGGGGACATTCTCCTCGTGTGACGCTGTCGTGGATGGAGGAGGAAGCTCACGTAGGTTACTCCTTTCTGCCGGCAGAGGATATTGTGATTTTAGCATCTGTGTAATTATGGAAATTAGCGACATGGAAAGCCTAGGATAAAAGGGTTGATTATAATCCGGCCGCGGGGGTGAGCACCGACCCCAGCATCCCGCTCTCCTGTGAGCGACCATAGATTAAAACGCTCCTTCTACACTAGCGCCTTTACTTCCACCAGCTACCCCTATCGCCCACCCCCATGCCGTACACTCTCTTCGTATCACCCACTCCATCCCTCCTACCGGACTCGGAATTTTTCTTTCTTCAATTCTGTTCTCTTTCGTACAGCTCGATCACATTAAGCTCGAGTCTAGTATTCTGCCCAACGGGATGATACAAGACAAGGTCATCCCTACGATATGTGGTCTACGTATTTGGGCTACGTCCAATATCCTTAGCTGATACAAGTTCGAAATTGCTGGTCATGTCTGACGATTGCCACGTAATCGTGTACGACTTGTTCTTCTTGATATAGAAACGAAATTGAAAGTTGTGAACTTGCGAAACTGCCGGTAAGTAATATGAAAAGTTCCCGGTTCCTTAATCATCGTTTATATGGCGCTCCGCTTTCTTTTCGAGCATCTATTGCTCTAATCTTTGGATACCTTGATCAATTCTCGTTCTACGATCTTTATTGATTCCTTTCGTTTATAAATTCAAGATAAAATTATCAAGATATGGGACAAGTAATTTACTGACAGAATTTACAATATTGATATATTGATCGTTTAACCCTCGAGTGACGCAGTTAGTAAGATCAGTAATGTTATTCACAAACCGCAGCTGGGGTATGCAAAAGAAAATTTAAGTCAGAAAAGCGTATAAAGGCTAAAGAGATTGACTTATAGAGTTTGTTAGAAAATATGGGAGAGTTTATCTTTCCTGAACGCCATCCTTCGGGAAAACCGCCATACAAATACAACCTTACCCAAACGGGAGGGAAAGGAGAAAAAATGGCGAGACCACCGAAGGAATTGTCTGCTGCAAGGTTGGGTGCAATTTTTCTTCGACCTTAACGTTTTCCAGGGTTGAATCGATACTAGACGATAGATATCGACATTCGTTGACATACTTACCTGTCGAATTTTAATTCTTACTTTCTGTCTTTATATGTTTTCATACGTTGCACTTGTAACGTTGCATTTCTAGTGTGAATATACTTATAGATATAATAAATCATTCCAATTATTTATTGAGAGTATTGATAGCGAGAAAACTAGGCCATGCAATTTTCTGAATTTCCCAACAGAAAGAAAATGTCGATTTCTGAAATTGGTCTCTTCGTAAGTGTATCAGCTAAATGATATTATTCTATATACTACTATAATATGTGCTATTGTTTAAATAATTGATTTGAATGTGGATGTAAATGACATATACTGTTATACTTTTAAGTATACATATATATTGCAGAAATAGATATGTTACTATAATATTACTGTAACATATACACTGTTAAATAATATGCAAATTTTCTGTAATATACGAAAGTGTAAGTTTAATTATAATAGGTGAGGGACCTATAAGCAAAGTAGTATTGGAGAGTAATGAATAAAAATATCGATACCTTGTAGGTATCGATTGAACCTTAACGCTTTCTCTTTCTTCCCCCCGCCGGTACGACATTGGACGGTAGTGTTCCTCTCCTCACGTTCATCCCTTACGGTGCATCCCTCCCTGGCCTCGGCCCTCTCTCCCTGGTTCTCTCCCCATTTGGCTATTGGACTACCTTGGTGGTTCGAGCGGCAGGCAGGAACCTATGATGCGATCGGATATCGAATATCGGCTGGCTCTCTGATTGGTCGTTCTACCGCGCACGGTCGCAGTCGGAGCGCGCCAGTTACGACTGATTTGTTACGTAAAAACGTCGATAGCTTCTATACCCTCTCTTGTCCCACCCTCGATGCGCCGCACTCCCTCCACTCCTTCCTTCTACCCTCCCGAGCCTCTCCCTCCGTGACACGCTCCTTCCACTACCGATTCCTCTCCTTCTCTCTTTGTCGACCACCCTTCGCCCGACCGGTCTGGCCACCCCTTCGACGGTCCTCGACACACCGCCACCGCCCCCAGCAGCATCACGCGCGATAGACGAAGGAATAGGAAAGAGAAAGAAGGAAAACTCGTCTTTTTTATCGGCGCCGTGCGCCACTGCCTCCTCATTCGGTCGGGCATGAACGCATTATCGAAGAAATGGCTGGTCGACGTTACAACGATCTTGCTATCGATTTTACTGTCGTTCTCTGATGCTTCATGGTACCGGCGTTTTAATGACCAAGGTCAACAGGAAAAGTTATACTTCCATTCCGCACGCTTATTTTAAGTAGCGTCTGCTATGTTTTTTGGTGGAACAAGCTTTCGTTTAATCATTTAATAGACTCGTTGAATTATTCGAGTTCATTTCATTCATTTTCTGGCTTTGTTTGGTATTTTTGGAATGATGCTGAGTGACTGTGGTCAACCACGGTACAGTGAACTTGTGGGTGGCAACTATGTCAACAATGATAACTTCTAGTGGCAGTTTGATGATAGGAGATTATAGCTGTGGTACCCAGTACTCACTAGTGATTGTAGTCATTCGCAATGTTCGGTGTCGACTGGTTGGTAACCATTATTACTCAGTGTTCTCTTGTTGGTAGATAGCTATAGTTGACCTCAGTATTCAGTAGTCTGCTGTTTGAGTGTTATAGTCATGTGTCCTCTTGTTGATAGATGACTATAGTCTTCAGTATTCTGTAGTCACCTACTGTTATTGTCCTCCACAATACTCAGTGCCCTCTTATTGATAGATGGCTATAGTCGTCCTCAGTATTCTGTAGTCACCTGCTGTTATTGTCCTCCACAATACTCAGTGTCCTCTTGTTGATAGATGGCTATAGTCGTCCTCAGTATTCTATACTCATTTGTTATAGTCATCTACTCAATGTCCATTTACTGGTACGTAGCTATAGTCATTCATAACATTCAGTTTCCACTGGGTGGTGGCTATAGTCATCTACAGTACTCAGAATCCACTTGCTGGTACGTGGCTATAGTCACACCATTCAGTGTCCATTAGCTGGTACGTGCCTATAGTCATTCATAGTATTCAGTGCCCACTTGCTAATATGTAGTCATTCACAGTATCTGTTAAATAGTAATTATGATCATCAGTAACGTTTAGTGTTCACATGCTGATGCATGGCTATACTCAGTATTAAGCTGTTTGAGGGTTATAGTTATATTACCTAGTGTCCACATATCAGTTGAAGGCTATAGTCATCTACAGTATTCAAGGTGTACAATTGTACAATTTTCCGTATTTACCATTTACCTGCTAGCTGTAAACTATAGTCACATCTGTAGTCATCAAGATATTCAATACTCATCTGTTGAACGGTGGATATAGTCAACTATAGTACTCAGCACATGCTGCTATAGTATAATACACATTGACAACTTACTACTCAGCTACTATAGTCTACCGTAATAAGGAAACATAGATACAGTCACCACTTATAGCACCAAAGGACTGAGTGCAAATGACTTTCTACACCTAATTTGGGCTGTTAACTGGTTACAATATAGTCATACATAATATCTAGTAATTGCTGTCCACAATCAGCTACGTCATTAACTACTTGCTAACAGGTAATTATAATCCACAAATGAGTACCAGTACTCACCTACCAGTACCGTTAATGTCTTACTAGTATGTGACTATAGTTACCAATGGTCTAATAGTCATTTACAGAACAAAGTGACCAATGTACATTAACTTAATTACCAAACCCAAACTTTCACCAGACTGTGACCAATAAATACACATTGATACTACACATTTTAACCTTTAATAAGTTTCTGCATTCTCTTCATCATTTTCATAATTTACTTTGATCAAAGATTTCCATAATACATATTACCGTAGCCTCCGTTTAATTTTCATTGAATGAATGAAAGTTTTGTCTGAAATCACGAGGAAAATGTCGAAGAGGCTGAACAATAGGGCATTATTCGAGCAAACTCCATGTCATTTCACGTATTGCCCAGTGAAATTTTCCAGGCAAGAAGACGTCCGACTCTCGAATATTCCTATCACGTTGAAGGCAAAGAACACCGCGTTACGTTACCACACGGACTGACCGTATTGTAGAAGCGTATTCAATGCCGGCCCGCCATTTAACACCCCGGCAAGCCGCGAAGTTTCCTGCAATGAAAGCACCAGCGCGGAACCTATTGTGAAAATATCTGACCACTGTCCGGTGCAATGAGGTATGGCTGACCACCGGGGGCCGTCGGGTCGGGCATAATGCACGCGTATGCATGTGGCTGCGTGTCGTGAAATATTTCACGCGACCACCGCTAAAGGGACATAAACGTACTTAAACGATAGTTCCACGTCATCGACGCACCAGTTCCCTGTAACGACCATCGGCAGTCCACGATGTCATCCGAGGCAAACTGACTGGTCCGAATGAAACAATCGATCCGGACATTGTTGAAACGTCGCTAACGAGCAGCAGTTTCTCATTAAACATGGACAGTGCCGGAATTACCGTGAAAGTCTGTCGCCAAGACAAATGCCGGAAAGAAAGGCGAGGGATGATTCGAGTGTCTCCAAAGGGGGGGTGTGAAGTAGGTGCAAACAGGAGAGGAAGAAGCGACGGTACCCAGCAAACGAACGACGAACATCGGCAAAGGAGAGAGAGCGCGCAGACTCAATATCTCCGAACCGAACCCTCCGATAGGTCGAGGTTCGACTTCGAGGGTGGGAATAGATTTCCAATCGCACGGCGGGTGGATGCTCACCACCGAGCAGCACCCTGCTAAACTCCTGCCTGCTTCGGCATTCCAGAGTCCACCCTTTCCTCTATAGGTGGACCAAACGCACCTACACGCACTCCTCTACTTCAAACCTGCGCCGCTACACCCCTTTCCGATTCGACGCTGCTGCCGAAGCGGACTGTCCGACAGAGGACCGTTGGAGAGGGTAAAGCTACAACTACGAACAGGAGACAGAACGATTCTATTGACCAGGCTTCGATGCGCGCATCTGGGCGTAACCCATTCGTATCGTTCCGTCCGAACCGATGGGAGCGACAGAGAAAAGGTTATCGACGGGAAGAAGAGTGTAGGTTCCGTTGTGTGACGAAGAACGGGATAGAGAGTGTACCGCGCCTGCGAATTGTCGTCAGGGCGACGGCGACACTGGAAAAATCGAACTGAAATAAACCGAAGCGTTTTCTTCGCGAAGCTCGAGCACCACCGGTTCGCTTATCTTCGTCCTCCTTCCGCACTTTCCTCCCGTTCCTCTCCCAACCACCTGTCTCTCTCTCTCCACCTCTCAGTTTCACCTTCGTACTCCCACAACCCGCACGCCGGCTTTCCTCCTCCTTCCTTCCTCCCAGGCTCCTCGAGTTTACTGTGTTATTGCCAGACCGTCCAGGACGGCTGCGTCGGACTTTCCACGTCAATTGGACATTTTCTCAGCACTTTGTTCCTTCCATTCGCTAGAAATTCTTTCTACTCTCTTAAATATTTCTCTCCTTTGTTACGCTCGCAAATTTGATCGATTCTATTTTACGACACAGATACTTTTTGCAATAACACTTAACCCAGGGCTACCATTCTTTCATCCATGTTGAAACTGCACATCATTTGGCACTAAGCGTTTACAAGGATCCCAACATTCAAAAGGGCAGACAATAAGGGGTTGTCACGATTTTGTTGACCTCCAGGAAATGGTGAAATATGCTGAGTTCAGCATCTACGCGCATTCTGTTTCCTACACCCCTTGGTATTTTAAGGTTGCATCAATTGTTCCTTTAATCTGGAGTGACCGCCTTTTCTTTACCTTTTCGAATGGTTCCAGGTAGATGGACCTCACATATCGCGTGTACTCTGGTTGACACTTCGAACATCACTGAATGAATTTAATATCCCTTGTCAGTACTATTATGTGGTCCCTTTACCATCATTATCTATGCATCCAGAACATTTTCATGTTCAATTTGTACCTTTATTAAGGTTTGAGTAAACTTCAATTGGATGTTTATGTGTCAGAAGGTACCCGGGAGCTGTTATGAAGACAAACGCGTGCACTCTGAATTAAAGTAGATATCAGCATCCAAAGAAAGTTTGAAAGTCTGGCTAGTCGTTGGTCATCAAGAAGGGAAGAAACGCGGGACAAAGAGAAAGGGACGGATAAGAGACCGCGAAGCAACGTTTCTCGAGGAAGGAGGTGAAACCTTGCCGCCCGTAGATCTTCGAAGCTCGTCGCAACTTTCAGCGGATGAGTTGTTGGAGCGATTTAGGCGTTACCGCGGGAATAGTCTCCTCCCTTCAACCCCCGGTATCCAGCTCTTTCTCGCTCGTGCCAGGGGTCTGGCAGGGCTCCCTGCAAGCCGGAGAGAGCCAGGCCTGGTATTTACACGTCTCCGTGCGGCGCGAAACAAAGAATTATTATTTGTATACCCTCGTGGGTGGCGGAGGATTTTGCAGTTCACAAACTAAGTTAACAGCTACAACTCGGTCCGGTGATGGTGGACTGGCGTGCCGCGGTGACCCGGCTACGGACAGGGGGAGAAACTTCGTGGTATCTGAGATTATGTGCCGCGGATACACAGAAGTTACAACCCTACTGCGAAACACTGTCGGATAAAATTATAAGACAACATTACTACATTGTATCAAATAGTATCGCTTGCATGACAAGTTTGCAGTTATTTCTCTATTATTAATCGCGACTAGGTACATCACATGACATTTGGAGAATATTGATCACCTTTCGCTATCGATTTTAATTTAACCCCTTGCACTATTCTGACGAGTCTGACTTGTGACGCACTCGCACTTCAATAACAAATCTTACTCGAATTTTGAATACACTTCAATCTGGTGTTCAAGTCCATAATTTGCATAGTCAGGAATTGCTGAATACAGGACTGACATAACATTTCAACTTTCTTTGTCTGTTTTGATATTGTGGTTGGTTAGTTCTGACTGACGCACCTTACAAAGAAATCATAGTGCAAGGGGTTAAGTACCTTCATGAAACCGTTTTCAAGTATATTTCTCTTTAGACTCCTATTCATACGTATTTTAGTATGCAGAAAGAACTAAGGTAATAACTATGAACTTTAAATGTGTTCTAACAAAGATATCCTAAAATGTTGAGATGTCCATTGAGGAAATGCTGAGTACTGTAATCAACAAACTTATACGTTCGAAGAAATTCAAGTGCAGGAAGGTTATCATAGAAAAGCTAGTGGCAAAGATCTGGGACAAGCTTCCCGGCGAATTTCCACGTCATCAGAGAGAAAGAGAAAGAGCACTCGAACTCTCGGAGAGATCTCACAAGTCTTGGGACTTATACGGAAAGCCCAGAGGGGGTCACGATGGGGTGGTCGGTCGGTTCGAGGTATTGATCTCAACTCTTGCTTTTCTCAACTTTTTATCCGACAGAACCGACCGGTACCACCACCATCGTCGGCTCCGACGACGACGAGTGCTGAAGCCGGCAAAGCCGCAACTTCAATTCCTCATTCCCGTGCGAATTCTTGGCTTGAACTTATGACCGAACCCCCCACAGTCCTCTCTCTTGTACGTCTGGCTGCTGCCTCGATGCCTTTGGCCTTTCGAACAGTGGATACTAAACGAACCGTTCCGAGTTTTCTTTATCCACCCCCTTCCCCTTTACTCGTGTCTGGCGAACTTCGGTTTACGATATTTTTCTTGCCGAGGCGAATTTCGACGGACGCGAATTCGCTAAGTTGTCATCGCAGAGGATTTCGTTTACTCTTCAACAAACTTTTCTATGCAAAAGTTTTTATCCGAATATAATAAGGTTTATTAAATTTCTTAATGTATAGTTTATACAGTGTATAGAAAATTAGGTCTCATTTTAACTTGAAATCAAATATAACAGAGACAGAGTATTAACACTTTAATGGCCGTTTACGCAGTCAAACATCGGGGTCTGGCAATATTTTTGGAGAATTAATTCAACAAAATTTTATGTAAATTCACGAAATAATTCAACGTGAACATACACACAAAACAAATGAAAACAATTACGACACATTTTTGTGTGATAATTATTAAAGCAACCTACGTTCATCAATCGTCACACATGTGTGAACGGCCATTAAAGTGTTAATTTGGTCCAGGCTTCGGTTTTGCTATATTTGTGTATATATTTCAAATATTGTAGTTGTTTATTTGATTGAGACTTTAAATTACAATTAGTTTCTGGTATAGCCCTGTAAAATAACAAAGCAAGCAGAATAATTTCAACCATCACGAACTCTAACAAAATTCAACTGATGAAAAAATCTCGCTTTATAATTTTGAACAAGCAAAATTAAGATAAAAAAAGGAGAGTAATCTCCCGAATCTTGCACGGATTGAGAATGTGAATATTTTTGACCAGAGGGTGGTCCTCTGGGGTTAGTGCCTTCTATTAAAAATAACGGAGAATCACAATTAGCCTAATATAATTACTTCCATCCATTCACGAAATGGCGAAAATCAACTCGTTCCCACTGTGTGACAGTGTGCATTCTACTTACGTAGAAGGTAATTAAGACATGCAAAGTATACGTTTCTCAGAATTAAAATTCAGTTTGTCGGAGTCTAGCCGGTAAGCAAGCCACGAAGCAAACTCTCATTTCCCATCTGGTGAAATATTGTGTATTTATTTGTCTGTGAAAGCTGCCGGTTCCTCGTCTCGACCACCTTCCACCCTCAGACTCAGATGTGCCGCCTCTTTTGGGCAGAGAAGCCCGCAGATATCGGGCTGCCGTGGTAGCAACTCTCTCCTTCGCTCTCTCTCTCTTTGCATTTCCACCGTTTTCGCGAAATTAATATATCCCTCATATACTTTGCATATTATTGCAATATTCCGTAGCTATTACTCGTCCGCCTTTTCCTATCCCCGCCGGCATCCCTTCAGCCCGCGAAAGGTGAACCCCTGTGCATTCGAATACACATCGCGAACCGAAAGTAGATTTTCCACCCCCTTCACCCTCCTGTGAATTCTCGCCGTTTAAAGTGTCGTTTGTCGAAATTTCGACGAATAATCGGATGCCGATGCTGGATGGCAAATTTTCAGGCAAACGGGCTCTTTCATGAATACTTCAACTAATTTATTTAATATTTTGCTCTTCATTGAAATTAACTTTTTAGAGATATTATTTATTACAGAATTCAAGGAATATTCTACACTAATTCGTTATTTTAATCTTCTGTTAATAATTGAAAGTACACAATTTTCGTTTTCGAATCCATATGAAAATTATTAATTGTCATAATTGGTCTACTAGGAAATTACAGTTAAAATCATCGGTTAAGGGATTGACTTAATTCATGTGAAGATTGTCACAATTAAACAGAATTTTTAAAAATCTAGTTCCAACTTGAGATTCTTAGATTTTTTCTTTTACAAAATATCAGTTTTAAGAAATTTTAATTTTTTACAAAGGTATTCAATTTTTTCCCCTTATTTATTTTATGAATATTCGGTACAAAATATTAATAATGCTGTCATTTTCAATTTTTTTAATTGTTTGTATATACTCTATGTCGACAAACATCAATAATATTCACAATATTTAATATTTTAAGCAAAGAACTTTATAAAGCCTTATAAATAGTATTTCTTAAAACCACTACATTTTTTTCATTATATCATTTTAGTCTCCATGTTTTGACCACATATGACACTTTACTATAATACTAATTATTACTACACAACAAATTACTTATAATATAAATGCTTTTATACAAAATTTGATACTTTCAGAAGAAATACATTTAACAAACAATCCGTGCTCCGATAACAGAAAGAAATAAAATACGTTTCTTGATGTTCAAAATTTTTTCATCTGTTAAATAATCAATGAGTAATTTGAAGTCGTCAAGTAAGGTGTCTCAACCGGTGTATAATTAAGATTCAGACAATGTAGATTTTAATATTGAAGGAATATCAGAGTCTAATGTACATTTCACTCAAATATAGCAGGATTTTATCAGAAACTCTGTCAGTAGTGTGAAAACTAATTCTCAGCCGGTTCAATGACACCCGTAATTAGTCTAGAAGTAGCACCGTCTGACCTCTTTCTATTTATAGCAGTTTCGCCCAATGGAGAGCTTCGATTTGCTTAAAAATCACATCTACTGTCGATACTCCTCTTTTACATACTCTCCTTCTCAAATTTTCTGCCGCCTGCTCGATATCCTCCGGACTGCATCGTTTCAACTTACGATGGCTGCTGAAACGATTCTTGGTATAATTCTTTATTGCTCAGTAATATGGGTAAATGTGCATCACATTTTACTCTGCAATGTAACAGAATCATTAAGATCATTGTTTAAGTAATTATACAAGTTTATACAACATTGCATACAAGTTTAACCTTGTACTAGAAAAAAGGTTGCAGTTTAAATCAGCGGTGAATATTTATTGTTATGTTTATAAATTGGTGTCGAATACATCATTTTGAAAAGAGTAAAGCAGCTAGCAAAAATTTCCAATTGTATTTGCACGGCTGTAGTGGTAATATCATCAACCACGTACGGTATTATAGTAGACACATGACGTGTGAGTGGAGATACAAGAACGGTAAGATGGCAAAATCACTGTGCAAATACTGTTCGCTTAAAAATTACATTCATTACAAATATAAAAATATACAATTGTATTAAAAATTTAGAAAATATGACATATTAAAAATACTAATATCTGATAATTTAAAAGTACGTAAGTTTCATGAAAAATTGTTTCCAATACAATTTTAAAAAATTGAAAATAAATTTATTTATCTTAAACATTTAAATTTTGACACATAAATTGTGTTATGCGTTGAAAAAATAATTTAACTTAGATGTTATTCGCAAATTATTTGTACATTTTGCGCAGAAAATGGTTAATATAGCAATGTTCGCAGACACTGTAAGTCACATTCGTTCACAGTTGCAAGAGATCAACAGTCGCGTATTCACCGTTGAAAATCAAAGGTGTGGTTAAGATGAAAGTCAAAGTTATTTCAATGTATGCTCAAAGTTAGTCAAATGCAGCTAATTGAAGCGAGCGAGACGCATTCCTAAACGCGCCGTGAAATTGTCATCAACTTGGCACAATCAAGTACTTCTTGCGACGGTTGCGATGGATGTAAAGCTAACGTGTGGCAGAAATAGTAACTTACAAAATACACGGCCGATATATACAGGGTTGTAAAGAACATTTATTATCCACTCAGCCTCCCACAGATTGGTTTAACTGGGATTTCTGTCTGGGATGCATCAGAGACACCAGACATGTCATGACACGTGACATGTGTCTACTACCTAATTAACAAGTATAAAAATCCTTTGTTCTCTGCATTCTCCATCTTATCGTTTCTTACTCAAATGTATACATTTCGTTATTCATTTTCACTATATTTGAAATAACTCTAATTAACAGAAATTATCTAATTATTAAAAATTTTAAGGAATTATCAGGAATATTCATTAATTCCCAGAAATATTGACTAATCACCAGAAATATAGCTATCAAAATAATAATTAGAAATAACTGATCAAACAAAATTATCGACAATTTTTAAATGTACTAAAAGTTCTACTTGTCACTAAAAGAATTAAAAGAATTTTAATCATTCGATTATTTTATTTTGAAAAAAGTTGCATAAAGTGATTTACATACAAGTTTATATTTAAACAAAAAACTCACCCCTAAAAAATTCGATGAGTTTGAAAAAAATTGTAATAACACAGTGTAATCAATTGAAATCGACAAGAAACTTGAATCATTAAAGAGATTACGTTCCGCCCAGCTCCGTCAATCTCGTGTTCTTCAATTTGCATTCCGCTAAGTGATAAGTAAACTTCCGTAAACATATCCGACCGAACGATAAGCGGAAAATAAATCGCGAAAGTTTAAGTAGTTATAAATCTATACTCGGCTTTGAGACACGGCAAGAGGGATGGTCGAGGGCGAACGAAGAGTGGGTGGAACGGGGAGGTAACGAGATAGACAGACAAAGAGGAAAAGAAAGAGCATCGTCTCTTTCAAAGATGGAGGCAGGTTTGAAATAGAGAGAAGACGTTAGCAAAGAGGGTTGGTAGAAGACATAAAGTATAATTGCATCGGGTGGCGTCAACAGCTTCGCACACCACCCCTCTGTTAATAGCACCCCCGCCATCTCGCTTCTCGTATTTTAATGCCTAAATTATGTACGGCATTAGAGATAGATGGCTTACTCTTGGAAGACCTATCGATTGCAATCCAGCCTTTGTCGAGGCAAATTCCCTATTTCGATTGTCCCCGCTTCTTAAATGAAAGACTGCTCACAGATAAATGTCACCCTACTCACTTCAAAATTACTCTGATCGATTTCACTGTTTTAAAGAGGCAACTGTTTTCAATGACACTCCTATTAATTGCACTTGAATTTTTTTGAAATCTTTCAGTTGAGAAAGTCTTCTGAAGTTTTTCTATTAACTGCCACTATTAATTTAATATTTTAAATTTATTTGAAGCCACAGTTTAAATTTTTCCTTGAATTTAGAATATTTCCAATTTTTTAATTCTACCTATCTTAACATGAATTTTCTAATATATTATTAATCATTGAATTCATACTTTGCGTAATATTTATCCTGGATCCAATTAGTTTCAAATATGAGCAAATTCACTCACATTGGTCAAATTATAAAAAATCGGTATTTACCCATACAAGGACAAAATTTGAAAGTTTGTTCAAATTTGAAAAATTTGAAATATGTATGAAATGCAAATGTTACACCATGTTTATGTTCCCAAACCTTTATTACATAATTCCAATTTACAAAGCTCTATTTGCTGATATTTCAGCATTCCTGCTACTTTTTCAAGATCTCGAAATAGTTCTGAATTGCATACAAATTTCCTAACCTCAAACTAGAGTCCATCAAAGTTTCGTCAAACTTCGAAATATGCGCTCGAAACAGATTTGAGCCATAAAAACGATGAAATCACAATTGTGAGGCTGATCTGACTAGGCATAGTTTAATTAGCCGGTTTGCAGCAGAGGAAGACGAATCTCGGTTGTCCGGTAGCGATAATAGGCTCCCGGTTTCAAATGGATTTCGAGATTTATGCTAACACGCCGCATTTGTTCCTGCGCCACAACTGCCAGGACACGGTTCGTTATGTTCCCCTGTACGCCATCCACGGAATGGAAATCGTCAAAGAAATCCTCCACGCTTGCATACGCGACCGGGCGGACATCTCGTTTGATGTGAACGCACGAATGGATTTATTAATTGCGCCATTTTATGCCTGTACGCGAGTTCGAACGGTTGGGATCCAGGAATAGTTTGCTCTGTCGTATATTTGTTTCACCACCGCATAAGTCTGTACCAGGAAGCTTGAAATTAACCGTTTTTCCCGCCGAAAGGTACTGGCGCGAAACGGGTATTACCCCTGTTAACAAATTATTGATGCATTCTTTTAAACAGGTATTTATAAATAGCTCAAATTAAATAGTTATCTTAAAGAAACATATACGAAACAGTTTTACGTGTTCTAGACATAACCTAACCCAAACCGAAAGTTTCTTAAATACTAATAATAGTTTCTAAATACTACAAGTGCAAAAATAAAAATGTATAAATACAGGGTTCAATGTAGCCAGAGCAGTCGTGGCAAGTACCAAAATACGAGTGACATAATTAAAGATTAAAAGTGTTTACGTGAAATTGCGTTTGAACCATGTACGGATCCGAGGAGAAAGAAAAACAATTTTTAAGAGTCTGATTCGAAGAAGACCCCCGTAGAGGACAATGTTTTAGGGATATTAGCGAGCAAAACAGAGGGAGAGGACAGGGTCAGAACGAAAGCACGGCGTGGAGGGTGAAACGCGGCAGATTAATTTACGACGAAAGATAAGGAAGAGCGGTGGGGTCCTCTTCTTGTCCGACAGGATTCGATTGTGTCTCGGGCTGTGGCAATAAATGTATTTCAAACCGCTCGCCATGGCCACCTCCGCTCTGCTGTAAAATATATCCATTGTTGTTGTTCCAATTAGTCATTCGTGGAGATGCGGGGCTCTCGTAAAGAATCGTGCAACGTATGCTCCCGATATAAACGGGTGGACGTTTATTTTCGATCGTCATTGAAAAAAGGCGGGAAACTCGGTATGCGAAATAAAAAAACTATTCTGGTAAAAGATATTTGATAATATTGCCATTGTAAGGTAAATCGACGATTTACTGAATGGTGATTTCTTTTGAAAGTTGGAATATGGCAGACGTATGTTATATTCTAAATCTGTACTAATATTATTTTAAAATATATATTTAAACTTTGAGTAGTGAATATTGGACCAAGACGCAATTCAAGTCACACTGTAACAATTATGTAATAATTATAATTTAGTATAACCTAATTCTCAATTTAAGTATGTTTGGGCTGACCAATGAAGTTGCGTAGTTGGTGTAGACTACTAAATGTTATTAACTTTCGTTTATTTTTAAACTAGTTACAATAATAAAGAGGGAATTAAGCAAAACTAATGATTAAAATATTGTTAGACTTCGTCTATAAATAAATATTGTCATATTTTTAAGTACGCGATTGAAACTGAAAACAATATGGCGTCGGAAGATGAGCGGGAAATTTAAATCGAGTTACTTGTAGTAAATATAGTAAATAATACGCGACATAATGAATGTAGTTTAGACTTTTCAACGAATTAAGGATTGCATAGCTAAAATAAAATCACTATGAAAATTCACTTCGAATCTTTTTATATCATGTTCACAAAGTTTTATTTTAGAAAACTAGAAACAAAATATCGCTATTAATTTGCACAACTCTATGTATTTGCGTTGCATCAATTTATTTATATCTATCGTAGGTCAAACTCTAAAACATTTGGAAAATTATTGTGAAATCTTTAAAAATTAAAACTTACCATCAATAATTGTCAGAGTACTATGTCCATTCATACAGAAGTTCAAAAAGACTAAATTTAATGTATGATTATGTGCAAAGAACCATTTCTGGGGTTGCAGATGTCTCGGACGAACTCGGACCATTTTGTATAAGAACAATGATCTAATAGTCACAATTTAGATTTTTAAATAGTATCACAGAAATGGGGAGTTTACAATCCAAACTTGACGCGATTAACTTTGCATCCGCAGCCAGGAAGAATTCTGCGGGAGCAGGCAAACAACAAGAATATCCATTGTGCGGACAGGAATCATTGGCAACCAATGACACCGATTCGCCATGTTCGATGAAGTATCTTTAGATCGAGGCCACTCTTCCAAAGAGGTAAGAACGTTTGGCGTACGGCACCCGGAAGGTGCGAACGTGGAGAGATAGGTGTGTGATCCACCCTAATTTATCGCTAACTCGATGAAACAGACTGTGACTGGTCGTTTCTCTGCTCGAAAATAGCGACTAGTCGAAATTGCCCGCGATGGCAAACGATCCCACCACACTCTGACCTGTCGATCGTACCCTAATCGAGAATCGGACGTCGCGACGCTGCACCGTCGCGGCCAAGACGATTTGTCTGGGTCTCGAAATTCCATTTCTTCCCAATCAGCGTGACGGTTCAATTATTCTGCGGGTTATATTCGTTTTCGGTTGACAGCTAAGCGAATTGTTTATTTACGAGCTATTTTGTTTCGTTAAAGATTTTGACCATTTGACAGCTGTGAAACATGATGGGCGATTTTTCGCAGGATTTATTTCGAGCTTCTTAAAATCGAATAAAACGGAATGAAAATTGAAAGTTGGCTCGAATTTATTCATCGCCGCGAATGATTATTTATAAATGGCTACGATGAAGTAATATTGCAACATTTAATTCGCCACTTTTATTAACGACGTTTTTATGTATGGTGCTGTTTATTTATGTACCGCGGTCCTGCGGATGACAGTCATGGAACATTTGTCAAACAAAACAACTGCAAAATACGTATTTAAATGTATGACTGAAATAAAGGTAATAAAAGTAATTTATAGCCGTTATAAAAAGAATCATCCCTCGTGAACACACACAGCGTCCGATACTGATTCTTCGAACAGGCTTCTACCTTAATTCGCGATACTCCTTTATGGACTTTGTAGTGCCTGAAATAATTCGATTTATCGAAACCTGGAATTTGGGAAGTCATAAAATTAATAAAAACATTATACAACAAACTAATAAAGGTAATACAAGAAAATGAATAAAGATATTGTGAAACAATTAATAAAAGACATTATACAAAAATAAATAAAGGATGTAAAAAAATTAAGAAACTCGCTAAAAAAATTAATAAAAGATATAAAACTATTAACAGAAGATATAAAAAACATTGTAAAAAAATGACATCCTAAAAAACTATATAATAAAACTATGTAACTATATATGTATAAAATGAATAAAAAGCTAATTAAAAAAAGTTATTCTAAGCGATATTGTTCAACGCAAATGTCTTGAACAAGTGTCTGGAACTAATATTTAATTTCTTAAAATTTCTTAATAGACTTCGACTCAACGATAATCAACGTTCAGTGTCAAAACGAAATTTTCCCAGAACGAACGTAACCGTGACGATTTCCGTGAGTCAGACGCTGGAAAGAACCGATTGGTCGTTTAACGGGAGCGGACGTTCACAGAACGACAAACACCATTTTCTTCTCGGCGACGATCAAGGAAGTTGTTCCTCACATGGTAGGAACGGTTAAGAATCAATTAATATCCCGCGTCTGTGTGCGAGCTTCGAGGAATAATCCAGCGATGTAGCGTTATGAATTTGCTCCGGCCCGCTCAACCGACGTCGTTCCCGATGCTGGGCGGATATTATTGGATCGAATGCATCACGTCAAACGATACGTGAAATAAGTTATAGGTTAGTGGCTGCATTGGCACCGCTTGTGACAGCCTATTCCTGGAATGCACGACCTCTGTAGGCGATGCTGACTCGCTCATGGGCACGATCAGGCTTCAAAGAAAACCAACGAGCCTTCACGGTTATGGAAATTTTCCCGGCTAGGAATTTTCACTGACAAAAAAGAGCTATCTAGGTCACAAATTATGGCAGCTCCCTACTGTCACTGCTTTCGTGTAGGGTCAAGGATTGTACAGGGTCAAATAACACAAAATGTATTATTGTGAAAAGTACAGTGATATTACACAATATACAATGTCGATAATTAATGACTTGAGGTCCATAAGCTCCATGATTATAACTCTATATCCACAGTGAAAAGTGTACGGGTTGAAACAACCTAAGAATATCGCTAAAGTGAACGGACTTTACGAATGAAGTCCGAAGTCACTACTTATGGTGTCCAAAAATCCTATGGCTGTCACATCAACAGTGAAGGGTTCAGCCGAAGGAATTAACCTAAAAATAATGTTGCAGCAATGTACTTTACGAATGAAGTCCGAAGTCACTACTTATGGTGTCCAAAAATCGTGTGACTGTATCTTCGTATCAACAGTGCAGTATCAAACTATAGGTTAATAATTAACCTAAAAATTATATTACTGCAGTGTGCAGTTTACGAAAGAGGTCCAAACTTATGGTGTCCAAAAATCCTGTGGTTGTCACATCAACAGTGAAGGGTTCAGCCGAAGGAATTAACCTAAAAATAATGTTGCAGCAATGTACTTTACGAATGAAGTCAGAAGTCATTACTTATGGTGTCCAAAAATCGTGTGACTGTATCTTCGTATCAACAGTGCAGTATCAAACTATAGGTTAATAATTAACCTAAAAATTATATTACTGCAGTGTGCAGTTTACGAAAGAGGTCCAAACTTATGGTGTCCAAAAATCCTGTGGTTGTCACATCAACAGTGAAGGGTTCAGCCGAAGGAATTAACCTAAAAATAATGTTGCAGCAATGTACTTTACGAATGAAGTCCGAAGTCATTACTTATGATGTCCAAAAATCCTGAGTGCAGTTTACGAAGGAGGTCGAAATTTGTGGTGTCCAAAAATCCTGTGGCTGTCACAAGAGTTGAAGCGAATTAACCTAAAAATGTTGCAGTACGAAAGAAGCGCAGAGTCCAATTAGGAAGTTTGGCAAAACGAATATCGACACGGAAGTAATCTCGATAAAAAGTTTCTGTGTCAGGAGCGAGCTTATTTTCACGAATAAAAATTGGGACAGTTTTGTGTAGCTCTTTGTCGTGGCATTCTCCGTGCTCGTGTTTGCATAGTTCTCGTGCGACAATGCGAACGTAACGCCGGACTACTTCCATCTTCTGTCGGATATGTTTGCCGCGCTCTCTGAAGCCAGCTGCTAAAACAACAAACCGAAGAAGAGTAGCCAACGCAGGACTTAGCTGACTTAAAGCGCGACGCAGATGTTACTCCCATCAATTTGGAACGGGCAAACATTAAAATCTTCCGTGTAACTGATGTAGTACGTTGCTTTTCGAACTTAATTCCGAGAGAGATACAGTCATTGCGATTGTCTCGAACGCGTACAAAATGGACGATTGATCTTTGGATCGGGGTTGTAAGCAAACTTTCGCTTGTAAACGTTAGAGAAATAATTCGAGCTTGTTACACTTACAATTCGTATTCTGAACTATGAATAATGGATGAACTGCTGATTTATTACATAATCTTTTTAATTTCTTAATCACTAAATTCCCAAATCTCACATCCATAAAAATCCCCTAATCTTCAAATCCTTAAATCCCAAAATCGTCAGATCCTTAAATTCCCAAATACCTAAATCCTAAAATTTCCACTTCTTCAAATTCCCAATTATAATTTCAAAATTGCCAGAACTAATTTACAAATTTTGCGACGTAAAGAAAAAATTGCGTATAAGCTTGAAGGTACCGTGGTTCGTCACACGCGGCCTTCAATGTGTAATCGGTCATATCGATCTGTCATAAGTAGTACCATTGTGTATCACACCGGTAGTTTGCGAACGTAGACATTAAAAACACATGGCATTTATATACTGGTGTATATCGGCGAACGGAAGAAGTGGGCAAAAGGGAAATGGACGATCGACGAAAGCGTCGTGGTTGTTCACAGAGAGGCAGGCTACGGGACCAAAATGGAGACACGGCCAGCCTTTGTCGCGCCAAAATTCTCTGCAACATTGAAGAGGCCAGAGACAAAGGCGCGAAGGCATTACCATGAAACTTCGACAGAGACCACGGATTATATGTATCTGGCACAAAGAGAAAAACGCTGTATCCATTATAGCCGAAACACCGATGCAACTAGAGGATGCATTAAGTTCAGACCAACCACCCCTCAACCCCTTCGTTCCCGTTGCGTGCATCAGCTTCGACTATAAATAGATTTCGTTGAAAGACTGATCCTTTTATAACGTTCATAACCGATGACGCACCGGGTGCGTCGTTCAATATTTACTGGAGACAGTGTACTTAGTTGTGTGTTACTCGAAAATTTCTTACAGAAATAACGTTGGATCACGGTCAAAGAACATTATAAATCCACTAATCTTCCTACATTTCTCCTTACTATCAAAAATTTATCGAAATATAACGACGCACCTGGTGCGTCATACGTCTGCTGTGGACAATTTACTAAGTTTGTGTTATTCGAAAATTTCTTATAGAAATGACGTTGGATCACGGTCAAAGAACATTATAAATCCACTAATCTTCCTACATTTCTCCTTACTATCAAAAATTCATCGGAATATAACGACGCACCTGGTGCGGCATACGTCCGTTGTGGACAATTTACTAAGTTTGTTATTCGAAAATTTCTTATAGAAATGACGTTGCAACAAAGTCAGTACACATTATAATACTGTTAACCTCACATTTTTTCCTGTCATAAATTTATATTAATGTAACGACGCACCTGGTGCGTCATGTTATATTTGCTGTGAACAATTTACTAAGATTGTGTTATTCGAAAATTTCTTATAGAAATGACGTTGTAACAAAGTCAGTATACGGTATAATTCTATTAACCTCACATTTTTTCCTGTCATCACAAAATATGAATGTAACGACGCACCTGGTGCGTCATGTTATATTTGCTGTGAACAATTTACTAAGTTTGTGTTATTCGAAAATATCTTATAGAAATGACGTTGCAACAAAGTCAGTATACATTATAATTCTATTCACCATCAGATTTCTTCCTGCCATCGTAAATTTATATGAATGTAACGACGCACCTGGTGCGTCATGTTATATTTGCTGAGAACAATTTATTAAGTTTGTGGTATTCGAAAATGTATACGAAAATAATGTTGCTTCAAAGACAAGAAACAGTATAAGTCCATTATCCCTGCTATATTTCTTTCTACTGTCAAAAGTTTGCCAAACGCAACGACGCACTAGTGCATTGTTCAATATTTACTCGAAATAGTTTACTAGTTTGTGTTATTCGAAAATTTCTTACAAAAATAACGTATCGACGTTAACGAGCATAATTCTATTAATTTTCTTACATTTATACTTTGTAGCAAAATTGTATCAAGAAGCTACGACGCACCGGGTGCGTCGTTCAATATTCGTACGAAACAGTATACTTAAGTTTATGTCATTCCAAAATTTCTTGTTCAAGTAATGTTTTAATAAGTCGGAAATCATTATAATTCTGTTAACCCTCAAACATTTCTCATTGGTATCAAAAATTTGACAAAAGGCAATGACGCACCGGGTGTGTCATTCAATATTTACTCAAAACTTATTTAGTTTGTATTACCCGAAAATTTTCGACAAAAATAACATTGTATCGAAGTCAGCAAACATAGTAATTTTAATCTCCCTATATTTCATCCTATAAAAAATTTGTCAGTAAACGACGCATTCGGTGCGTCATTTAATCAAACATTTCACTCAGTTTATGTTACTCCAAAATTTTGTACCGTTAAGGTCAGTAAACATAATTCTACTAACCTTCCTACATTTCTCCTTCGTATCAAAAACTTGGTATAAAGCTATGACGCACCTGGTGCGTCATTATAAAATCACAATTTCTCATCTTTCAAATTTTGAATCGATTCAAGGTTGTTTCGAGTATGTATCGATTAGCATAGTGTGACAGACAATTTTGAAGTTTCCGACGTACGAACGTTATCGTGCAAGTATGGCGGAATCGTTTGAACATCCTGCGAATTCTTTTCTTCATTTTGCAACTACAAATCGCCGAGGCAAACTTCGCAGCCGAGATCTATTTCTGACGATGTTCTACGGGGCAAATTTGATTCTGCAATTATCGTTTTTCCAGATAGAAGCACGGTCCGAAGCGGGCGTTTGACAGAAATATGGTTATCACTTTCGTCGCAACATTGTCACGCGACGTTAAATTCGGTCATAACAAACAAAAGAAGAAGAAGCAGAAGAAGAACCGACGATTTTCGTATTAACCGGCTGGGTTTTCCTGAAAATCGACCGGGATTATTGCCAAGGCAATCGGTAATTTATTTTACGGCCGATTTACTCGACGACGTGGCGGTCACTGAATTAAGTGGATAATAATTCCGCACAATAACACCTCTTGCCACTTTGGAACGGACGTTCAAGTTCTCGGAACGTTCTTGTTTATAAAATCGGGATTAGTGTGACTCATGGTTAAGAGAACTATGAAATCGTAACAATGATTGATCAACTTCGGTTCCATTAACGCGCCACTACGTGACCCACATGTGGCTAACGCTCGGTATCCGTCATCTATATTCTTAGGAATTTTTATTTATTCAAAGACATTTGCTAGAGGAATTTGTATATATTTTAAATCGTTCATCTTTAAATTATGATGTAAAAAAAGTAATGGAAAAGATTTGTTAAATGTAGTAATGTTACCACTACAACCGTTTCAGCATAACAGCCAATATGTTAAAGTATTCTTCTAAGGTTAGGTAAGGTTAGAACTGAAATTTATGTGATATCTTGACTAACCTATGAGAACAGTTCTAACTTCTTTCGAATTATGACTCGTCTTTAATGTTCATAGGACATGTGTGACAGAGCAAAGAATATATGTTAAAAATAAATGTTTTGAAATATATTTTCAATTTAAATACTTGTGATGGTTGCATTCACGTTTGAACGATCAGTTTTAATTTAGATTGCCACATTTATTTTTCGCACGTGACTTTATCACACTTTCAATGACTTCGGCCAATTTTCGTTTATAAATCTTGCTAAAATTATTGCACAATTTTAAATAGGTATGAACATGTAAATTAATATAATACTATAGATATAAAATTGTATACATACATAAATTGTAATAATAATACAAGCATATATATACATATAAAAATGTATAAAGTGATATGGTACTTTAATCATATAAAATTATACTGTACACATATGAAAACATATAAATCATAATAATAGTGCAAACATATAAAAACACATAACCACATGAAAACGTATAAATTGAAGACATATGACACATATGACATACACAAATGAAACACATATAAAAACATATAAACTGAAACACGTATGAGAACACATATGACAACATACACAAAACAAACACATATGAAAACACATATGACAACATACACAAAACAAGCACATATGAAAACACATATGACAACATACACAAAGCAAACACATATGAAAACACATATGACAACATACACAAAACAAACACATATGAAAACACATATGACAACATATACAAAACAAGCACATATGAAAACACATATGACAACATGTACAAAACAAACACATATGAAAACACATATGACAACATACACAAAACAAACACATATGAAAACAAAAACTGTAATGACAATACAAACATGTAAAAATATATAAACATATGAAAACGTATAAATTAATACATGACTATGAACATATGAAAAAACGTACATGAAAAAAAAAATTACAACGTAAACGTATAAAATTCAGTAGAAGTATGAAATTATATAAATTAACATAAATTTACAAACATTATCAAATCGCAATAAATTCTGCAAAAACTCATATTACACAATAATTCGAATTACAGTAAATAAAAGAAATATAGCTAAATTATGCTACTTCTATGTGCATATATTCAGTATTCATTATGTGCATAAAAAGTTGCACTCCAACACTAAACCTATTTGCGTATACACTTATTTCAAAATTGAAAGTTGAAAAATAAACCATAAATTATACACATTAATTCTTAATGAAATCCAACACAGATTTCAAGAAAACATATTTTGTCTTCAAAATATTTGCAAAATAGACCGTTTAGTTAAAAAAATAAAAAATTGATTTTGAAGAGAAAGACAGGGTGGATGCTGCGACCGATTTGATTTGTCCGAGAATACTGACAGACAGCCAATAACGTCGCCATTCGATCTCCCCGGAAACCCACCCTCTGATCGATAACCGATTGAACCAGTAGTAACAGGGGTAGTTCTTCGTGTGCGTTTCACGTGGGCGTCCGGGGCCGATAGAACCGCCCCTGGAGCTATTCGATGCGAGGCAGCCAAAGTGCAACGTGCAACGAGCTGCATTGCTTTATTCGAGACACTAAGTGTGTCGTCATATCTTAACTGCCCTCCCACCCCCGTCACCACAACGGGAACAAGCTTATTTATTGTCGTCGCCGGCGTCAACGAAGACGACCAAGAAGACCCACGAGAGGAAAGTGATCGTGTGCAACGAACATTTTTAGGTGCCGCGATTCCGACTGTCTACTAGGGCTGTTCAAGAATTCGCGACAATATACAGGATCGGTAAATCGAAACAAAAATCTGAAATTTATTTTATTGAGAATGTTGAAAGCTGGAGAACGAGAGGATAACTTGATTATCTTTGAAATAGGCACCTAGGTGTCCTCCAACTTATGGGTGGTTTTAGATTCTGTTGTTTAAGATCCATTGTGAACTCGTAATAAGAAACACTTTCGAATAGAATAGATTTAGACGTAGAATTAGAAGAAAATAGAATGCAATAGAAAATAGAATTTATTTTACATCAAAGGAAATTTATGTTGGAAGTAGATTTATTTTAGGATGAAGTAGAATGGATTTATTTCAGAATGAATCTGGATTGTATTAGCGAGGTGGAATATTGAACATTTGCTGCGATCAAAGGGTGATCAATATTCAGAGGTAGAAAGTATTTTATTCCCACTTTTAATATTTTATCATTACACGATTAATACAAAATTAATCAGTTTGTGATGGCTTGTGTATGTGTCGTTATATTTGTTATAGCAAGTACCATTGAATTCTCATTCTACTCATCTCTATGTGTATGGCCTGTATATTACAAATATTTGTATATATTGCAAATGTTGATTTTCATCAAAGTCGTTAATAAATCTCGATATACCACATATCAAAAGAGACAGAAGAGTAGCATAACGCAGCAACTGTTATATACGTGGGGCTCTAAACCCCCATTTTCTTCTAGGCGGTCATTTAACGGACGGTCAAGTACATGTACGCTCTTACCGCAGCTACTTCATATAGTCATATAGTCATATTTGATATGACTACATATGCATACCAGTATTTACTAAGTTACAGGTTATGACATAATATGGATTTCGTTTCTTTTTAATCGAGAAACCAATCTAAATTAACCAAACATTTATCAAATGGTTACATATACGAAATTTCGAACGTACGTCGACTATGTTGATCTCTGCTAGTAAAAAATTTGATACAGTCAGACGAGTCCACTATAAATTACCTAAAGTTAACTCTTCAAATTAAATACTAATTTAATTCCATACCATTTTTTATATTCTATCAAATTATTTAATAATCACATTAAATTTAATGATTACATTGCATGATTTAAAAATCACATTAAATTTAACGATTACATTAAAAAATTAACAGAATAGCACTAGTATAAAAACACATCTTGTCTCCAAATTATAAATTTTTTATACGAATTATTTTCCACTGCAACGATGTATTTGATAAACAAATAAAGTCTAGAGTTTAAGGAAGCAATACGCTGGCAGAAGTAATTCCTGGTTCGAAGTGATTATAATTAATCCTATGGTAAATTGAAAGGTGGCATTGGAATGGAAAATCTAGACATCGGGAAATTGGGGTGGAACGAACGAGAGGCAATAGAAAGCAATGAACATGCGGAAAATGTGAAATGGAGGGAAAACAGAGCTTCGGAGGTTAGGGACTTTTCTGAATCATTGAACAAATGCATTTTACTTGTCAAAATTATTTTTTATTATAGTTAACGTTAATTCTAAGATATAAATAAAGATATCTAAAATATTAAATATTAAAACAATTATAAACAGTAAAATCACACTTTACACTACAGTAAAAATATTATAATTTTCAATTTTTCATTTCAGATATATTCAAGTATGTTACTTCACTAGTATTAATAAATTGCAACTAACCATACAAAAATTGTATTAATTGTACGAAAAATATTAGCAAAATTTCAAAGTTTGGAATTTCAATAAAAGATCCAAGTGTCCATTTTCAATTGTAAATAATTTTGTATATAAAATAGAAAGGTTTGAAATCGAAGACAAAATAAAAAGACTGCACAATGAAAATTTGTTTATGAACACAAAATTCGATCGATAGGCAAAAAGTACAAATAAACGAATGATGTGAACGTTCTATATCAAACGAACAAAATGGACGAACGGTCGACGATGGACAATAATCATACTTTGAATAGGGCCTCTTTCTTTTTTTGTTTCCACGTTGTTAACAGGACACAGGAATTATGTGACATTGGAATCTCGCGGGCAGCACTTAGCCGAGAGAACCAAGTTAACAGGCGCGCAACAACGTACGAAGGTTTAGTCTATTCGGACATTTACGAGCACCATGAAACCGACTAAGCAATTACTTTGTAGATTTGCCGCCGGTCTATTCGAAAGTGACGATTTCTGCGTTATGAAAATGGCACCGGCCGATCTGTCAGATAAAGGGACGCCACCGTACTTTATTCGACGATTTCATTATTTTTCTCTTCTCTCGACGATGGCACGAGTTTATTTCGCTGGCAACACTTCGGATTATTTATTAAAATTCACCACGTAATTCGCTATTAATATAAGTAGCTAAACGTCATATTATTCAGACAATAAAACTTGTATTTAGAAAATGTATATCGGAATTATGAATTTTATTCATTTTCTCTTCTATTCAAATCAGACATGTAAATTGTAATTTATATTAATATAAGCAGACTGCTGGTGGTAGTATGATACATCAATTGAAACTTCTTTGTGAAAATACATTTTCTGTAAATTAATTTTGAGTAATGTATTAGGAAAAAAATGTATAAAAATTGTAAGAAACGATAAAGTCTTTAAACATGTAATTTTTATTTTTATTTAGAAATATTTGTACCATTATTTGCAGTTTCATTATAACTACAGTAACAATTATAGTTTCGTGTTTATTTTTCGCAGTGAATATATAATCGAATAAATATTTAATTTACTATAAAAATAAGCGTTTCGCTTAATAATCCTTTAGCACAACGTGCTATTTTTTCAATCTCTCGGCAGTAGAATGTGAATGATTTAAAGGAAAAGATAAAAACGGTGACGAATTTAATTATGAATCTAATATGTACATTGATCGTGACTGGTATTTAAAATTTTTTTCAATTGCTGGCTCGCCGTTTTCGCTGGCTATTTCAGTGACTTTAATCTCGTCAGTTTAAAGGGGTAATTTTGTCCTGAAATAACTTAAAATTTCAAACGAGTTCGTTACAGTTCATTGTACAGAATATTCAGTAACCCCATTACTATGTAAAATATTGTGGTGCCATATGATGCAACATGAGGAGTGCAGTTTGCAAGTTAATTAACAGTTAACATTTTATTTGTGTTAGGTGTTGTGAAACCGTAATACAGTAACGCGATAGTGTGCCACAACGAATTCAATTATTTATTATACTGGACTATGTTATATGTAATTAGCAAATTTTCGAGTTTCCTGAGTATGTTTTTTGAAAATTTTCAAATTGTGTTAACTGAGAACAAGGTTTTAAAGAATGTATATAACATTAAACAATGTATTTGATATAACATTGTTTGACGAAATATAATAGGTTTAACACAAAATAATTTATATGAAAAATTTAAAAGAATAAGTATAATATATTAAACATAATATGAACTTAATGTAACAAGCTTGACACAAAATAATTTACATGAAAAATTTAGAAAAATAAATATAATATATCAAACATAATATGAATTTAATATAACAAGCTTAATACAAAATAATTTATATGAAAAATTTAAAAGAATAAATATATTAAACATAATATGAACTTAATGCAACAAGATTGACACAAAATAATTTATATGAAAAACTAAGAAGAATAAATATAATATGATGAACTTAATTTAACAAATTTTATATAATAAATTTAATGTGACTTAACATAGAAAAGTTAACATGATTTTATTATAATAAGTTTAACGTAATAACTTATTACTCTTCATTATTAATCATGTCATAATTACTCTTAATTATTAATCCTGTTCTGCTAATTACTTCTTCTATTAATCGTGTGCTCACAACTACTTCCATTTATTAATCACGATTACTGAGTAATCAGAGTAATCATTTACTAACACGATTTCACTGAAGTATATTTAATAATTAATCAAATCACATTCATAGATCAGAATACACAACTAATTTTAAATTCAAAATATATCATAAAATAATGAATAAGTAGATTAAAGGACCACTGCAGAACTTCAATTACTTCAGCACCAGCGTTAAATATACAGCTATTTACCTTCAAATCGAAAATAAATCGAAAATAAATAATACACCGTTGAAAAATACATTAGCACGCAGGATCATTCATCATCGCGACAGAAATCAACACATGTATATTTCAACAGGAACACACTGTCGATGATCAATTAGCGGCATCGTTTTCTTACAAGACAAAATACAAGTTCCAAAAGAAAAAAAGATCATAATTTAATTTCATTGGTACGATAAATATAAACAGTGTCTGCTGGCAGGGCTTGCATTATTCCCCTCTTAAACGTGCTTTAAATCAGCCCAGTTGTCTTCGTAACTCTCGGAAACGCGGCCGAGCCGTCACCTTCGTCTCGAAGATCGTCGCCGAGAGATCAGCGGCCATGAATCTCTTCGACGAATCGAGGACGTCACAGGGAGAGCCCGTGGTGCTCTCACACGGGAAAAAATACCGAGCTGAATACTTGCCAAAGTGCAACCGTCGTTGCACCCACCCGCGAGAGGAATGTATTCCTCCTCGCGAGAACAAACGTTTCAACGCTCCGCGTGACAAGTTAACCCCCGCAATTTTTATGGCAGGGATCGCTTTTAGGGGCACAACTTCTGGGATACGAACTTTACTGCACTTTGACCTTACAATTATTTGCATTATGGGATAATTTTTGACCTTATTTTCAGATACTTTGATTTTTACGGCTTTATAATGGATACCTTGATTTTTTTAGGATTGCTATATTATGATATCTTGCTTTCTGATACTAGGGCTACCTTGCTTTCTGATATTACGAATACCTTGATGTTTGATGAACTAGCATATACTAGCATATACTAGTACTATATTGTGGGATACTGTAAATTTTAACACTGGCACTTTAATGGCTCACACATGTGTGTACTGAACGTAGGTGGTTGCTTTAATAATTATCACGCAAAGGAGAATATTAAATGTGTCGTAATTGTTTTTGTTTTATGTGTATGCGTTGAATTGTTTCGTGCATTTACATAAAGCTTTTTTAAATTAATTCTTCAAAAATATTGCCAACCCCAGCGACATTTGACTGCGTAGGCGGCCATTAAAGAGTTAGGAACTTGATATTATGGGGTACTTTTAACAGAACAATATTGTCGAATATTTTTACTTTTACCAGAACAATCAAATTATGGAATATTATAATTTTTTTCACTAGATCTGTTGTAGGATATTTTGATTTTTAATACACTACTACAGCGTACTTTGATTTCTGACACTAGAACTACCATGTAATGGGATAATTTCAATTTTAATACTAGAACTAAAAGTTGATATCATAGGGTACATTGATTTTTAAGATGAGTAACCACGTTGCAGGATATGATTTTAGCACTGAAATCGCCATATTATAGAATACTATGCTTTTCAAAACTGGAGCTACCATATTGTACTTCCATGTTTAATACCACCATATTATGTGATACTCTCATTTTTGACACTAAAACTAGATATTATGGCTCACTTTGATTTTTGAACAATGAAGTCAATTTTTTTTATATTTATTTACTTATATAGGGTAATCCATAATTGGTGATACAATCGAAAGTGATTCTACACAAAAAATAAGTCGAAAATATGGGACAAAATTTTACCAAAGTTTTTCAAGAAAATTGTTCATCACAGAAAAGTAACAATTTCAACAAGTTTATAGCAAATTTAACAATTCATGACATACATTAAGAAATACATAACCTTAATCTCTAATACGTAATACATAACCTAACCTAAAATACTAATACCTGAAAGCCCTCGATTAATTCAGAAAATAAAGTTTGCTACAAAATATCAGAATGCAAGGAAAACGTTATACGTCGCAGCGTAGCGTGACATTTGAGGTCAGGTTAGGTTGGACATCTCGTTACGCAAAATTATTGCCGGCAAACAGAAAGTGTTCGAGTACATAACCTAACCTGAGATACCAATACTTGAAAGCCCTCGATTAATTCAGAAAATAAAGTTTGCTACAAAATATCAGAATGCAAGGAAAACGTTATACGTCGCAGCGTAGCGTGACATTTGAGGTCAGGTTAGGTTGGACATCTCGTTACGCAAAATTATTGCCGGCAAACAGAAAGTGTTCTAATACATAACCTAACCTGAGATACTTGAAAGTAGAGCCCTCGATTAATTCCGAAAATAAAGTTTGCTACAAAATATCGGAATGCAAGGAATTCGAAAACGTTATACGTCGCAGCGTGACATTTGAGGTGGTCAGGTTAGGTTGGACATCTCGTGAAGATAAATTTATTGCCGGCAAACAGAAAGAGTTCGAAAGTCACGGATTTACATGGCAATCTCTGTGGCATGTGGAATCAAAGGAGAGAAATTAATTGGTCGCATATTCCGACATCGACCGACCGCGAAGGAGCTCGGCGAAGTAGCGAAAAACCACGCTGACTAGGCTACTATTCTGAGCCAGCCGAAGCTCAGTTTCACGGCTTTCTTTTTCCCCGGTTTCCGTCTCCCCGATTCGTTTCTGCCCGTGAAAAGACGGATCGGTTCTCTAAATAAAATGACTCGGTTATTCATCGACGCATTTGTACACGTCAAGGTCGGCCTCGCTTTTCTTTTCGAGACCTCTTTGTGCTGGCAGGGTTAATTGGTCAGAGTTATTCGGACGTTCGTGTGCTGCTTTCGTTTCTTTCACTCGAAAAAATCGGATGAAACACGACCACCTCGACACCTGACACGAACAACAATGTAACTAGTTAATATCGAGTGTACAATTGTACACGCTGTACGGTTTTTTGCGCTTTGCTGTCTCCTTTAATCTAACTGCAACTTTACTACAGCTCTTGTTTTCTGAGTACAATTGTGTTGTGCTACTATTTATAGTATTATTTGTAGTACTAAATTTATAGTAAAAATATTCGAAGGCACAAAAATATTAAGGTAAAGTTTCAAGGTTATGTACTTAAAATATTGTAATAGCTGAAATATGTGTACTTCAGGAGAATGATTAACAAGTATTGTTTCTGTACTTTGTAGAATTATACTGAATTGAGATTTTTATCAAAATTTTAAGACTTAGTAAGAGAAAATTCTATTTTATTTATTTGTATATTTAATCGAAAACTGAAAATTGCTTTTAACAGTATAATCTTCGTTTTCTTACTTGAGGTATCCAAATTTTTGCAATGTCTAGACAAATTTTTTATAACTAAACAGCATACGTAGGAGATTAATTTTTACTCCAGATTAATAAATTAGAATTTCTTAAAATATGACTTGAAATTTGTTCAATTTTATAATTACAAAATTTGGATTATATAATTATTGACAACTAATATATAAATGAAAATGGTTAATTAAAAGGATTCAAACTTCTCAAAACTCTTAACTAACCTCATCAAGTATAATTTTTTAGGTCATAAATTTTCCTACAATACTTGCAATGAAACAGTTTTTCACGTATCTGTATAAATATTTAAACAAATATACGAATTTACGTGGTCGTTTAATTCTTAAGAAAGTTACTACACATGTCAGTGTTTCTGAAGAGATGAAGTCGTTGAAGAAGTGTAGAAATGTTGCTACAACCGCAGAGAAAACCGTGTAACATACAGTTATGAATGTCAACACAAGTCGTATATAATATTTCTGATGTGTTGCTGTAAGATGGTTGCACAGAATTATGTGGTGATTATACTGTGACGTGCTTTTGGCAACGTTATATCATAGAACGCGTAATACTTGCATAGTAGCAGCTAACCACAAAGGAAACGTGTAGTAAAACACGATATGTCTAAATTCCAAAGCGACCGGTCAAATTTTGAGCTTAGTCTCGTTTTACTTCCAAAAAATGAAAAAACCACAAAATTCGTTCAAATACCTACAAATTATTAAGTATAATCACTATAAAAACTTAAGAAATATAAAAATAAATGGAATTCTACAAAATTTAAAATCTTGATCCATACTAGTTGATTATAACAGTAAGATCTAAATAAGCAATAACTCTTGGGTTTAGTAAAGGTACTTAAGTGTATGTTCGAGAAGTGGTAGCTTTAAAACTCCTTAGCTTATATATTAATGATTCATTGTAGAAACACGTCGCATACAGTGCAGAATAACTGACGTCTTCAGGATTCTGTACTTCAGCAAGTAACAGGGGAATTTGAAACAAATATACTGCGTGATAAATTTTAGTTACAATTCCAGCAGCTTCGTTGGAACAGTCGCATCAGTCACTTTGTAACTTATGCTGTATATACTAAAACACCGACAGCATCAAAAATAAACAGACTGCGAACACATTTAAATGGATGGATAACACTTTGGCTGTCACTAGAAACTCTGGCTAACTAGTCATTTTACTTCAAACGGATCTAATCTATAATGTTTTTGATAAATCTAATCTGTTTTGATAATATTTCGTTGCTTCTCTAGTAAATAGCGGCGAGAGCCTCGCAGGATTATTTATGGTCCCTTGCTGATTTGAATTATGATGTTCAGAATCTACATTTTCAAATTTTCTGGTAAATTCGACATTTAACGAGGACGATGTTACCACGATTTTTATATAATTTTCATGTGGTCACTCAGAAAAAATTACTATGTATTTTTTGTTGGTAATGTTGAAAGAGTGATGAGAGGGAATAGAGTTTCTGATATAAAATTGTAAGAAATATAAAATAAAATTAATGATTGAAACACCTCTTATTGGAAGTGTTTACAAAATATTAATAAGAGCTAGGAAAAACTTTCAGGCGTTCTGGTGACCAGACTGCAACGTTATTCGGTCCTATAGGACCAAATGGCTTGACCTTCATTTATTCATTCATTCTTGACCTTCATTTTTACGTCTGATGTGAATACATCAATTTTTAAAATAATGATACGCGAAATCCGAGTCTGGGTATTCCTCAGAAAGTGATAGCAAGTAACAAAACCAACAATACATCGACACGAATAGGAAACTGCAAACTACTACTAAAATTAAGGGTTCTGGTAAGATGTGAATGAACTAAAAAGACACGGTACAATGTGACTCCTTGAGTTCCAGGACGTACTGATGAACCTAAACAAAATGTCCTATATCTAATCTATACGTACACCTATGTACATCTGTATGTAAATATACATATGTATGTTATAGATCGGATGTATGTCCAATATGGTATTAGAACAAATTCAAGCGCTCCTTTCGCGAATTGTCATTTCCGGTAGGGATTTGCAGTAGACTGTACGCGGGCCAGCCATCTAGATTCAGAACACGTGCGATGTTGTCGCACTTCGATCAGCCAATTCGCCATGGATTCCCAGTCCCGTTGGCCGGTCACAGGCCCGAAAGTCTCGAGATATTTGCGATGCCTGTGTCGCGTTCCGGGCTGCCGTTCCGATCGGCCACCTGTCCACAGGAAATGCGGCGTTAACGGACTCGTAATTGCCCCTGCGGATCCACAAGCGGCCTTCCATACAAACGTATCTAATTGACTCGGAAATAAACGTAGCGATCAAGTCACGTGTCTCTGTTCACCTCGCGGTACGCATACCAGAAGAAGATTTTGACTTATGCCAAAACGAAAGGTGTCTTTGTGCCGGAGACACACCGGCCTCGTTTAACGCGCCCCTCCGGCTGCCAACTCGCTAACCCAGGCTTATTTTCATGGCGTGCCACCGTCTTAATATAGACTTGCGAACGCTATCAGATTCGGTACCCCCTGGTATTTTCGCTCTTCGTTCGATGAAAAGAGCCGCGAACGGATCCACCGCGACCACGTTTTTCTGTCGGTGCCTGTAGCGAATGAATGATGACCGCTCACCGCTGAGAATTCTTATAAAAGGCTTATGGGGTTGAACGCGCGGCACTAAGCTTTTTCCCACTTGCACTTTTATCTTACCAGTATAATAGTCAATCTCTACCTTCTTGACTTTCAGATGGTCAGTTTAAGGATCCTGAAGGACCTTCAATTTCCTGATTCTGTTGTGTGAAGTAATCCTTGATCTGCGATATTAATTTGTGATATGGCGTTTTAATGCTTGATCACATGTGGTTATCACACTTAAGCTAAACGTCCTTTGAGTTCATAAACTTGCAACCCTATTGAAACTGCTAGAATGCACTTGCTGTAATTTTTGTGTTGCGATCTGAAGAATTCTCGGACAATTATCAAACTGAGAAACATTCAAATTAGTTAGCTAATATTAGTGGCTCAAATATCATCTTTTGTCAAACAGTTAACTAATTCACAGTCAGTTGAGACTCGTTTGAGGTGGCTGAAAGAATTCCGGTGCACTGTCCGCCCCTGTTGTCTGCCCCCTGTTAATGAAGCTCGTTCGAAGCGCAACGGACACAAGACAGGAGGAAGGAATCCGCGACAATTTTGACGTGGGCCAAAGCTTCAAAATGACTGATCGTCTCGCGGGCCAACGTGTAAGTTGCCCAGACACACCCACCTCGTCTTCACAGTGTCGCACGCGAATACACACTAAATATACGTCCCATAAATATAGACCGTGTATTTACAAGAGGAACATGGACAGCCGTGTGCCGATATTAAGCGTGGAAGCTGGAAAAATCACTGGCCGTGGCCACCAACGTCGAGATGCTTAATTTTCTGTTTCCCTTACGACCAAGGAGCACGTTGATCCCGGCCGTTTGACAGAAACGCGTTAGAACCCTGCTGGGTTAGGTCTACCCTAACTGTGTTAAGAGAAAGTGATATTTTAACACGAGACTCGACGAGTGTACCAGCAGTTTCGAGATCGGTAATCACAGAATTAGCGCGTGAGTTAGTAACAAATTTTCCTTCTGTCTCTTACCTAATATTCACAGACAAATGAAAACTTAAATCAACTGAGATCAATTCTGACCCATATCATTTAGTTCTTATTTTGTCTACTTATGCAGTTGAGGAAAGTTGTTTTAAAACTTCAGTTCTCCGAAGAGCAGTAAAATTACTAACCGAATCGACACGGTGATTCACGATGGCAATAATCTATTTCCCCGTAACGGTACCGTGATGTCGATTTCCGCGAATCGGCTTTTGATCTGCGAGGATGATTCGGCAGCTTGCGTGTGCGTTCAAGGGAAAAGACCGGTGGGGGTTGATGTCACTTGGGTCGGGACTGTAAACGTCATCTCAAGTGGCCTCGCTTCGTTTACAATACCAGTTAAAGTCTAGGGTCATTTCCGTCCCTTTTGTTTTTATTCAATGGAGATTTAAACGCGCTATGGTGACTGCATCAATCTTGAGGACATATTTTGTGAATACGAGAAATTTGAAGGAATTTCTAGATTTTTTAAATGCAGATTACATTGTGAAGTTATGGAACCAATGTATTAAATATATTTGTATACAGTTGGAGATTTATGTAGTTAAGGAGTGAAGACAACAATTGATACACCATGTGGCTGAACATTGTACATATGGTCAAATAATTCTTAGTTATCATTGAATTTTATTTAACTATAGTACATAATGTCTAGGTCCTCAGATCTTGGGGTTCAACTTTAGGAATGGTATAAATTCTTTATACCATTCTTGAGTCTGGTGTATATTAATAATTTGCTTAACCACATACATGTTTTCATGTCAAACAATTATTATATAATTTTACTTAACTAAATAATGTCTAAGTTTTCAGATCTTGAGGTTCATCTTTGGTATACATCAGATATACACAATTTAGTGGTACTTGGCACCATGGTAAATATTCAATCAATTAATTGTTCATAATAATTTTAGTATTTGATCCACCCAAATAAACCCAAATAAAGCGTACACATAAATAAAGAGTATAGACTGACAAATGATGAGTATCATCATTTCAAACTTACCTCCCGTAAAATTTGCATAACTCGTGGCATGACGTAATAGTTCGAAAATACAGTATCTACCAGATGACTTAATAGCACCGCATGAAGATGCCGAGGAAATAGTTGCGAATCTACAAAGCAACCCTTGAATCGCAGCCGGGTCTAATAACTCAGCCGGTAGCGTCTTAAAACTCGCGGTCGCCTTATTTCGAACGATAGCTGTAAAGTGGCATAACTGCTTGACCGTATAAATAACACGGTAAAGCCGTGGTGAAATGTGGCCGCGATTACTTGCGTCCATCGTCGGCATAGATCCCGCAATTTTTCCCCGGTCTTTATCCCCGAAATTAGGGGCCGCGGGTCGCGGCCTGTCGCTGGATTTACGTTCGTTTGCGCACCAATGGGAGCCGATAATTCTCCAGAGAAAAACGAGCCGTGCCAGTGTGTCGGCTACGGAAAAAAGTCGGATTTCGGGAGAACGAAAATAAACACTTTACCGTGGAATCGAAGATCCACCGCGTCTCTGTGCATCCCTCGACTGGGATGAACGTTGATGCGCTGGCAAATCCGCTTCCTCCTCCCGAAATCTTTCAAGCGAAATAAACTTTTAGCGTTTGTAAGAGCTCATAACTTGAACTGGTGATCGAAATTAGTGCTAGAATTTGTGGACCTATATCTCTGTGTCGAGTCACCTTACTTAGGTATTACTGTTGTAAATGTGACATTCCTAGGAATATTAGACTCCGTGTAGGCAATGTGTTACATAAGAAATAAACAAGGAATATGGGTAATTTTATAGGTGTATTCAATGTCCATAATTCTGAGAAAACTCAGATTAATAAAACTGAAGGGATTTATATATGCGACGTATGTGACTCTACACATATGTGTACGTATATGATATAGACGTCTAAATACCTGTATACGTCACGCCATGTAGGTCATAACATATGCAGATCGAAAATATTGGATAAATTGAAGATCCGAGGATAAAGGCAATAGACTGAACTTGTATAGTTCAGTTTTATGATTACAGAAATCTGTTCAGCATGACGTTATTATACACGCAGATATGAGCGTGTTAATACAATGAGGTATGTATTTATTAAGACGCCTTACGCTAAGGTGAGCGATAAGATTTGAAAGTTTCCACTCTACTGCCTTCAAACAATGGCCCGTTGTTTGATCATTGACTCATTATTACCGAGATAAAAGTGTTAATAAAGTGCTACAAGCATGCTGAAGAACAGAAGGATCATGTTGAAAAATGAAGAAGGATTTTTAATTTGACTTTTGTACATCAAGATTAAGTCAATAACTTCTGAACATTAGCAACGTCTGGACAATGCTATTTACCGTTGTTTGAAGATGAGGAGAAAATGTTTCGAATCTCTATAAAAAGAACACTAGTCTTCAGGAAATTCAGGATATTTCTGTATAATCTTGCGAGGAATGACTCCAATCATTTTTAGCTTTGCCTTAAAATTATCTTGACCAGTAACGAAGAAGTAAAAACGAACTTCATGTAACCTGATCGAGATAGAAATTAAGCTTGTCGACATTCAAGACATTATTTGAATACAATTTAAATAACCTCGACAAGAAAAATCACAACTGTAACCAACTTAACCTAACTTATCTCCAAATATTTCTTTCTATGTCTCAAACGTCCATCTTGGTCTATTACTTGGGTATAATTTAGAAAACGCTCAATTTTAGCTAAATCACTTCTGTATTAAAACTCTCACGTTACCTTAACCAAAACTAACCTAACTTATATCGAAATATTTCCTTCCATGTCTCAAACGTCCATCTTGGTCGCTAACGAAGAAATAGAAAGTACTCTCACACGATGCTTGCAAAAATCCCTATTTGGATATAATTTAGAAAATACCCCCTTTTAGCTAAATCCCTTCTGCAATAAAAATCCCATGTTATCTTAACCAAAACTAACCTAACTTATCTCTAAATATTTCCTTTCATGTCTCAAACGTCCATCTTGGTCGCTAACGAAGAAATAGAAAGTACTCTCACATGATGCTTGCAAAAATCCCCATTTGGATATAATTTAGAAAATACCCCCTTTTAGCTAAATCCCTTCTGCAATAAAAATCCCATGTTATCTTAACCAAAACTAACCTAACTTGTCTCCAAATATTTCCTTCCATGTCTCGAACGTCCATTTTGATCACTAATGAAGAAATTACTCTAACACGAAGCTTGCAAAAATCCCTATTTGTATATAATTTAGAAAATACCCCCTTTTGGTCAAATCACTTGTGCAATAAAAATCTCACGTACCTAACCTAACTTCGACTAGACCTTCGCCAAATTTCAAATTGCAAACCAGATTGCAAATGGAAGAGAATGCAGATTTTAACGCACAATTAGACTGACCCAGCAATCATCGCCATTACATGTCGCCATAATAATCGTCGGCCTAGACGACAATTTTAGTGAATCTACGATTCGCAATTAGTGAATGGTAGATCGTAGAAGTGATTTATTACGTCGCATCGTAGAATCATTAAAATTCTACTGGGAAGCGACGGCGCTGATTTCTGCGCGGTTCGAAGCCCGAAACGAGTCGGCAATCGAAAATTTGTCGCCGGCACAATTCGCGTTAAGCCGCGAAGCAGTTCCGTTTCAGGGAGAGACGAGGAGAGACAGGGAGAGCCAGAGACAGAGCAAAGAGCGGTTCGCCACGCTAGCAGCGCCACTAAATTAGCTTAATGCGATGCATTTGATTAGATCGCTGCCGGTGCTCGTAGGAGGAAATACCGAAGGGTGGAGGGGACACGAAGAAGAAGGAGGAAGAGAGACAACAGGAGGGGAGTGCTTTGCTGTTTCGGGCTGGCACGGGGTGGCCAGCTTCATTTCATGGAATTGATTAGATTCAGTTATTAATATTCCTCTATCCCTCATTTCATTTCCGGCCCCGATTAACTCGGCGCTAACAGCGTGACGACGAGCAGAGACCACGGCAGTAGAAGCGAAAACCTCTCTCACCATTTCCTCCGCCCTCTCCACCTTCTTTCGACGCCTACGCGTACACCTTCTGATTTCATCTTGGACTATCAACTACTCAAGTTTTACAAAAAAGCACTCTTCAGTGCCGCGTCCATATGGCCATTTAATCTACGAGCCATTTTTGTATCATCTGCAGAATGTCGGAATCTATTGGTTCATATCTTAAAGTTTGATAGTTTTGGAGTACTGTAATCACATGTCCGATCATTAAAAATACCATTTGGTCAAGATTTTTCCAAATTTCGGCCATCTTTAAAATCGTGTATTGTACGACCGAATAGGCTAACCAATATGTACCTGCAGTTAAACGTTGCTTTGTTCACGCAAAAATACAATTTATATTTGTATACTCTCATTTACAAAATTCTACATATTTTTCAAGGTTTCATGAAATTGGTAAAACACCTAGAATGATTGTCCACAAATATCAGAAAAAATAATATACTGTAACTGTTCGATGAAGCTTGTTGAGAACAATAATTTGGTCAGCCTCTTCGTAATTGCACAGTTCATCAGCCTCTGAACTAGAAATATAATCCCATGTTCCATAGGGTCATTAAGATTCGAAAACGCAAGACGGTCCAAAGCAAATAGAGGACGCTTTTCACCGAGTTCCGGATGTGTCCATACGTGTGAGCTAGTCTTCGTTCATTTTGCAAGTGATCGGTCGATTTCCAGGCAACTGATACCGCTCCTTGAAAGCAATCGCAGCCAAGAAATCGTTCGTGAAGCTACGTGGAAGCGCGGCCAAAGCAAACACAGCGACCCAGACAGTTGACGTTGTAATACGGTAAACGTTTTACTAGAACGGTGATGCGTCAACGTGGGATGTACTCGGCCAATCTCCTGTTTGTTTGAATTTTGTGGCTGAACGTTGTTCAGAAATTGAGTGGTAATTTCGAATGGTAGACGACGTGACTACAACTTCAACAATGTTTGAACACGAACCGAAGTGCCTCCTTAGCTTCTGCTTTTCATCAAAACACTTTTTGCAACCTTTCCAATTTTAACTGGTCAATTATTTTCCATGTACCAGTGCTTTTATTATTACATATTTGAAATCTTTGTTTCGAGGTTATGTACAATTTTTGCAATTCTTCCGTTGCTTATTTTAGTTATGAACTTTTAATTTCAACTGATGAGTCAATTACATGTATAAATCAGGGCTTTTATTATTAAATATCTGAAGGCAAAAGTTAAATCTTGTTTTGAGGTTATACAAGTTGATAATGAGGTTATACAAGATAATAATAATAAAATAATATATAATATAAAATAGGTACAAATGTACCACTTAGGTTATAAGACCAAAGAAGTCTATAAGAAAAATAGTATTATTTTATAAGAAAAGTAGTGTATGAATAAATTTCCGCCCGAGTGAAGATGGCGGACGCGTTAAGGAGATTATATGCAATATTTGTAATAATTAAGATTGTTAAAGGAAACGATTTCTATACTCGAAGAGTATCGTCATTTTTATCGCAGTTTCTTATCATCGGCTGAGAGAAACAGCTCATTCGATTACTCCACTTGACTATTCCACCTTGTCTTATTACGCCGTAGCTCGAAACTGCTAGATCTATCTGCGCTTTACTTCGGGATTACTCGGCTGAAAACTAGAATAGTTCTATCACGGATAATATCCATTAACAGTTAGGTTACGAGCCGCGAAGCATCGTTCTACGACGCTCTCGGTACAATTAATTATCAACAACATGCGCGTCGGTAAATCTTGATGATTTTGCTACCAATTCTTGCGTTGGCCCTTTAACTCTTTCTGTAATACGGCGTCTCGTAATGTTTCGTTAACGAATTATCTCGTGAATACCGAAACGATTGTCGCTTATCAGCAAATAAATTCGTTGTTAATATTTTCTTCAAATCCTTCTTTCGACGTTCTTTCTCCTTTCTCGAATCATGTAACATTTCTTGTTTTGACACTTTTTCGTCGGCAAAAGTCATCTTAAATTTTCTGACTTCATTAATACTTTATTGTTATCGCTGATATTACATGCATTATGTACAGTTTCACAATAAGTAAACATATTTTTATTTCATTTAAAATTCGTGGTAACTAAAAATCGTTAATGTATTTATGATTAGATGAATACTTGAAAGATTTATTCAAAAAATTATGGTTAGCGAAGTATAAAAATTTATAATTTAAAAACAGGATCCTTGCAAGAATCTTCGCTGTTTCTTCATCTACCAAGTGTGGACCCTTTTTGCTGAAATTTCGAAAAATCCGCAGCTGACAGATCTAGATGGACCCAGAAGGTCGTGTTGAAAGCGCCTCATCAGTTACATTCCATTAGGTCCCTATTTTGAAAAGGCCAGCGAGTAGACTTCCGTCACGGGATCAGCTTCATCGCAGCTACCTCTGAAGACCCGCGTGCTCGCGCTAAACAGTGCGCATCGAAGATGCTGAAGAAAATCGGCCGGAAAAGCACGGCGACCGCAGAGAAGCGTAGCCGAAGATCGCGGCCGAGCAACATTCAAAGAGAACGCGGCTCGTTTCGTCGGCAAAAGGCTCGCAGACGGAGAAACAAATCTCACAGACGAACAAAAAAGACCCGGCGGTGTATTGCAGCCCGCGTGTATCGCACATGCTTTCCTCCTCCTCCATCTTCTTGTAGCTGCCCCTCCTAACAGTCTGCTCTTGAACCGCCGTCGAACGATTCAATCTACTGCCGATTGTAAAAATAAACGGACGCCGTTTTTTTCGCTGTACTTCGATCTCAGAGGGCTTCTTTCTATTTCCGGCCGCCGCGGAAAGCCGATTTCCAGAAAGTCTGCGAGTGCGTTGCACTTTCCGATCTCGCCGTTTCTTTTTATTGCTGCTCCGTCTCGTTTCAGCGGACAGGTGCATTGATCTGTTCGAGAGTGTTTGGAACTGAATGGATTTTAACGCGTTCCGTGCGTGCCACGTGAGTCATCTTACACGCCGCTTGTCGAAAGCATAATTTTAGCCGAACGAAGAAAGATGTTCGCCGAGTTAACGACGATATGAAATAAGGGGGAAGATGAATCTGATTAATGGCAGTTGTGATTTCTCGGAGATCTTTTGTTACGCCTTTAAGCACCTATCACCGGAAGCTTTTATTTAACGCGTTTGTTCGATAAGCTGGATGTTTATGATAAACTTCTGATTCCATCTTGTCGGCGGGAAGACATCTATAGGCTGCCTCAAAAGAGGTGTACCGTCAAGAATGAAACGAAGTAGTTAAAAATCTTCACATTCTTAACGTGTTAACAAATTTTCTTATTTTTAACGTATTACAATATGTTCACATTCTTAACCTATTCAAAAATGTTGACTTTCTTAACATATGAGGAACTATTGACATTCTTAACATATTTAAAAATGTTAACATTCTTAACCTATTAAAAACTTGACTTTCTTAACATATTAAGAACTGTTGATATTCTTAACATATTAAAAAATATTGACATTCTTAACATATTAAGAACTATTGACATTCTTAACATATTAAGAACTATTGATATTCTTAACATATTAAAAAATGTTAACATTTTGAACGTACTGAAATAATTTTGACATTTTGAACCTATTAAAAAATGTTGACTTTCTTAACATATGAGGAACTATTGACATTCTTAACATATTTAAAAATGTTAACATTTTTAACCTATTAAAAACTGTTGACTTTCTTAACATATTCAAAATTATTGACATTCTTAACATATTAAAAAATGTTAACATTTTGAACGTACTGAAATAATTTTGACATTCTGAACCTATTAAAAAATGTTGACATTCTTAACATATTAACATATTGACATGTTACAAAAATATAACATATGAACGTTTTTATTTCCGAAATAAAAATTTTATTACTGCTTTTGTTAGTGCAGAAATAATTGCAAAGTGTTTGATATATTTACTTCCAAATTGAAAATAGATGAATAAATAAAGGAGGAAGCTGGCATATTAAATTTTGTATAAGTTTCCTTCGATTTGACAAACGATTGCAGTTTGTCAGAAGCGTATTAATAAATTCTGCAATTTTAACATATTTGAAGTCAACCATTTTGACTGATGTTTTATTATTAACTTAAAAGCGATCTTGCAATCAGTTTAGAATATTAACAGAGCCATCAGTATATAAATTTTAGTAAAATATGACATCAAGGGATCTACTTGCCGCCATTTTGTTGTTCCTACTCGTTCCTTTACTCTTGTTTTTTATGTACCTAAATAAAAGAAAAACGGATTGAGACATTCACCTATCGCTAACATCCAAGTGTGTTAAGCTACGAATATGTCCTAGAAAATATATGTAAACATTTTTGATTCCATTTTCTAATTTCTTAAGCGTGACACGAGGATTTCCAGTGACAGAATAAATTTTACATTTGAAAATGCTGAACGTTTATTTGAAAGTCAATCCGGATAATAAATTACTGACGACGAAATAACATTTAATCAATACATTATGTAATGGAATTTATTCCTGTATTAACAAGTAATGATAAAAATTTGAACCAGGAACATGCTTGTAGGATATAAAATATGAAACCGATTTCCTAGCGCATTTATTTTGCACAGTTGTGTCATTCTTTTAATAAACCGACGATATGTAAATGAACGATATTGCGTGTGGAAAGAAAAATCACTGGGCGCGGAACGAAGCGTAGAACTGAAAAACTACGGCACGCGTAGTAGAACTGCATAATTGTGATCACAAATTATCCGTGTTTTTACACGCGAACTATAGAAAAACAAGGTTGCCCTTGAGCAATTTTACCCGGAATCTAGATAACGAATACATGAAATCATGTAATAATTAATAACAAATGGAGTATCCGACATGCGAACTAAGAATCATGGATCACGTAAACGCAACGACCAATAACAGCACCTGCTTGCAGCACTATTATAAACAATTACTGATTAATTCTAATATATTGTAAATTTAAACCACTCTGTCGTTCCGTGGCATTAATTCGTGCGTACCGTTTGTGTTTCGTAATTAGCGGAAAACAGATAAATATAATTGCCCGGGATATTTCGTACGTAGTTCACGAAGGAAAAGTTCCTTCTTGGTCAGAATTTATACAAACTGTAATCTCACTCACGAAATATTGAGTTGGTTTTCAAACTTTCACAAAATTCCTTACGTTCTCATTTATATTTAATTACATTTTTATTTAATATTAAATTTAATATACCATGCTTTAACATTTACTAAGATAGACTTTCATTTGCTGTCGAATGCCAACTTTCTTTCTTTAACATAATAAGAACAATTTTGCAGGTATAAGAGGGAGTAGATTAGAGGTTAGGTCTAAATAGTATGTTTTATGATTATAAATTCTGAAACAGAAATTCTAGAGGGGATGTAACTCTTACCCACATTGATACACCCGTTTCAGTTTTCACCCTGATTTTCATAAAATCTACATGTTTGATGTTAAAAAGCTCGTAAGAAAACGAAGAATTCAACTTTGAGGGATTTGCAAACTGAAGGGAATTTGTGTAAAAAAAAGTATGTGTGAAAGTAGTTATTTGCAGATCAGGTGTTTATTTTGAATTATACAATTTGCAAGTGATTTTAGTAAACAGGCGAGATTTAGGTTAATTCTGTGTGCGAGATCTCGGAGTCTGCAGTGCCGTTGGAGACCTAACCTCAAAGCGTTCGATCGATGTTGAACAATCGGCTATCTATGATGTTCGGATCGCAGCTTCCTGAAGATGGTTTGTTCAGTTCGTTCGCTGTGTATTTATAGTTTAATTTGTGGCCTAGGGCCACGTTGAGGGTCGTGGGTATATTTACTTGGCCTGGCTTTAGGAGCCTCAAAATTCGTTCGTTCCCGAACCTCCTCGCCACGGTGGCCGAACGAAAGAATTTTTATGAGGACGTTAAACGAGCGGCGAATGTATCTCCGGCTGGCGAGCCGCACACGATCGGTTTATCGTTCACCAAACGATCGGCCGTTACCCTTTCTTCGTTTTCGTGCGACGCTTTCGCGACGGATAGTGGAACGACCTAACCTCCCCGCTCGGAAGCTTCTAATTTTGGCGATGCAAAGGAAATTTTAAAGATCGAGCGCGTGTACCACGGCAACACGAAATCGGGAAAAGCATAAATCTGTCCGTACGTTCGTTCGAGGTCCTCCTAACACGCCCGTGGAACATCCCTCACCATTTTCCTGCAATAAAGCTAGCATTCGAACGTCTACGGTTATTGCCGTTAATAAAAGAAGCTTCCAATGTATGCGGGCTGCACGGTGGTCCTGTTTCTTTGTTTCCTTAATACCTTCTCGCTTTTAACTTTGAACGGGGTGAAAATGATTACGTCATTTGATGGTGACGACCTGTCCGCGCCGGGGCCTCGCTGATTCTGATTCATGAAATGATTCAGTGATCCTTTGCAGCTTCATGGGTTTTTCGTTTGCTTTATTTTCTCCGGTTTTGGCATGGTATCATACTTTATGTGCACGTTTCTTTGTTGCTTGAAAGGGAACGCTTGAATCGATATGGCGGATTTTTATTGGTTTACGTGGACAGTTGATATTTTTTCAATTATGTTCGTTTTTATGGACTGCTGGAAAGTGTTATAGTGTTACATCAAATATTTTTAAGTTTTCGTAAAGGAAATACTGTTATTATACTATAATAGTGTACTACAATTTTTTGTTTGACGATTTATTTTATTAGCCCAAGATAAAATGTAAAAATGTTACAACTCATTTGTGATCAATTATTATTTATATGAAAATTTGATTTGTGTCAAATCATTCTTAATGTCAAAACATAATTTAGTCACGTCAAATTGTTATTCATATGACAATATTATGATTGTGTCAAATTAATATTTATATTTTATATAAATTATTGTGTTCAATAATGTATTATTGAATTATTTATATGAATGTATAATTTATATTGTATGAATGTAGTGGAGATCATTTTCATTAACTACTTCCATTTCAGGCTCCAGCATATCTATAAATGTCAGATTCTAATATCGTTTTAAAATCAATAGGACAGATACGTGGATTATTCTCTTTTCAGATATCATACAAAATGCAATTAAGTTTATAGACCTTTGCCTACGAATATACCACGGTATTCCAGGCATCGTTTTATTTTATTTTAGTTCAGAATGTTTATTACTGGAAGTGATAGAATATGAGGCAGTTCAAATAAGTGCAATTCTTACTCGCATGAGCTGATGTCTCGTTAACTGATCGGAAGAATGTCTTTAGTGACTGAACATAGTTCTTCAAATACATTATTTAAACGTGAAAGAACATGTAACTGACATAAAGCATTCGATGCAAAACAGTAATATTGTCTCTAATAATAATAATAATTATTAATATTGATCTATATACGATAATACATGTACGTACATTAAGTTATAAGTTAATGTTTCTGAAGACTATAACGTTAAGTTAATCTTCTTAAGTGACAATATTTATAGTTACTATAAGTGACAATAGTTAACAAGCAGTAAATGCATGACAAGTACGAGTGATAATTACTAGACATCAATAATCAAACCACTGGCAAATATAGTCATCAGTAAAGAATGTTCATTCTGTTTTATCGGCGATTGTAGTCGCTTGGAAATGAAGGATTTTCGGGTACTGTGAGTAGCTATAGTCATCTTGTATCAGATCCTACATACGGTTATAGTCACCCATTAATTATGTGGTAACTATAAATTATATCTATTGTATGTAATTGTAGATAACAACACTTGGTAGTCAGCAAATGAGAACTTGAAATGACTATTGCTATTCATCAATATTCAATGGGGCCACTGGAAAATATATTCATCCAAAAATGTTCATTCTTCCTTGTTGGCGATTATAGTCACTCGAAAATAAGCGATTATCGAGTGTTATGCGCATTTATAGTCATCCCATATTGCATCCTATATGCACTTACACTTACCCATTAATAATTGATCACTCGATATTGTAAGTAACAATAGATGATAGTCAGCAAATGGTCGTTGGATACTGCGAATGACTATTTATACTCGTTGACTGCAGTCTATTATTAAGTATAGTCATCCATTTGTAAATGTTCATTCAATCTTATAGATAATTGTAGTCACACAGAAGTAAGAAATAATTGAACACTGTTGATTGCTACATACAGTCACCCGACTATAAGTTGTTAGTCATAAGCTAATGTTACCTGACATTATGAATAACTATAGTCACGTTTCACTTAAACCTTTGAGCGCTTTTAGTTACTCACTAAAGTAAGTTTTCATTGATATTTATAACTGTAGCCATGAATGACTATAGCCATTCAGTAATAAATATTAATTGCGTGTTATGGACGATTATAGTCATAATAAGTGGCTACTGGGTTCCATAAATGACTATGCTTGGGTTCTATAAATGATTACAGTTATATATAGTCATGAATACGCATACAGTGAAGGATAATTAGTATAGTTATTTATAGTCAGTATAGTTACACTGATTATAATTACCGATTGTTATCCTACAGCAGTTACTATCATCATTACTTCAATATAGTCACTCTACTACACTGACTATTTCAGCTATAGCCCTAATCAAAACTACATATGATTATAGTCTCACACACCACCCAAAAAATGACACTCGAAATGACTATTGCTACTCATCAATATTCAATGGGACACTGTATATTCATTCTTTGTTGACGATTATAGTCATTCGTCTCTTGTTCTACCCACATTACAGGTACTCGAAATTTTAAATACACATTCGAATTCTATAGACCCAGTAGCAAATAAAACGTTTGCACAAATGTGAATGCATAGTACCGCGGTGGGCGATTTACGAGCAATCTCGTTCTTAAAAACGAGACCCACAATAGGCAATCGAGCGACAAAAGAAGCGCAGGTGAAATCTCGGAAAGAAACGAAAATCAGAGAATTAAGATATCGCCGGTTGTGCCAGACCTCTTTCTGTCTCGTATACGCTCTCGATGATTCACCAAAGCGTAATTTTCCCGGTGAACGCGTGACGCGGACTGCGTGGACGGCATTATCGCACGGGGCACCGCGCGCCGCGACGATTTCGGTAAAATGTGTGACAGTCGAAGCGACGGCCAAAGCCTCCTTTGACTTTTGTCCCATGACCATAAACCCTTGATTTACGCCGATTCGAGGCGAGCACGGTGCCATGCCGTTCGCCAAACCACGCGTGAGATCGACCTGTCGCGAAGATCGGATTACTGGCTTTTTACTTTGTCTCGTTTCTGGCCAAGCGAAAGCAGACACGCGGGACCGCTCGGCGACTCGCTTTGCTCGTGCCAAATTGATGCTTCGCGAGAACTCCTTAGTGTTAGCGCAACATTCTTCGTATTTCTTCCATCTTTGTTCTTATATAAGATTTCCGAGTGGTCACATGATTAAGGAAGCGGTTAAGATAATTGCAATTTCTTTCATGTTTAGACTTATAATTCTAAGTCTATAGTTATAATTCTAACTATACGAAAGGGTAAAGTTTCTACTTTCAAATGGTGTAATGAGAATTTGCAGTGAAAGTTTTGAGTTAATTTCAAGCTGATAATGTTCGGATGGTTTTGTAATTGAAAAATATTGTAACTGGTCATTAATTATTGTATGTGCAATTGGTATTACTAGGAACTATGAATAATAAACCAAAACATTGTGAACATATTTGGTAATGTTTATTAATTACAAAAGTACTACCCAGTCAAATTTTGTGTTGCCTGAGTGTGGCACTCAACGTATTAACTAGCTAAAAATTAACTATATTGTGAACATATTTGGTAAGATTTATTAATCACTAAAATACTACCCAGTCAAATTTTTTACTGTCTCAGTATGGCTGTCAATGTATGAATTAAATAAAAATGAACTATATTGTGAAAATATTTGTTAAGATTTATTAATCACAAAAATACTACCTATTTTCCACCGCCTCAGTATGGCAGTCAATGTGTCAGATTAAAAATTAACTAATATATTTAAAATTCCCCGTCTGTCCCAGAATATCCAGTTATGCTATCCGAGACCCTAAATCTTCATAAACAAGTGAGAGTACCTTGGTTGTTCCCTCGTTAGTGTTAAAGACCGTGTTTACCAAAATTCGACGAGGTATTCAAAAATTTCCGAATAGATTGTCCTCGGCTGAACAGAGTGCGAAAATAATCGCGCGTTTCGCGTCAGACAATCGCGCGTATTTTCCGATTAGTCGGAAAATTATTCGACAGAACTCGGAGGAAGATGATCGTTCGGTGCAAATATAGCTTCGCGACGGTTGTCATTCTATCAATATCAACAAATAGCGAGACTGGTCATCGTAGAAAATGTTTCTGGCATCTATACGGCTATCGTGGCGTAGGAAGCGAAAGATGTGGCGGGAAAGGGAAAGAGGAAGGCACTTAAAGTCGAGTAACTCGACCAGCGTGGAGAACTCGACGGATAACGAGCAGTCGGAGATTGATTGTATTGCGGTCGCGAATTCGAAATTCCGCCAGTGCTGTGCTTTATTCGCCGAGAATTTAGCTATATTAAACGGTATTTTCAGGAGGGACCGAAGGAAACGGCACGACACGCGCTTCACCAGTTTATATCGGCTCGTATCATTAGTAATGTCGCCATCTTGGAGCACGTAAACAACCGAAAGCATCGGCCATTTGGAATTTTTGCGCGGGAAATTCGATGGCTGTTCTGCGACTGTGATTCGTTACATTACACATCCTGTTGAATTCATAAATTTACAAAATTTTACTTGTTGACGAGCTTTTCAATTATTCATATGTTCTGACTTACCAATTTCCTAATTTTCAAATTTACAGATTTTTTAATTGTTAGAGGAGTGTTTGACATTCCTGTATTTCAGCAATTATAAATTTCTAAATTCTTGAATTCAAAAATTCCTGCATTCATGAATTTCTGAACTATTGAATTTCGGAGTTTTACAATTTCTTAATTTTCAAATTTTAATGTTCCTGAAATTCAACAATTCTAAATTCTAACATTCTGGAATTCCTTTTCTGAATTCTGACATATTTAAGTTCTAACGTTCCTACATTCTAAAATTCCTAAATTCCGACATTCTTGCATTCCAACATTCCAACATTCTGACATGTCTAAGTTCCAATATTCCCAAATTCAAAATTCTTAAATTTCTAAATTTCAGTTGTGTTTTATTTTTTAATCAATTGTACCAAATATTTTCACAGTATCTTGTTACATTTATTTTCCATAGATGTAATTAATTAGGAAAAGGAACAAATTTTTAATAATGCACATGTTAGATAAGTAATCTTAAGTGTCTAATGTGTGACATGGCTGTCAACGTGTTAATATGCATATCATTTACGTATATCTGAATTTTTTCTATTGAAAATGCATCGAGTCAGTAATATGAATGAATAAAAACTGTTAAGATTATGCAGTGAATACGACAACGAATTATTATAAGGATGTGAAGCCAAATAATATTCTAAGATTTATTTAAATAATATTAAGGTGAAGGTACCAGTAGTTGACACTTTAAGGAATTTTTTGTCTATTTGTTTACGTAGCTCAGGCTAAGTTCACTTTATGGAAAATTTATGATTAGCAGTCGCTGCACAAACTATTCTTCTATTATATTACAACAAGTATTAATTCCTGATGGCGGTTGTAAATTTTTTTTTCTTTTTTTTTCTAAACATAAAATTTGATTCAATAGTTGACACCCAGCGAAAACAAAAAATTTAGTAGTTGACATCCTTTTGTGTCAGTAGTTGACATAAGGAGAAAATCCAATTAATGAACTAGTCATGATAATGTAGGAATACAGAATTTTATTGAACGTTTATAAAATATTATTCTTGAGTAAGTTTACAAAAAAAATATTCAATAATTAGAAGTTACTTTCACAAAAAATCTAACTTAGTTTGGTAACTGAATACACATTTCTGGTTCTACTCATTTTAATGGGTTCGTTGATACGAAACAGCACTGTTTCCTATTCATAATCTAGCTTATCCATTCTTTCCAGCCACTTTTACAGTCTACCACACTTTGCCATTGCTGAAATGATTGCAGTCGTTTCAGACACAGCAATTATAACTCCAGGGAACAACTCTTTTTCGTAGGAAAATACAAAAATATAGTCACTTCTGTATAATTTATGAAGTTATCCTTCGTAGAAGGCATCTCAAAAATGACAGAGGAACAAAGTCAGTAGTTGACACGTAGTAATTTAATAGTTGACACCCCATGTCAACTACTGAATAATAGACGATTACAAGTTTCAATAGTTGACACGGAGTGAATTTAAACAATTTAGCATTGTTTGTTGCCAATTTTAATAAATAAACCTCTTTTTGAGTTTCAAACAACATAAACGAATGTCTTTTTTATTCACAATGATTAAATAATACAAACTTGCAATACTTACATTTTAACCAAACCTTAGCGATTTATATAAGAAAACACTGAAAAATCGTAAGAGCCGTGCGCAAGTTTGATTAATCGGTTGATATGACACTTTTGAATGGCGGATATGCGCAGTAGTTCGCAATTAAGCAGCTGAAGTGCGACCAGTATACAGATTAATAAGGTTTGATGTATTCCAACTTGTGGTTTCCTTATTTATTTACTTTTTTTGAAAAAGTGTCAAGTACTGGTACAGTGTCAACTACTGGTGCTCTTACCTTACAAGAAACTGATGTTTATAACACGATGGCAACGACACAATAAATTGAACAGAACAGATATTCAGGACGGTGTTCATGTTTTATATAAACCAATGACTGAGTAGTCTTTTGTCAATCGATTACTTTATGAATCGAATAATGATTCACGTCAATAATTTGGTATATTCATCAACAAAAACTTCGAGTGCAAAGGGTCAGAAAAAAGTCAGCGGCGAAGGAGGTTAATCGTAGCCATCGAACGCGATATCGAAACAACCTTTGAATTGAAGTTGTACGCAGTTCGCGGCGATCATGGCGGTTGAACCGCGTGGCAAAATTTAGAATCCGTGACCGCCGATTAATCTCTGGGCGGTCGTTATCCGTCAGGTTCTCCACGCTGGTCGCGCCTGGAGTTTAAGTGCTTCGCTCAGTGGATGGTCTACGATGGTTCCCGGAAGTGTTTTCCACGCTACTGCGACGCACGATATGAATCGACTACCTGAACCAGCGACTAGCCGGAAGTGCAACTTTGTGGAAATCGTAGGAAGAAAAAGAACACCTTTGCACTGTTGTACAACCAAGTATTTACTGCAGATTAAGGGTTTGCTCTAGTGACCGAGTACTGCAAGTATCATTTTTGTTGGGGAGAGATTTTTGGAACCTCTGCTGGAAGATACGCTATGATTCTTATTTATCTTATGTTGTTTCGGTCAGGAAGACTACGAGAGTAGATATTTGGTTTCCAAAAATAAATCACCACATTCCTAAGTTCTTAATTTTTCAATATCTCAAGCCACTAAGTTACCAAATTTTCAATCTCTCAAGTCCCTAAATTCCCAAATCTTCAAATTTCCAAATTTTCCAATTTCCAGCCCGTAAAATTTACAAATCTTCAAATTTCCAAATTTTCCAATTTCCAGCCCTTAAAATTCACAAATCCCCAAATTTCCAAGCCCCCAAATTCCAAATCTCCCAAGTACCTAAATTCCCAATCTTGCAAATCTCTAAAATTCCAAATCCCCAAATTCTCACTTTCCCAAATTTCGAAATTCCCAAATTCCCAACTTATAAAATTCCCAAATCCCCAAATTTCCAAGTCCCCAAATTCCAAATCTCTCAATTCCCCAAATTCCACATCTTACAAATCCCAAAAATTCTAATCCCCAAATTTCTAATCTCTTAATTCCCCAAATACTCAAATTTCCTCTCTCTCAAATCCCTAACGTCTCAAACTCCGAAATTACAAAATATACCACCGCTACATAACCGCCCCTATACGGAATATATTACTATCCTAAAACAAGTAACCGAATACTCATCCAATATTTGACCCGAACTTACCAAAGCTCGCGTTACGTCTAACCGCGCGCAATATTTGCCACATTTTCCAAAATATTTTGTCGGTAGCCATAACTTCACGCAGCACGATGTTTGTTAAATGAGCTTTAGAATGTGTAGTTCGTTTCTTCGGAGGGTTGAGTGCGGGCAAAGTCGGAGGACTAACTACTTGCTAAGTCCTCGAGGTTCTCCCGAAGAGTGAGAGAAGGGTTGAAGGAGGGGAGGAATTGCGATCTCGTTGATTGCTGTAGTTCGACTATGCCTGGCATATCGAGGGTCGTAGTTGCCCCAGGGACAATAATTAGACCGACGAAAAATCTGGTGACAATCGAGCAAACAGAAGTTTCCCAAAAGTTTTAGTGTCCTCGACCCTTCTTATCAATTAATACGCTTGTAACACAATCTCCGTTTTCTCATTCCTTTTTTCATATTTTATCTTTCCCTTTTTAAAGTATTTGGTTCAATTGTTATTAAAATTACTTGCAGGTAGTTTAATTTTGTTAGGTTAGGTTGGAATTGTAGTTGAAATTACTTGCAGGTAGTTTAATTTTTTTAGGTTAGGTTAGAATTGTAATTGACACAACTTGCAGCCAGTATAATTTTTTTAGGTTAGGTTAGAATTGTAATTGAAATTACTTGCAGCTAGTATAATTTTGTTAGGTTAGGTTAGAATTGGAATTGAAATTACTTGCAGGTAGTTTAATTTTGTTAGGTTAGGTTAGAATTGTAATTGAAACTACTTGCAGGTAGTATAATTTTGTTATTGCTAATATTAATGGTAATGGATAATAATTAATGATAATTAAGCATTAATTATATAATAATTTATTATAATTTATTCTGTAAATAATGGAAAATAATTTTTCTAAATATTATTTGGTGACTTTTTTATATATATGGGTTCTCTAACTTTTAGAATAATTTACTACAGAAAATAGTGATGTTTGAGCGAACAGTGGAATAACAAAATATCAGACAATTTTTTGCGTGTATCTTAAAAACTAAGAGAGGTGTTCACGTGTAAGCAAAATTATTCGTTGACCTTGATGAAATATTTCAAGGTCATCGAAATGAAGTGAATCGATGAAAGTGAATAATTACAAAAATATTGAAAATATAATGTAATTGTATATATGTATAATATAATGTAATTATCTCCAAAATTAAAGTCAACCGGTGATCATATGATAAAAAAGAGTTATTCAAAATATCTTCGATAACATATTTGAATAACTATCTTCGACAATATTATGAATAACAATCTTTTTCTATTTTTACGAATAGAATATGTTAACAAAGCGTAACCATAAATATCTGGGACATACTGCACAAAAAAATTGTGTGTAATTTTTAGAAATGACGATAGCGTTTTAAAAATGGCGAAACCTGAATAAGCTCACGCTTAAAAACAGACGAACATAACGAAAGAAGATGAAATAAGCTAATAGAAGCGTAACTAATAGATGCAGTAATGGATGCAGTTGGATCGAAATTGGTAAATTTATTGTCCCCGGTTGCGGGGTTAATGATTAATTAAAGCGAGACGGTGCGACAACTATTTCGGGCGAATCGCGATCGATTTGAAGCGTGATGCGAAAACACGTGGCACGCGTTTCGTTCCAACAATTGTCACGCACGTCACACGCCGCCACGGCCGCAATAAGGTCGATATAATTGATGATTAACACTGCCAAGTTCTAAATCCGCTCCTGCCATTAGTTCTAACGAGCAGCCGTTTCTGACTATCGAGAGCCGTCATCTGTCTCCAACAATTTGCTCGCTTATCAAAACGCCTTTTCGTCGCCCGTTCAACGACCGCCTCCTAAATCTGCGATCACTGTACTCCATTGTATCACACACGACCAAATGGTTCCTCATTTACATTATTTCCCAACGTTATGAGCCTCCTAGGACTTAATCTGTTATTTTTGTACGCTGTAATTTTTTCTCTTTTGTCTTGGAATTTTAAGGGTAGACTCTAAATGTGCTACTATAGATTTTGGCGACGATCTGTACACGAATTTGTACACCATAAGTAATTTATTGCAAATATTTTATACATGTAGTAGGTACTTAGATAATTATATATCACTACATAAGTCAGCTACTGAATGCATAATTATACAGAAAAGGTCACTCGCTGATTTTAATGGTCTTGGAACTTATTGTTGGTGCAACATTCTATGGTTCCATATACTCATCATAATATCGTTTTCATTGAATATTAGAGATGAGTTTATAGTCACCGAAATAAATGATTGCTGTGTACAACAGATGACTATTGGCATACAGGCTGCATTATATCATTAACTACAACCAAGGAATAAATAATCAACGAGTAAAATCAACGAATAAATGATTATTAAATGCTGTGGATATGTCACTCCTTGTTGGACATTATATGCGGTTATAGTCACGCAATAATAATCACTGAATACTATAAGTGACAATAGCTGACAAGCAGTAAATGCATGACAAGTACGAGTGATAATTGCTAGACATCAATATTCGAACCACTGGCAAATATAGTCATCAGTAAAGAATGTTCATTCTGTTTTATCGGCGATTGTAGTCGCTTGGAAATGAAGGATTTTCGGGTACTGTGAGTAGCTATAGTCATCTTGTATCAGATCCTACATACGGTTATAGTCACCCATTAATTATGTGGTAACTATAAATTATATCTATTGTATGTAATTGTAGATAACAACACTTGGTAGTCAGCAAATGAGAACTTAAAATGACTATTCCTATTCATCAATATTCAATGGGGCCACTGGAAAATATATTCATCCAAAAATGTTCATTCTTCCTTGTTGGCGATTATAGTCACTCGAAAATAAGCGATTATCGAGTGTTATGCGCATTTATAGTCATCCCATATTGCATCCTATATGCACATACACTCACCCATTAATAATTGATCACTCGCTATTATAAGTAACAGTAGATGATAGTCAGCAAATGGTCGATGGATACTGCGAATGACTATTTATACTCGTTGACTGCAGTCTATTATTAAGTATAGTCATCCATTTATAAATGTTCATTCAATCTTATAGATAATTGTAGTCACACAAAAGTAAGAAATAATTGAACACTGTTGATTGCTACATACAGTCACCCGACTATAAGTTGTTAGTCATAAGCTAATGTTACCTGACATTATGAATAACTATAGTCACGTTTCACTTGAACCTTTGAGCGCTTTGAGTTACTCACTAAAGTAAGTTTTCATTGATATTTATAACTGTAGCCATGAATGACTATAGCCATTCAGTAATAAATATTAATTGCGTGTTTTGGACGATTATAGTCATAATAAGTGGCTACTGGGTTCCATAAATGACTATGCTTGGGTTCCACAAATGATTATAGTTACATATAGTCATGAATACGCATACAGTGAAGGATAATTAGTATAGTTATTTATAGTCAGTATAGTTACACTGATTGTAATTACCGATTGTTATCCTACAGCAGTTACTATCATCATTACTACAATATAGTCACTCTACTACACTGACTATTTCAGCTATAGTCCTAATCAAAACTACATATGATTATAGTCTCATACACCACCCAATAAATAACACTCGAAATGGCTGTTGTTACTCATCAATATTCAATGGGGCCACTGTATGTTCATTCAAAAATGTTCATTTTTCTTTGTTGGCGATTATAGTCCCTCGAAAATAAGTGATTATCGAGTGTTCTGAGTATTTATAGTTATCCCAAAATTCTAAAATTCCAAAATCTTCCAGTAAAATTAGAAGAATCCCGACTCCTAAAGCTCAAAAACTCGACATTCGTTTTCCAGGTGAATCTATGCATCCAAGAAACTCTTGCCCGAAGACAATGGTATTTCTGCAGGGATGCGATCGATCTGCTTAATTCGCGTCCATGCTTGCGCAATCGGACAGTTGCAGCTTGTAATCCGGCAGTGTTTTGGAGATCCGAGGAGTCGAGCCAACTGGGATTATCGAAAACTGCTGTACCATTAAACAGCGAACTGTCTGCGAATAAATAACGGAAATAACATTGGTCTGGTCTGAAATATGTACAATGTTCACCGAACCCTTGGCGAACATCCGAGCGGACGAGAAACGGACCGCAAAGCGTATGAAGAGTGGATGAAATCTCGCTTAAGACTCACTTTGTACGTACAGTACTCAGAAAGTGATATAGTGTGGTCGTAAAGTTGGTCAAACGTGAAAGTGCAATGAAATTCAAGTTTAATACGAGTTTAAATAATATATGGGGGATGGGGAGTTTCGGCTACGCTCGGGGCAACATGCGAACTTCAAATTAATTTTCTGCCTGCAATTTCAGATTTATAGTGTTTTTATTCGGTGTTAACGCGTGTGTCGTCTATGTCGCATCAAAGGACTTTAGAGAGTGCCACGTTAATAAGTCATAGGGTAATACTGCAATTTACGACGACACTATATCGCTTTCTCTATACAGCGCAACCCCTCATATTTTCAATGATCTTAGCAAATTATCCTAATAGTCTGTAAATTAGGAAATATAAATTTGCCTATACCTAACTTCGTTTAAAAATTGTGAAAAAATACACGTGGGGTTTATAAATTATAAAAATACCGTCCTCAGAAAAGCTTGTGTCCCTGCGGTTCTGGAACGTTGTCCCAGCTTTGTTATTTCAGAAAAACATCGAACGTTTCAAAAACGGACAAAGAACGGTTTGTTACCTTGATGGATATCTGGTTAAGTCGAAAATCGGGCTGAACAAAAACGAGAGAAGACGCGAAGCACAAAGTCTGAGAAAAAAGAAAAAATTGACAAAATCCCAGGTCCATTTGAATACCGTTATAAACTCTTGATTCCCAAAAGCGCTTATAATTAATGCTCGTTCGCTCATCGTAATCCTCTTCCGGATTCCCGGAGTCCCCTCGGCCCGCGGTCCCTCTTCATTTTCTTCATTGCGATATTTAATTTCTGAGGGACGTGTTTCCATTACAAAATATTTCTGCGTTTGTCTGCGAACTTCCGTAAGAGTTTACGAGGAAACTCTGCCGTTAGCCGGCTACGAAAACCTCTTGTTGTTTGCCCGGCGTTACTACACCACCCTCTTCGGCATCCCGTTACCTCCGCCGCTACTCGTCACCCCCATCCCTCCGTTCCATGGGGGTTGCAGCGTGCAGAACTCGCCGCAGCCCGAGACTACCGAAGAAGCTGCAAACGAGACCGACTAACTTGCATAATACATTTTAATTTATTACGATATTAATTAACAACTCTGCTGCCGTTCGACTCTTCGCTCGAATAGCTAATACCGTGCTGTTCGGATATGCTCGCTCGATAAATACCCGGTTTAAGGGCTTTGCAGGGGGAAAGTTCTCGAGATAATGTCACGATTTTTTCGAGCGTATATAAATTTTGAAGCATTATTATTTACAAAATTGAACATTTTAGAGTTAAGTTTTTCAAGTTTAAGTTTTTCATATGGTGAAGTTCTGTTTTTATAGAATTCTAGATTTTAGGATTCTTATATTTTGAAATAGATTCAATTTTTAAGTTTCTAGTTTTAGTCAACTTTTCCTAAGTTTCAAATCCTACATTTTGAAATTTCTCAATCTTCAAATTCCAACATCTTCGTAAATTCCTTGGTAAACTTCAGCTTTTGCAAATTTACAAATTTCCGTACTTTATGATTTTTAATTTTTTGGATTTCTTAATTTATAGATTTCTAATTCTGCAAGTTACTAAATTCTTTGGTAAATTGCTGCTTTTACAAATTTACAAATTTTCTTATTTCACGACTTTCAAATTTTTAAATCCCTAAATTTTGAAATTTCCCAATCTTCATGTGCAGATACATAACCTCCATTCGAGTTTTTCCAATTTGCAATGACTGCGTTCACCGCACTAATCCGGACCACAACAAAATGGCGTCGCATAATAGATTAACACAGACTCGCAAGTAGTACATTAGTGACATTTTCCCGTACTCACAATTATACAATCTCAAAGAAAATAAGAATTCAGAATAAAGGAGATGCAAAGGTGGAAGAAATTTCTTCGTATCGAAACAATCAATCGAGTTCAACTGCGTGAAAGTTTAGTGATATCGCTCGTAGTTCGATTAAGTGTTCCGTGATTGGCCCGCAAGTTTTTGCTATTTCAAGAGACAGAACGTGCTGAACGGTCGAGCTGTCAAGCTTGTCTCATTGTCACGTTGACTGTTGGCATCGAATCGCAATGTGGAAGCGACTGAGAAATCTCGAAGATTGGCGCGTGTCCAATAAACATCTTTGGTATAATCTAACGACATTCCCACCCTCGGAACATGCCTGATGTATCATGGTATCGATCGACGGGGTTTAATGGTGATCCTGATGAATCGAATGAAATGTGCATTGTCGAAACTTTTAAAGCATTTAGAGATTGTTGGTAAATAAAAGGGGAAATGATTTTGGTATTGATATCAAGGTCCTGAATTTTTGCTTATAATTTAATTTCTCGTTTAGTACAAAGTTAACAGTATTTGGAAAAATTAGGGTTTATCGTGAGTGAATATCAGCACTTTATTAATTATCGATTAAGATTGTAATAGTTAGAATATGATGGTACTTTCAGGGAAGTAACTATTTCCGATATTTTTACATTTTTAAATTACTAAATTTCCAAATTCTTGATTTCTCAAGCTTCTAAATTTCCAAGTAGCCAAATTACCAAATTTGCAAACACCTCATTTCTAAATTCTAAATTTCCAAATTTCCAAATTCTTGATTTCCCAAGTTTCTAAATTTCCAAATAGCAAAATTACCAAATTTGCAAACTCCTCATTTCTAAATTTCTAAATTTTCAAATTTTCAAATTCTTGAATTCCCAAGTTTCTAAATTTCCAAATAGCCAAATTACCAAATTTGCAAACACCTCATTTCTAAATTCTAAATTTCCAAATTTCCAAATTTCCAAATTCTTGATTTCCCAAGTTTCTAAATTTCCAAATAGCCAAATTACCAAATTTGCAAACTCCTCATTTCTAAATTTCTAAATTTTCAAATTTTCAAATTTTCAAATTCTTGAATTCCCAAGTTTCTAAATTTCCAAATAGCCAAATTACCAAATTTGCAAACTCCTCATTTCTAAATTCTAAATTTCCAAATTTCCAAATTCTTGATTTCCCAAGTTTCTAAATTTCCAAATAGCCAATTTACAAAATTTGCAAACACCTCATTTCTAAATTTCTAAATTTCCAAATTTTCAAATTTTCAAATTTTCAAATTTTCAAATTCTTGAATTCCCAAGTTTCTAAATTTCCAAATAGCAAAATTACCAAATTTGCAAACTCCTCAATTCTAAATTCTAAATTTCCAAATTCTTGATTTCCCAAGTTTCTAAATTTCCAAATAGCCAATTTACCAAATTTGCAAACTCCTCATTTCCAAATTCCCAAATTTCCAAATTTCCAAATTATCAAACTCCCTTTTTCTAAATTTCAACAGAATTCTAATTTCATAAATATTCTAATTTCTATAATTCCTACAATCCAGTCCCATTGATTTACCTTGTAAGTTTATTTATTATTTACGAACTACACTTTCATCCCTAAGTGAGTGTAAGAAACATTTTGCATTATATTCAACGATCAAAAATCAGTAAATAAAATAAGTATAACAAAAATTATTATAAACATTAAAATCAGATTTATAGGGCAAAGTAAACAAAAGCGTAGAAAGTTAAAGAAAATATGGACTCGAGTGAAAGTTTTGGAAGTTGAAAACTGACGAAATTCCAGAACGGGGTGGAATTAGGAATGCATGAAACTAGGGTATTTGTAAATTAGGAAAGTGCCACTAACTCATTATACTAATTAATTGTGCTGTTCCGAAGCTTGCCGCAACGGAGATACTTATATATACGATATGCTTAATCGCGCGGACAATAAAACGAGCGACAACTTCAATTCATTTCAAATTGTGTACACACGTTTTAATCAACGCTATCATTTATACCGTTTTATTACTTGCTCCGGGGGCGTTCATATTTAACACCAACAACCGGCAGAAAAACGTAGTTAAATTAGCGGGAAATTATCACGAATCCGACAATAATTATTTATAGTTGGGACAGAGTTGAGTTATTGCAAAACTCCGCGCGTGTAACGAGACACGTGCGATTTTACTCTCGTTTAACGTTTATTCAATTGCAATCGCTGCGGAAAAGAGTTTAATAACTTTCGTTAAACTCTTCCCATTATAAACACAAACTCTTCCTAAATTGTTCAATACTTTAATTAATTTGTAAAATCGATAACAAAATTTAGGTCCAGAAAAATTCATAAATTTTTGGTAGAAAAAGTATTTCTCGCGTTCTTTCATTTATAGGGTGTTATAACAATAAATTCATATAAAATTAAATTGATTTTAAATTCTAAATATGTGTCTAAAATTCTAAAACATTTCAAATTCTGAAAATTCAAATAAAATTCTAAAAATTCATTTTCAATTCCAAGGTTCATGTTTTATATCTTCTATGATTTTTTTTTCACTATGTTACTGTACAAGAAGACAAGTTTCTGCCCTATGTTGTATTTACACTTCTGTTATAACAGAATAATTTAATATATTATAATACAAGCCTTGTACTATTTATACATAAACAATACAGAACCCCTTCCAAAAAATTGTATTTTTAATTTTGCTTTATGAACTTTTAACCTCTTAAACTTTGACAGGATACTTTTTATAGTATCATCTTAGAGGGCTTTCTTGAGCGATTACCAATAACGACGGTAGCAATTTAATTTTAACAGCAAAGCTTGTGTATTTGATCCGTTTTAAAAACATGTTTACATCTCCACGAAAAGGACAGTCCGTATCGTTAAGAGAAAACATTTAATTGGCGGAGCACAAACGAACTCAGACGCTCGACTAGGGTGATTTATTATTTAATCTTCTAGACGAGTGATTTTTATCTGGATGCCCGCCACGGTACCCGGGGACCGAAAAGCTATCCCTGCCCGTAACCGTTTACCGACCTCGGGTCAGTAATGGTTATGCTTGTCATTATCGCCGTGTCGTACGAATCGTCTGGCCGCTCGCAGACCCGGCCACGACGACCAATGGACTGCAGCACTTGAACTCGTTACACCGTGTGGTGCAATTCCGCAACCGTTTCGGCCCATTCTCGCTTAAACATCGCGAGAAGGGGTTTGAGGTACCACTTTTATGCCACACGCGGTCGAAAAAAATTTCTTGCCCATGGGTGATTACACGGCGCACTTCTTCGATTTTCATTGAAATATTTGGACAGCTACAACATGTGTCGTTTTTCTATATATGGTACAGAAAGTAATAAAATATTACGTATTACTCAGATCAAAATTATTGATACACCCAGGTATATTTCGATGTCTAATTTTCTATAATACACTACAACATAACATGGTCATATATGTACTACACCATAGGTGACATACTCGCATTACATCATACGTGATATGATCATATGTGCACTGCACCATAGGTGACAGTCATGTATGCATTACACTGTGTGATGTGGTCTATCCACCACCTCATATGCGATACATTCACATATGTACTATACCATAGGCAACATGGTCATATATACACTATAGCCTAGGTGATATGTTCATGTATACACCACATCATATGTGATATAATCATATATGCACTACACAATATGTAACATACTCACATATGCATTTCACGATACCTGATATGATCATATATACACTGCACCATAGGTGACATAGTCATGTATGCATTACACTATGTGTGATGTGGTCATATATCCACCACCTCATATGTGATACGTTCATATATGCACAATACCTTAGGTGATATGTTCATGTATGCACCATATGTGATAATCATATATGCACTACAGTAGGTGACATGGCCATATACTGTACCATAGGTGATATGGTTATATACGCTACACCATACGGTCATATATGTACTATACCATAAGTGATATGGTCATATACATTACACCATATGTAACCTGCATACGTCGATACGGTCGTATACCATACACTGTCATATGTGCACCACATTGTAGGTGATGTCACATATGCACCACCCCATATATGACATGATCATATACATATGCACTGCGTCATAGATTAACACGATCATGAGAACACATAAAACATAAGAAGTCATTATTAACTCTTGAATGAGTAATGAAGAATGAAATGAAGAAGTAAAATTGAACTCAACAACTCCTCGTATTCCATTTGCATGATACGTAAAAATAAACTATTTTAATCGGACGTCGAAGTTGCAGAAATATCGAGAACCACTGTATGCGGTCTGGTAGGAAGGTGCTCGAGCCAAATAGTTACGCCGTAGAATCCCGTTTTCCCTTTCTCTGTTCGCTGACGACTGCATCGGTGGAGCAGTTTAGAGTGGCGGAAAAGCGTCGGGGAAGACAAGGGGGTGGGTTCGGGTCTCGTAGCGACGGGGGTGTGTACCAATTATACAGACACAACTATTGTGCGGCTCTCATTAAACGACGCCAACAAATTCGATTACTTCTGCTTCCAAATTTTGCCGGCCCGGTAAATGCCCCGGCATCGGCACCTTCACCCTTACGCCAGGGGTGGAAATACCCCGGAGAGCATTCTCCACGGTTCGAACTCACCGCCGTCGCATCCACCACCCCCATACCATTCGACCCTACGGAGAATTTATTTTACGACTAAACAGAAAATTAGTGAGCGTTTGGGTTTACGGTGTTTAGGTCTTTTGCACAGCCGCGGTTCGAACCGCGGTCAAATCGCGTTCCATGAATGTCTTGGGGTGTATCGAAATTAATCGAGTTTCGGGGACCGCAAGGGCGTCGATGACTGGTGTCCCGTGGAATTAAAACATTTTTACAGAAATATCCCGGTTAAGTGTTATGGCTAAGATAACTTACACTTGAAAGTTAAAGTACTTTAGATATAAATTGTAACTCACGGGTTTTAACGTTTAATTGAAGTAACGTAAATCAATAAGCAATAAAAATTATTGAGGTTAAAATTGTTACACATAAATTTATTAAAATAGTAATACCAAACGTTCCAACTTTATAATACAAGCTTACTTTTGTTCGCTGGGGGCTATCCGCCCCTACTCCCAGAGCCCTTGTTAGCCACCTTTCGGCACTTTTGACAACTTATCTGAAGTTTTTGGCCCATTTTAAGAAAGTTTAAATCTCTGACAAAAAGTCATATCTCTTACGGTTTGGCCTGTACGTTTATAGGCATGAGTAGTCGGAATGTTGTCTTATAATATTTTGACTCACTTTCGCGGGGGGGCTCTCCTCCACTTTTTGGCACTTTTGACAATTTTCCTAAGGGTTTTGGACCATTTTAAAAAAGTTTGAATCTTTGACAAAAAGTCATGTCTCTTACGGTTTGACCTGTACGTTTATAGGCATGAGTAGTCGGAATGTTGTCTTATAGTATTTTGACTCCTTTTCGCGGGGGAGCTCTCCTCCACTTTTGGGCACTTTTGACAATTTTCCTAAGGGTTTTGGACCATTTTAAAAAAGTTTGAATCTTTGATAAAAAGTCATATCTCTTACGGTTTGGCCTGTACGTTTATAGGCATGAGTAGTCGGAATGTTGTCGTATAGTATTTTGACTCCCTTTCGCGGGGGAGCTCTCCTCCACTTTTGGGCACTTTTGACAATTTTCCTAAGGGTTTTGGACCATTTTAAAAAAGTTTGAATCTTTGATAAAAAGTCGTATCTATTACGGTTTGGCCTGTACGTTTATAGGCATGGGTGATCAGGATGAGGTTTTATAGTATTTTGACTCGCTTTCAGTGGGGGGTACTCATCCCTCATTAGCCACTTCTGACAATTTTTCTAGGGGTTTTGGCCCATTTTAAGAAAGTTTGCTTCTCTGACAAAAAGTCGTATCTCTTACGGTTTGGCCTGTACGTTTATAAGCACGAGTGGTCGAATTTATGGTATTTTGACATAGGTCAAATACAAAATATTGTCTTAGATTATTATTAAAAAGTTTTGGCGAGTGCAGTTGCAGTATCAGTTCCATCCTTTGGGTAAAATCCAACGGATCCTGGATGCAAAGGGTCCACGTAGCAGAGTATCATAGCAAGGGAGAGTTGGTTGGCATCCAATGCCCCGAGAACCCCTGTTTCGGCTATTTACCAATATAGTGATTAAATGTTCCATGAAATCACGAGTTCCACGTCATAACATTTTAAGAGTGCCCCACCCACGGCCACGATGTCCCTCTTTTACCGGGACAACGACGCATGTAGCTTTAATACCATTGGCCGGTGCAAAGTGCGTATAGGTATGCGAAGGTAGCACGCGTGAACACGCGTGTATACACGGAGAACCCGGTCGCGTATGTGCAAGCTGTGTATGCCGGCCTCTCAAATAGGCTCGAATTCTCGAGTCCCTCATCAACGGGATGCTCCTTCGCCTACTGTTTAATTACAACATACTTAGCTGCGCAATTGTCTCTTTTACTCTCTTTCCACGTTACTTCTATCTGGCTGGCTGCCTGGTCAATGTACACCTATGGCCGTTCCCTTTGACCTCTGCCTTCCAGCTTCGGCTAGTATCTCGATGCTGAAAATAACGAGGCTCTGAAATCATGGTCCAGCACATTTTAGTCGATTCTTTTTTCTCCATTCTACTCACGGAAAAATGTTTTGGTAATTGCAGACAACGTTAACTCTGAAAATTCACTGTTTGTATTAATGACTGATTTACGATCACAAAAGTCGCACATTTTGATTGCAGAAATATTGTGAAAAATGAATAGTTATAAGGTTTTTAGAGGTAGCTTTGATTTTTAAGTTTTACGCTATTATGGTATATTTTTATTTATTCCGTGGAATATAATTTTATCTCCAATTAATTATAGCAAATAAAGTCGCAGAAATTGGGTTTCAAAATGTGCAAAAATGTAACTTAATAATAACCGATATAGTTTTAATGATAACAGTTCTTCCAGCATCTGAATTTTAATTAAAAATCACCAAAGATTAAATAAATTCCATAACCAACTATCCAACCTCTAACCTTACATTTTAATATGCAAATTGCTTCATTTCCCGAATTTTTCCGCTGTTTACATAACGTTCAGTTATCGGAGTACCCGTTTGACTAAACAAACTAATAATTCGTTGGCGGAGTTCGACTGTTTTATGTCGCGCTTCCTTTCCAAATTTTTTAATCCTCCCTTTGAACCTTTTTCTCTCTTGGAAAGAATGTGTGCCGTGACACGGTATCGCTTACTCCGTTCAGTGGCTCTAAAAGCGACAGAGAGTCAAAACACATCGGGCAAGTTGTTTTGCACTTACCTCCCTTTGCGTAGCGGACGACAGCTGTATTTATACAAGACACTTCCGGCGAGACTCGAGCACGATAATTTCTTTTCCTTATTTCTGCCTCCGAACAGGAACAGTAAACAATAAAAAGAAGGAAACAATAATTCCGTGAGAACACGTGTACCGTGAATTGATCAGCGACTGATTTCATCTATTTTGCTGCGAGTGACATTATACAAACATGGTTACAAATGTGACTTACATTTAGTTTATTCACAAACCACTTTCTAACGGTATAGAATTATGGTAAAATGAAAATATTTACTTTTGAATTAATTTAAGATATTTGATAGAATTAAGTACTTTCTCCAACGCAGATTAGGGTTTTTATTCTAACAAAAGATGAAAAGACACGTTTAAGTAAATATATTATATCTCAAGTAACGATGAAGAGATTCATAAGTTATAAGGTATAAGGGATAAGAAGTATTTTGGGATTTTGGAATTTCGACATTTTTCAACTTTGGAGTCTGGTAATTTTGGAATTATGGAATTTCAGAGACATAGAATTTAGGAATTTTTGAATTTTTGAATTTTGGAGTTTTTGAATTTTTGAATTTTTGAATTTTAGAACTTAGAAATTTGGTAATTTGGAAATTTCGTAATTTTGGGATTTCTAGATCTCTCAATTCCTAAATTCCTATATTCCTATATAACTATATTCCTATATTCCTATATTCCTATATTCCTAGATTCCTAGATTCCTAGATTCATAAATTTCTAAATTCTAAAATTCCCAAATATCTAAAATTTTCAAACCCCTAAACCCCAAAATCCCAAAACTCCCTGATTTCCAAATTCCCAAATCTCTTAACCCCCAAATCCCAAAATTCCCAAACTCCCAAAATTCTCAGATTCCCAGATTTGTCAAATTCCCAAATCTCTAAATCTCTAAACCTCTAAACCCCCAATTCCCAAATTCCCAAATTCCCAAATTCAGAAATTTCCAAATACCCAAATCCTCAAATCCACAAATTCCCAAATCCCCAAATCCCCAAATTCCCAAAATTCTCAGATTCCCAGATTTGTCAAATTCCCAAATCTCTAAATCTCTAAACCTCTAAACCCCCAATTCCCAAATTACCAAATTCCCAAATACCCAAATTCAGAAATTTCCAAATTTCCAAATTTCCAAATCCCAAAATCCCAAAATCCCCAAATCCCCAAATCCCCAAATTCCCAGATTCCCAGATTTTCAAATTTCCAAATTACCAAATCCCCAAATTCTAAAGTTCCCAAATTCCCAAATCTCTAAATCCCCAAATTTCCAAATTTCCAAAGTCCCAAATTTCCAAATTTCCAAATTTCCAAATCCCAAAATCCCCAAATCCCCAAATCCCCAAATTCCCAGATTCCCATATCCACAAATTCCCAAATCCACAAATTCCCAAATCCCCAAATCCCCAATCCCCAAATCTCAAATTCCCAAATCAGCAAATCCCCAAATTCCTAAATTTCGAAATTTCCTAATTTCAAATTTCGAAATTCCCAAATCTCTAAATTTCCAAATCCACAAATTGCCAAATCTCCAAATCCCCAAGTCATCAAATTCCCAAATTTCCAAATCCCCAAATCCCAAAATCCCTAAATCTCCAAATCCCCAAATCCCAAAATCCCTAAATCTCCAAATCCCAAAATCCCAAAATCCCCAAATCTCAAAATCCCAAAATCTCCAAATCTCCAAAATCCCAAATCTCAAATCCCAAATCCCAAATCCCCAAATCCCTAAATTCCCAAATCCCCGAACTCAAGATGTATATTACATATACACACATCGCACCAAATCAATCAAAAAAGAATAATCACACTCATAGCATCACACATCGAACAGACCATAAGCCTCATAAACCACAATTTCCCGAACACCCTCTGAAACACCGAAGAAAAGAAAACATTCGAAGAGCACGTCGTACCGTCGAAAGAAAAGCAATCTTCAGTCGGCGAAAATAGAAAGGGTAGAACAATAAAGGTGGCAAGTAGGAAAATAAAACGGGTGCATCGATCCTAGTCGAGACGACAGGTCCACGGGTCTTTCGTTCTGCTCGCCGCTGAAAAGTTTAATGACTTTTTGTTAATTAACATCCCGTCGGACAGGTTTAGAGGAACGACGGTCACTTCGGTCCTGCTCCCTACGAACCCTCTCGACCCTTCACCTTCTTCACCGTCGAATTGACGTTTCCGTTGCAGCTCGAAATGTCGGCGCAACACACGCGTGCTTCTCGTCGGTTCGCGTGGAATCGCGAACACGCCGCGCGAAACAATTTACCAGACGATAAATTTTTATAGAAGGGCGTGCAGGAGACCGGCCAAAAGGGGATGAGGGTGGTGCTGGTCACCGCTGAAACGGAATTGAATCGATATATTTACGTGCCGTTTACCGGAGGGGAAAGGGTTGGAGTTGCCGCTCGTGTAATTGCACACACGGAGTGGGGATTAGGGCTGTGATCTAACTTCTGCACTATTGTACTTACAGTATTCGGTAATTCAAGGTTATAGAAATATTTTAGACAGGGAATAGTACAACAGGGAGTGATGTCACCTCGTTGCTGCATATGTTTGCTCGATAAATGTCTGCATTGAGCTGTTATCAATTTTTAATTTATTCCTAGATAATCTTTTGTTTCAAATTATTAATGTTTATCGTGTTTGTAAATCGTGGACATTATTGGACAATTTTTAAATTCACATCTTTGGAAGTTTATTAAATAGGTAACTTCGAAATTTGTAAATAGTTTACATTTGCTCGCTAGGGGCTATACGCCCCCTCTCCCGGAGCGCTTGTTATCCACCTTTCGGCACTTTTGACAATTTATCTGGGGGTTTTGACCCATTTTAAGAAAGTTTGATTCTCTGACAAAAAGTCATATCTCTTACGGTTTGGCCTGTACGCTTATAGGCATGGGTGATCTGGATGAGGCCTTATAGTATTTTGACTCGCTTTCGCTGGGGGGCACTCCGCCCTCATTAACCAGTTCTGACAATTTTTCTAGGGGTTTCGACCCATTCTAAGAAAGTTTGATTCTCTGACAAAAAGTCGTATCTCGCACGGTTTGGTCTGTACGTAATTTACATTTAAAAATCTGGAAATTTTCAAACTTACAAATTTAGGAATTTCAGTATTAAAAAATTTGGAAATTTGATGATTAATTTTACACTTTCCAAATATAAAAATTTCAGTCAAGTTAAATCCCTCGAGATACCAAAATTTCTGTAATTTTCTCTGAGTGCTACTCTACGATAATTTTATAACGAAATGTTGTTAAACTTTAGATATTTTGAAATCAGCTATTTAATATGCAATCTAATAACCGTATGACGTGTCGCAAATTAAACTTTTCATTGTATTTAGTTATTCTGCTGATTCATTTGGGACCTAGTTTTAAACGTACCTTACATCAAATTGAAGTTGTACAGTGTCTGATAACTTGGCATGCGAACCAATAGAACTCATATTGCTTCGGCTGCCAACTTGTCGCAGCACTTAAATGTCATTCTACTAATTATATAATGATTTATCAAAGCGGAATTAATTTACAAAATATCACTGTAACAATTACAGAATTATGTAGCAAAATGTAGTTATAACAATTGTATAACAATTTAGGCAAATGTCATTATAACAATTGTATAATAATTTAGATAAGCGTCACAATTTATAAAAATGTCACTGTAATAATTATACAATAATGTAGAAAAATGTTATTACAATAATTACATAATAATTCATAAAAAAAAAAAACAGGAAACTATATTTCATATTAACTGTATTTTTATTTAAATTACCACTAAAAAGTCACTTGCTTCCATAAATAATTTACAATAAACAATATACAGACATTTAGTATAAATATATTTCGCGTATACAAAAATGATATTATATCGTTTAGACTAATTCCCCCAGGGACCAATTAAATTCCAAGTCAAGAGGTTAATAATCATCCGTAATTCGTCGGACCTAACCTAAGTTTTCAAATGTCAGCCGTTTCTAACACGGCCGGATAAACGAACACCGTAACCGCAGCCGGTCTCCAGGATTTCTGAGCTGCTGATATTTTCACGTTCGTCAACGACGATTGAACTTTAGACGGTTGCGCCTAGGGGACCGATAAAAGCCGATCCGTTCCATTATCGCAGTTCGCGCTGACAGTCCGCGCGGATTAATACCCGCTCGCGTGCTGCCAGAGTAAACGGCGTCCTCGGAATTTATTGTAATTGGTCTTTTGATATAGCGCCGACCCACTCACGTGCCGGGCATTTCCGCATCCCTTCCACCCCTTTTAACCCATCCAATCCCACCCTCGCATGCATTTCACCCGTGTCTCGAACAGCATTTTCTCGAATAATACTTCAGAAACGCTGCAATCGGTTACCCGAGGACAAATGTGGACGCAATTGTATGGACCCTGTAACTCGCGATCGGTTTGCAGTGCACTGAGAAGTTTAACTAATTTCAAGGTAGGATACACATTGGACAGCGTGATATATAGATAAATAAAAACAATAACAATTGCGTCACACTAGTCTGGAGATGTAACATCCTTTCATCTAATTAATCTGTGAGATTGCTCAAGCTATACATATGAATTATTAATTCAAACCCCATTTTTGCAAAGGAAAATCTTGTTTAGAATGACGTCCTCTACCACCACTTTCAGGGAGTTGCACTAGTTATGAGATAAGACTATTTTCTGTATTAACCAATTCCACATTGTAGTCACGGGAATGGGGATGAACAAGAATAATAATAATTACAATTACGTCATGTAACTTGCACTATCCATGTCTCGAGATGTTTATTAACTGTCCTTTCACCTAATTCATTGGTAACATCCCTCAAGCCATATGTGTAAGGGTAGGTATTTTCTGTTCTGATTCATTGGCATCCACATTACAGTCACTGGGATATGTGGATGGGGTTGAACAAAAATAATAATAATTACAATTATGTCACGTAGCTTGCACTATCCATGTCTCGAGACGTTTAACTGTCCTTCCACCTAATTCATATATGTGATCGCTTGAGCCATATGTATGAGCGTAAGCATGTGCTGTTCTGACCCATTGGCTTCCACATTGCAGTCACTAGGATATGTGGATGGGGTTGAACAAAAATAATAATAATTACAATTATGTCACATAACTTGCACTATCCAAGTCTCGAGACATTTACTAAAAGTCCGTCCACCTAATTCATATATGTGATCACTTGGGCCATATGTATGAGCGTAAGCATGTGCTGTTCTGACCCATTGGCTTCCACATTGCAGTCACTAAAACTATTGACAAACCTATCAGATTCTTCTATTTCGGGTTAAACGTGACAAATATAGGTGTGGGTATGGGGATGATGATGAACAAGAATAATAATAACAATTACTTGCACTATCCATGTCTCGAGACGTTTACGACTTGTCCTTTGGCCTAATCGCTCGAGTTATACATATGAGGGCTCATGTGACCAATTACGCTCCCAAGATTGCACAAACCTATCAACGATTTCTTTGTTTCCTCTGAAACGTGGCAAATATAGAGATGGGTATGGGGATGAGGTTGAACAAGAATAATAAAAATAATTACGTCCTGTAGCTTGTACTATCTACGTCTCGAGACGTTTACCACTTGTCCTTTGGCCTAATCGCTCGAGTTATACATATGAGGGCTCATGTGACCAATTCTACATTACGCTCCCAAGATTGTACAAACCTATCAACGATTTCTTCGTTTCCTTTAGAACGTGGCAAATATAGAGATGGGTATGGGGATGAGGTTGAACAAGAATAATAAAAATAATTACGTCCTGTAGCTTGTACTATCTACGTCTCGAGACGTTTACCACTTGTCCTTTGGCCTAATCGCTCGAGTTATACATGTGATTCTGACCAATTTTACGGTCTGAAGATTGCTGACAAACCTATCACCGATTTTTCACGATGAAACGTAACATGGGGGTTGAAGACTTTTCATCGTGGTTCGTCCTTCATCGTGAGACGAATGTTCCCTCCCACGAAGAACGCAGGAATTCTGTGGAACATCCTGGCCTCTCGGAAGAAGGGGGAGGGGGTGTATCTCGGCAAACGACTCGAACTCGGGAACCGAGGTCGTTTGGGGAACGTACGGGAGACGAAACGCTGGAAACTCGAAGGAAACGCGGCACCGACGGGGGGTGAGTGGGTCGGGGGAGGACAGTCGAAGCCAGGGGAGCGGAAAGAGGGAAAGGGTAGTTCTGTTGCCGGTTCTGAAGACTTGGCGAGGAGGCCGGCAACGACGGGAGGGGAACTGAAGAGGCAATATAGGAGAAAGCTTATTATTGGAGTTCGCTGCACCCGAGAAGAGAACAAAATACAGGCGAGCAGTGATTGCTGTTTCCAATTGAACCCCTCGTGCGCCACGCTCTCCACCTGAATGAACGACCTAGCGGAAAATAATCAAGCTCCGCCCGGAGCTACTATCTAGCATTCGTGTATCCAACCCACCCTTAGGGTACGTTTTCACGTGACAGTAAATCGCGACATTTAATACCATGACACTAAATGTCATGACTTTCGTCCTCGCGAAAAATACGAATCACTTTGTCGTGGTATTACGTTTCGCGTCGCGACTTCAATGCCAAAGCATCGAGGCTTTTGCTATCGCGATGAGATACGCCATGATTTTAAGTAATGCGCAGACATTGAGTATAGTAATTGTTGAGTACAGTAACGCTCGATTGCGTTACTTGAATGGCCGTGAATGGCGTCACTTTGAGTATCAGGAAAATTGGAAATCTCTTTGTCGCACTTTGCGACATTCAATCTTCTGTGATTTTTTATTCGTGTCTCACTTGGGGTACGTTTTCACACGATAATACCATGACAATGTCACTGTCGTCATCGCCAAAATACAAATCTGTCGCGGTATATAATTTCGGGTCGCAACAAGAAGTCTTTTATTATCGCAGTGTGAAATGCTTCAATTAATTTGGAAGTAAGTCACTTTTATAGTGGCTCAAATTTCATGTTGCTCCAATGCCATTATTTCACATATTTCAAGTTTTGAAAAAATGTAATCACTATAGAAACTGATGCTCTGTTGTGACATTGGATTTCATGACCTCAGAGTCGTATTGGATCTTGTCTGATTAACGTGGGTTGAAATGTCATCAATCGTCATAAAATCTAGAAGGACATTTTGTCATGAAATCACACCATTTTGATTTGCCAGCGTCACGCAGTAAATGTGATGAAAACTATGTTATCGTATGTGGCAATCGAAATAGTAATTGTAACTTGATTAATACGGAGTTAAAATTTAATTAAGTTTTGAAAATTGTTCCTTTTAATTAAGTTTATATTTTATTTATGAAATAACTTTACTACACAAAAATGTTAAGAATATTTTTATTTCTCAAATGTGAAAAATGTTAGAGTCTTAACCTTAATGTATCTACATCTCAATTGTCATCTGAATGAATCTACCAATCACTATTTTTGTTGTTCTGCATCAGATTTTGAGTCACTGGTCCAAGTTAAATGATAATAGTCCAAACACAAATTTCCTGTAAGTGCTACAAATGCTGTAATTATAGTCTCTTAGGTGTTATAAGTGACTCCTGCTGTTAGAGGAATGATTGTCTTTTTCTAGTACTGAAATAAAACTGAAGTTGAATTCTTAGTCAACTTTGAGTGGACTGTTTTATTCAAATGTTGAGGTTATGTAGATAAACACGTGCATCGAATGTTCGATTCCAGAGCGATAAAATGTGGACCAGGTGCATGGTAACAAAGGATAAATGATTGCGAACAGGTGGTCACCCTAGGAAACAAGTTGATGCTTCAAAAGTTTCTAATACTCATATAAATACTAGTTCAAAAAATTACAAATACAATTTGTATGCAATTTCTTGCCAGGTACATTTATACAACAAACTAAATTTCCAAATTCCACAATAAATATAAGTAAAGTAAACTATGAAAGAATTTCGCGATAAACTATCAATAATAGGTAAAATTAAATGTATCACTTCAAAATTGTAAAAAAAAAGTTATCCTTTAACAAAATAAAGAAAGGATTGATTTCACATATGATACATTGACTGTTTGACAAGGATCGAACAAAGACGCACGTGTCGTGTGTCAGGAACGAAACAGACAGCTCTCCCCCATACAGAAATCTACGCAGATTCCTACTGATTTCTCCCTTCTAAAGTTTCAGCGGGCCTCGTCCTCTCTATTTCCACCTACCCCTGGCTCCGTCGCGTAACCAGGATTCACGTGTCGGCTCGGTAGAAACAAGGGGCCAAGTGAACGGGGGTTTGGGGGGAGGGGGTTGATGTTGGAGAGCGAAAGAGAGAAATGAGCGGAGCCGGGTCGGGTCGATGGATGGAGCAGGAGGCAAGCAGAGGAATATGAAACAATCGCTTCATTGGAAAGTCAAGAATCTCTTGAGCCCGTCGGCGTTTGACTTGCCATTAGGAGCGTCAGTTTTAATTGTGCCTGCACTCTCGTCCTCATCGTCGTCGTCGTCGACGTCGTCGTCGTCGTCGTCTATCTCTTGCAGTCTGCAGTCTCAGGTGAAGTGTATCGCCTACCCCCTCCCTCCGTCCCAACCGTATATGCCTCACCATGTCTACCCACCTACCCCGTGCCCTTTAGCGATGTCTCATTAGTTGCAGCACTGCAACGGATGAGTACATCCTACTGCCACCCAACTACGACCGCTCCACCAGAGTCCCCTCTCTTCTTCGTGTAACCCCCTTGCACCAGCTAGGAGACCCGTTTCCACCCCGTCACTCGACTGCCACTTCCTTATCCCTGGCCACTTACTCTCCGACAACAACGGGGAACGTTGGCCTATAGGGTTTGATTCGTTATGGTACGGATGAACAACTCATAGGTCCCGTCATTCCTTTCAGGACCAAGCTTTATTTCGATCCTTCCACGTATGGGTACGTTGCTACCCATTATAGGTAGCCACCATAGGCCCTAGGACATAACTGACATCTTCACCATACTGTACTTCATCATTCATTTCTGGGGAACTTTAGGATAGATATGTAATCCTTTGCGATTTTTACGAAATTTTAGGGTACAGCTTGGTCCACTGCTAGAACCTGACCGTTCTAGTCCTCAGTTCTATGATCCTAAGATCTCTGTATTCGTGAATGTGTTCATAACTTAATAATAGTTAATCTTTTACAAATGGATGACCAATTGGATGTATTTAATTTGAATCCATTCTGACATCCACATGACTATTTTGACCAAAAATGTTCGCCCGTCATTACAAGTCTATGAATTCCTGAACTTATCTAATAAGTATTACCATCTTATATCGAACTTACCTAAATTTGACCAAACTTCAGCGCATGGCACAAAGTCGCAGGTCAATCGCAGAAGTGGTTCCAACGCGTCTGCATCAGAATTTAATGCAATGCAAACCGCAAAGACAAACAGCGTTTGCCTCCTGATGACGCAAACAACTACCGCAATTCCGGCTGGAGTTTCTTTATTTTTTTCTTTCCAACGGCCCCGTTTACCTCGAGATTTGCTCCTCATTAGCTAGGAACTAGCCAGATATAAGACGGCGTTCAGGGGAGACCCGAAGGCAGCGTGGAATTACGTGTGCCTCCCTTTTTTTCCACCGAAATGGAACAATCCGCGCAGCGTTTACCCGCGGAACCAGGACGAAGGACCGCGGCAGAAAAGGAGGCCTGGAAGGCAACGAGAAAAGGAGCCTTCTTCATTTGGCGGAGGCTAATGGTTCAGCTACGAGAAGATTATTATACGGAAGTACAAAAGCGATACCTTTGCAATTAAGGAAATAGTCGTAAACCTCCGCAGCTACGATGTACACTCGCGTGCATGCATTGCGGTATGCTTTGTCTGCGCTGTGCGCTAAATTTCCCCTTTTTCTGTTACGGCCATTGGACCAATTCGTCAAAAATGAGAATGCTAGTTTAGATAGTTTGCATTTCATTACTCTGGACATAATGGAATTATAACTTCGGTGTCATCTACCTGCAAGTAGCAGTCAGATCTGGTTAGATCTGAAGATTATCCTTGTTTGCTTATTCAAACATTTTTACTCTTTTTCGGTAGTAGCCTATTAATGCATTTGTGATACATCTGAAATATGATTTGCAGAATGTAAATCCAAATGTCTCGCGATTCTTGTAGATACAAATGTGTAGACCCAAATATCATAATGAATCATGAATCTCAAGTATATGCACATATGCCTTAATACATGTATTACAAATGTATTCTTGTTACTAACAATTACTATGTGTGCTATATTGTTGCTAATTCCCTACTGATTCTCGTTTGACTTTAAATACCTAACCTAACTTCGATTCACTGAATTTGGCATACTAACAGTTAATATATCTAGGTGGGATTAAAGCAGGTTTGAGGTTCAAACAAGTATAGATTCAAATGGTAAAAAGTGTGACATTACTGACCTATCAGTAATATTGCTGTACCAGGAATTTGAGATAATGTGGACCGATTCGATTGGTTGCTGTGTTCTCTGTATCGTCGAGAAAGAGATGACGCAACCGGACCAAAATTGGCGCAAGAATGTTCCAAGTGTTTCCTAGCTCCTTGTCAGCGTGTATCTCAGCGTATCAGTCCAAGTGTGCTTCTACTTAACAAGCTTTCGCGTATTGTGAGGAACATGCTTAAAAGGAAACCAAAAATGAGGACAAGTAGGCCGACAGTGGGTGGGGGGCGGGTGTTGGTGGGGTAGGTGGGCTCGTAACGACGAGAGAGGTGCGAGAATCAGCGGGATCACGGTAACACCTCGGGCACCCTCTCGTATCACGCTCTTTTTCACCCCGAGTGCCGTACAAACAATAACAAACAGTACTAATGAGGCTCTTCAATAGCGAGGAAACAGCGGCGAACTGTGCGAGGCGGCACTCGGATGCGCACGACAAAGCTTCCGGAATGATTACGCGGCGGTTGTTCGACACTTGACTTTCGCGCCGTCGTCGATTGTTCGCTTCGCTCACGAGCGATCGTCGCCGGGCCGCCGCGGGCGGAAAGTATCCTTTGACGCTCCGAGTGCCACTCGAAAGTCTCGAAAATCTGGTTAGAAACTCTGGACCGACGTAACAAACGAGGCGTTATCGATTCGAAAGCCGCCCTGACGACGCGGCCCACCACTTCTTTCAATGAACGGAACTTTTGTTCTGGGATTTCGAGACGGATGGCGAACTTCTCTGTTCCAGGTGAGAAGCCGGAATTTTTTCACGTTTCCAATGACAGGTAGGGTACCCACGCGATGGCGCGTGAGGTAAAGTCAAAGTCACCCACCGTGACTTCCAGCGTTATATTTCGGCAAATAAGAATAATGACGGCGGTTTTACTCTAACGCTCATCGTCACTAGGCGCATAAGACTTTCTCGCTAGTACTCAACAAGCCTTCCGATACAAACAGTTCCTGTCCATCCCTTCCATACATCTCAGGCAAGGATACTAGAATTACTGACGTCCACTAGCAGGTCCCGGACAAAACGATCTCTCCCCCTTCATTTTTCTTTAGCCCTTCCATTCGCTAACCACCAAAACAACTGCTGAATGAAATTCGATCTTGGGACGTTTACCAAACGTCATTTTTGGCCTAATTGGTGTGGCTCGAGCCAATATACGTGTGAGGCGTCCATTTTTCTATTCTGACCAATTTTCCCGTCACACTTGGGTCAACGTCTTCACGCGCCAACTCGCGGGTTCGGTACATAGCGAGGAAGTTTAGAATTTAGAAGGACATAGCCTAAGAATGTCGAGCTCTTTATATGATTGATGTGTGTGTGGGTGCATGTATGTATGTATGAATGTTCACTGTATCATTCGTAACAAAAATACAAAGCCAGATGTACATTTTCCGTTATAATCATACATCTACAACTATAACCTCGAAAAACGACATTTTGAAAGAGGTAAAATTTCTGACGTTATATAAGGAAGTATAATTCAGGTTCTAAAATATCTAACTTTAAATGAAAACCATCCGAAGAATTTTGTTAGATGTCGTCAGCAAATTAACATTTCCCAAACTAGTTCGAACAAAAGTAAATGAATTACCGATACAATTATGAAACTTTCAATCAAACTTTTTCAATCTTAACTTAAAATAAATTTATACTACTGCTTAATTTAATACTTCTTTTGTTTAAAAAACCTCAAGAGCTGAAATTTATTGAAATACACTTACAAATATATCGATAGGAATTTATGTGTTTATTAAGATATATGAATTAAATTTTTTAAGTGTAATTGGATTTTATAGATTGCGTTGGTAGGGTTAGGTATACAGGTTGTTCCAAAATCCTCACATGTGTGCATACATGTGAATGTACAAACACAAATATAATCAGCATTATGAAGCAATATAAATCTTTAAAGAGACATGTTAACTATTTAGTAGCAAAACAGTTCACAAGTAGCACACTTAATTATATTTCGGAAAGAAAGTTGCAGATTGCAAATCAGTAAACAACTTTTTGATCCATTTTGAAATGAAGGATCTTCAGTTTTTGTGGTATATGTACAACCTTTCTAAGATACTGTATATGTTCAGGTTTCTACAGGCGTATTTAGATTGCACCTGCACTAATGATTAATGATGTATACCTATGGAGCCAGGCGCCATCCTAAATCAATCTGTTACACCTGTTTTGATTAGGAAGCCACGTGGATATTAAATTCAATTAAACTATACATATTATTATACAAATTATTACTTCATAATCGATCATATGTGAAAGAATTGCATGAAAATTGATATCCAATATGTAATAAGTTATGCACATGCAGGATGTTTCATAACATGTCAATTTGTAGAATTAATTCAATATTTGGAAGCAATGAAATAAATATGTTTTAAAATACATATTTATTATATTAATTTTTCTGGTAAGAAAATCCGATATTATTTTGTTTTATGTCGGACATTTTCTGAACATTATGTAGTACATATGATCATTTTAATATTTAAGCATTATTATATTCTGTGAATAATACGATCATTTAAATATATTCTAAATATTATACTGTATCCAGTAATTTCTGTGCTTATAATTTATTTACTTGTTACATTATATACTGTACTTTCTAACCATTATAACAATGTCTGGAAAACGTTTAAATAAATACTGTCTTAATTTATCACTGGTTATATGATTTTAACATTTTATTAACTTCACAAATTTTTAACTATATCGAGTATCATCAGAAAGTATCAATAATGAGTCATTTTGAGTATCTTCCATAAAGCTGATCAACAGACTACTTGATATCATAAAAGTCTACGAAATAAACATAAGTCATTCAGTCGCAAATGACTTCGATAAATTATGGATGCATAAACATGGACAGTCTAGTAATCAAATATTGAGCAACAACTTCTCAAACTTCACTATGCTTCACATACTTCGCATGCTTCATATGCTTCATTGTACTTCACATACTTCTACTTCATTGTGCTTCACATACTTTACTATACTTGACGAACTTCACTATGCCTACACTTCACAATACTTCACAAACGAGGTCAAATGAGACCCCGAGGCACAGGCAGACGCCAGCTTCACATTTCCAAGCTCCGAACGATCGTATACGTAAATTGATATTAATAACGATGTAACAAATAAAGTAGCATGCAAGTTTCTTGAAAGCCGGTTCAAAGAAAACGAGCTTGCTTTGGCCCCGAAGCTCATAAAAATTGCCCTCTGACCGTCTCTCAATGACCGTTCCAGCCAACAGACGTGTACAGTGTCCCTGCTATTTTCCCCGCCACTTCCCTCCAGTATCGTGGGCCAAGAAGCTGAAGAATTCTTCTGAAGTCCACTGACTATGACTCGCACGATTTCGACTGGTAAGCAGTGTCTCCCTGCTCTAATTTCTCGTTTGCGTTCCCTCTAAAAAAAGAATGGCTCCCTTTTATCTCTGGAGTGGCCCAACTATCTTTCGCAAGCCTGCAGCGCACGGTACACACTCGACGTTGTGCTCTAGAATTCCAGATACTACAAGATCTCTGGTTCGTATCCTCCTTTGCCCCTCCGCTGTCCAGCTTTTCATGCTGTTCCGCTGTCTTCTTGTTTGCCACGAAACTCCGAGTCTTTCGAGGGGGCCAATTAGTTCCATTTTTCTTACGGAAACTGTCTTTAAGGAATCGGCATCCCATCTCGCCCCCTCCCACTTTCAATTAAACGGTCCGGTGTAATTTTCACTACAATTTCGACATGATATGTTTTCGGAATAGAAGTCTAATCTTGTGTACAAGGTATTTCCGAAGGCAGATCCCACTTATCTTAGGCACGACACTATAGTGGCTTTCACGGATTTCTCTGTACGACCACTATAGTGGCTTTCGCGAATGTCGTAGATTAGCGCCATAGTGCCTCACTCTACTGGCTCACCGTTTCAATTGAACGATCTTCATATGTTTTGATTCGCACTTTTTTGCCTTCACGTTTTATAAGAGTAAATCCTACAAAAGTACATTACATGTAAAAGGTATCGCCAAGTTTACGTGGGACCTCTTTGCACTAATACATATTGGAAACATTTGGAAATATTTTATGAATTTCCGAAAAGAATTATCAAAGTCAAAGTATATCGAAAAAATTTAATTATGAAAAACTTCCAATGTACTCGTAGAGAACATTGTCACACTGTAGTGCTGTATAGTGTTAAGGAACAACCAGATGTGACTAACAATAAATCAAAAAATACTAGAATGTCCTTGGGTCTCATTGCTGTTACAGGTAAAGAATTATTGAGGTTAAATATAAAAATATTGCAAAATATTTTTGACTGAAAAATGCTAGATCTACAAAGTTGCATTTTTGCACATTTTTTGAAGTGACATAAAAAGCACAAAGACCGTTGGAGAGTATCAATTTTCCCAAAAATCCCCAAATTTGGTCATCAGACTTGACCATTAAGTTCAAGAAAACGCGCGAATCAAGATGTCGCTGACGAGGAAATGATAACCGACTGGTCAAAAGTCACCATGTAAATAAAACGCGCTCATCTACTTAAATAAAAATTACTTTAATATTTATACAAAACTATCTTTAATATTTCAGCACAAATAAAAGAAAATTGTAACACCAAAAAATAACAAAAAACCCTGAAGTCCCTTGTTGACCATCGTTCAATAAACGTGTATTTCATTCTAAAATTCAAACCAACAATTTCTATTTAAAAAACTATACAAACAAGATTATAAAATTATGAAAAATAATAATTTCACACAAATGCTTGCCCAAATTAAAAAAAAAACTACCATAAAAATCTCAGAAATAAATAATAAAAATTCAGGATCATCGTAAAACAATCGCACCGGAAGTCTGATTTCGAAACCGGAAGAACTAGCCACGCTTTTTCTTCCCCGCCGTCCGTGTTAGCGGAGTTTCGAAACATTCCTTTAAAATGTTTCCCCGTTTGCTTCTCTTTCGTCGTCAAATTTCCCGGAACAGAAGCAACATTCATCACAGGACATTATGCACAGGAACGCAAAGGATGACCCGAATTCTCGGTTTGCTGCGTCCGTGTTCGGATTTATCCTTCCCCGCCCCCTCTGCCCCACTGTTCGCCCCATCATCCGCCGGTAGATATCTCGATTTTCAAAGTATGCTTTGTTCGGATTTCCGTGGAATCAACGTAGCTATGCTCGCCCATCCGTGGACTCCGTTTCAAAAGCTATTTTTTTAATATCGAAGCGGATTGCCATTCGTGTTCACGGACTTAATTCTCCAGGAACGGAAAACGCGACTGTTTCGGCTATGGGGAAACAACGGGACGGTTAAGACATCGTTTCCCTAAAGCGACGTCGTCCTACCAACGTTTTCATGAAATAGAAAAAAAAAAGAGAAATTCATTCTTGTGTTTTTCCGATTGTCCGTATAAAAAGTTCGGGACGTAAAAGTCCGGCCGTTGGTTTTTTTTTAATTTTATTTAGTCTTTTTGTGGCAAGCAAATAGAATGTTCTGAAGATTTTGTTCTATCAATGATTTTTATACAAATCACCTATTAACTGTGAACTGTGACAAAATATTGTGAACATATTAAACTTTTTTCGAAATAAAAATACCTGATAAAATTTTCGACAGGTTGGCGATAGTCAACATGTTAAAAATACAATGTGAAATAGCATAATGCATAACATAATATAAAATATAATATATGTAACATAATGTACTGAAAATATAATCTAACGTAACATAACAAAATATAATATAAAATATGATATAAAGTAACATAATATAAAATTAATATATGTAAAATAACATAATATATGTAACACAACAAACAATACAAAATATAATATTTTCAACAGCTGTAGTGAACATGTTAAAAAAAAATCAAGAAAAGAAATACAATGTAAAATAGCATAATGTATAACATAATATAAAACACATGTAACACAACGCAATATAAAGTACGATATATAAAACACACATGTCACATATCACGACGAAAACACAAAATAATGAAAAATTAGATGAGATCAGTAATAAATGTTACCCCTAAATATAATGTATACTAATTTAAAATTAAAAATGAAATTGTAAAGTAGACATAAATTCTTTATCTTGAGAACCACCTGTTTCAAACGTCAACTAGTTTCATAATTTAAAATAGGGAAGTGAAAGGGTCGTTTCACCGTTGTGTCAAGAAGAATTGTATTAAACTAGTTTCGAGAAGAATTTAGTATTAAGTTAGTTGAGTATCGAGAATGTAATTCAACGTGATTTCCATGGGTACCAAAGATGCAATCGATCGGCGTTTTGTCCGCGGCAATTTGAAACAATTTATCGCGCGGCGTAACTCCTTATTATGGATCGCTTAATGCGGATAGTCTTAACAATACACAAAAGTAGGGGTTGTGTTCGGGTGAGACCGTTGCAGGGAGTGGGAGTTAATAGAACCTCGTTGTTACGGGGAGGAAATTCGATAATCGCTCGGCATATACTTGGCACGCACACACAAACCCCGTGCACCCTCTCTCACCCCCTCGAACCGTTCCATCTCGCTCCATCCACGTCGATTTCGCGCCACCTTGGAGAGAACTTTGACTAAACGGTTCCACGCTTCCTTAACCTCCCCCATTAATCAATATTATATCGCCCAGAACGTTCCTTTGTTTATTGACTGTCAGCTAATAGGTTTTCGGCGCCTCTCGGCATCGACGAATTCGCCGCGACGACGCTCGGCAAAAAGCGGAGAACGCTCACAATCATCTCCCATACCCCTCTATGGGGGCTGGAGGACGATTAGAGGCTTTCGGCTTCAGCTCAAACAGCTTCATTGTGTAAACGGTGTAAACTACTTTGCTGTCGCAGCGACGTTGCACCTGCGAGAAAATTACTTCGCCCCATTCTAAGCTTTGTCCGCGCTGATCGAACGCTCGTGGTCTCGTTAACGATAATAAATTTCCCTCCCTTTCCTTAAGAAAACGTGGACCTACCGGGGATTGTCGAAAGGACCTAGAAGGAACCTGACGAGGAACTGGTGAATTTAAGGGACACTCTAACTACCACTGGTTTCACAATTTCATTTCAAAATTCTTACTTCGTGTCACATTTGTTTTGTTATTGTATTTTGTATTTGTTTTGTTATGAAATTTTATCGCACGTTTCATATGGCACAATATAAACAAACATGGCCGCGATAGTCATTGATGTCTCACGCGGCCATTTTGTATACCATAGTCGTTGGAATAGGACCTAATTTTTATATATTTCACAAACCCTAAAAATGTAGAATGATTTGTTGCAAAAAGTTTGAAAATTAAAAAATTTACCTAATCTTTTTACAGAAAAGATTTACTTTACAAATATCCACGCTCTTGTGGAACAGACTGTATTTGCAGACAAACCTATTACAAATTGTCCTTATAAACCAGTGAAATAGTAATAAAAAAATAGAAGTGACAACTGAAGATGAACGATAAAAGACCCGTAATCTGCAATTATTCATGAGTATAGATGAGTCGTGGAATTAAAACGTAACCGCAGTGCCATTTCGCAGTGGAAGGTGGAAAAGTCTGTCGAAAGACGGACACGGAACGCGAATATTGCTAAATTCAGGGCACTCGCAATTAGGAAGCGCATACTATTTCGTATTTAATTACGTTCCTCGCGAGCCCCACTGGATACACGTCCGCGTTGTTAAACGTCGCTATAATTTAATAGCAACAGCTATTTGCGTATTAAGCAAATGCATTTGTCCGCTAGAAAATTGATTCTCAGCGGCGGACCGTGGTAAAAATTGTCTCCCGCTTTCGAAAGGAAATACCGACGCTGACTAACTGACGTGGGTCAATTTATAATCTTCGAAGTTAATTCGAATATTTTGTATTGTAGTGTTACAATATTTCTGTCAGGTTATATTGAAAATGCACAAATTTTTAAATACTGAAATGCATGAATTTTATTTCTTACTTTTCATGAATGTTAGAATCAAAATTCATCAGCAAGAATCCTGTACGTGTAGAAACGTCATCAATTTTGTAGTATGTGATTAATAAACAAAATTTTACATCGTTTTTATTTTGAAAAAAATCGGTTTTTATAAGCATATTTAAGTACATTTTACTTAATTGTAAATTTCAATTCAAGTTTTATTTTATTCATTTGTCTAAAAGTATTTTAAATTCACAAAAATAATTCATAACCCCTTGCACTATTTTGACGAGTGACTCGTGACGCACTCGCACTTCAATTGTGACAAATCTTACTCGAATTTTGAATACACTTCAATCTGGTGTTCAAGTCCAGTTACAATTTGTATAGTCAAGAATTGCTGACTACAGGACTGACATAACATTTCAACTTTCTTTGTCTGTTTTGATATTGTAGCTGCGATTGGTTAGTTCTGACGCACCTTACAAATAAATCATAGTGCAAGGGGTTATGAAAATAAAAAATTGAAAACTCAAAGACCTGAAAATAATAATTACTACAAAATAGTATCGCAAACTAACCAGCAAAGTGATTGGTGAGTTCACATACGTTCTAACAAAGAAAAGCATACACCCAAGTGATCTGAAAGAAATTCTATAATAAACGGTATGCGAGACGAAAAAATCTGAAGCCCAACACCCAATTTCCGGGTATCCTGTCAAACGGAAAGGAAAAAAAGAATCTGCGCCATCGTCGGCGATAAATAACGAATATTTCTTAAAACAGTCGCCTATGCATCATCGTGTCATTTTCGCGGTGCTATATGCACGCCGTCGGCGTCGCTAGCGTCGTCGTCCTCGACGTCGCCAACGACAACGCGGAACGACGCGCCGGAAAATTTATCGATGCTAATTTCCCGGCCGTGGTCCTCCACCGTCGCGGAAAAGAAATGTTGTCATCCACCCTCCGCAACCACCTCCTTGCCTCATCCCTTTGCCGTCTTAACCTGTCCTCGAGACCGTTACCTTCGAGAGCTGTTTTCATCCTAAAACCCCCTTTTAGAAGCACGCTGCTCGCGGTGACTGACGCGAATCGGCAACCAACGAGATCAACGCTTATTTTACCTCGGGCCTTTTGCATTCGTTCACCAGGTGTGTATCGTGATTGAACATTCTGAAACTGACGGGACAAATTTAACCTGTCATTGCAGGAGATAGGTTTTATGCACCTGTACAGCCTGGTTCCACAGAGCAGTATTACTGTGAAAACGTAAGGTGAATTTGTCTATAAAAAAGTCTTTATTATTATTTTTGAATGGTCCTATTTCGAAATTGAAGGCCTGAAAAAATTGACGTACAACTACTCAACAAATAACGTGTATGTTACAATTCAAAGCATAAACAAAAATAATTTTACTGGAAATTACTACATAATCTGTTCATTACTGTCAGTTATTAATATTAGATAATAGTTAAAAATTAGTCAAAATAAAATTAGTAAAATTAGTTAAAAATTAGTTAAAAATTAGTTCAAATAAAATGAGTAAAATTAGTTAAAAATAGTTCAAAATTAATTAAAATAAAATTAGTAAAATTAGTTAAAAATAGTTAAAAATTAGTTCAAATAAAATTAGTTAAAAATAGTTAAAAATTAGTAAAAAATTAGTTCAAATAAAATTAGTAAAATTAGTTAAAAATAGTTCAAAATTAATGAAAATAAAATTAGTAAAATTAGTTAAAAATAGTTCAAAATCAGTTCAAATAAAATTAGTTAAAAATAGTTAAAAATTAGTTCAAATAAAATTAGTTAAAAATAGTTAAAAATAGTTAAAAATTAGTCAAAATAAAATTAGTAAAATTAGTTAAAAGTAGTTCAAAATTAATTAAAATAAAATTAGTAAAATTAGTTAAAAATTAGTTCAAATAAAATTAGTTAAAAATAGTTAAGTAGTTAAAAAACGCTCTTATACTATATTATCCCACATTAAGGATTTCAAATGAGTAGCATGAATAATATTCCAGTTTCGTAAAATGTAACTTTCATATTGTATTTGCTCCCACCCCTAGCCACTGTCTGTTACATTTGACCTACTTGTTAAATTGTTAAACCCTTCGTTTTAATGTTGCAAATATAGTCGTGTCACGTATTGGACTGTAAATTCTTATTCAAAGAAACATCTCGTGAAGGAGAGACCTAATAATAGAAGGAACTATGGTAGCAAGAATGCGAATAAACTTCTGAGAATATTCTGACTTCGATTCCTGTATTGCATTTATAACTTTCAGGAATTTTTCTAGTATTTAATACTTCGGCAATATTGCTCATATACGATATACAGTCAGTTTAATTACTAAACAACTTCAGAACACAAATGACTATAAATATCATTTCAAATACGTAAAAACAGAAATAACACCACATATAAATTATGTAAAAGTCACTAATCAAATAGTTAAAATTATAAATTTCCCATAGTTGAAATTATAAAAATAGTTAAAATTATAAAAATACTCTATTATTTTTTTTAACACATGATTATAAAATGCTATAAATAGTTATCAAACAAAATACTAAAAACCCAGATTTAAGTAACTGAATCTTTTTTTGCGTTATTGAACGTTCACATAATTTTCAAATTTGCCGCGCGTACGAAACCTAACCTCACTAATCTTCCCAAAACACTTTAACACGAAATATTTGCTCGAGCATCAAATCTCGCAAAGAGCCGAAAATCATTTTCCTAACGACGAGATAAACTTCGAAATAGTGCTCACAGCCAAAGAATCTCGGCCCGTTGAGTATCTCTAAAATAAAAGTCGAAAGAGCACGTTAACGACGCAGGTTGTAAACATTTTCGCGGAGAAGTTTCCCGTAAGAGGAATTTTCCGGGACAAAAAGATTCTAAACAAGGGAATTTTCAAGATTCCTGGAGAGAGGAAGATTTGTGCCGGCAGAACCGGGACAGGATTGAACGTGGAACAGGGACGCGAGCAGGCCTGGTAGTTAAAAGTTACAAGATTCGTTGAGTAATCCCAGACCGTTTCCAGACGGTTGCAAATTGCAATCGTGAACGCGGCGATAATTGTCGCGACGGTTCGCGTAATGACAATTTTCATCGTGTCGTCACACGGCATTGCTGGAGGGGAGAAAATGGTAATTGCCCTATTGCATCTTTCGAGGCATCGTCATTACTACGAATAGACCACTCTCGGATCCCCCGAATGTCCTGCGGCCACGTGGCTCCGTTCCTCATCTCAAAAACACTGCTGTTCTTCGTTTGCGACATTAAACTAAACTACAAATTATCCGTTTTAACTTCTGATGCATTTAACAGTATGATGTATTTACCGTGTATGAGTACAAATATTGTAGGAGTAAATATTGATTGAATGTTGTCAAGTGTGAATGACTAAGGAGACAGATAAATGAACGACTGATATATGGACTACATTAAGAGTTTAGAGAGGTCATACTTATGATACACTTGTATTTATATTAAATTAAATTGTTTTGTTTTTATTGCTATTGTTATTGCTACTGTCTTTGTTATTGACATTGATATTGACATTGATATAGTGATTGATATAGTCATTGATATTGGCATTGATATACTCATTGATATAGTCATTGATATAATCATTGATATTGACATTGATATTGACATTGATATTGGCATGGATATAGTCATTGATATAGTCTTTGATATTGGCATTGATATAATCATTGATATAGTCTTTGATATTGACATCGATATAGTCATTGATATAGTCATTGATATAGTCATTGATATAGTCATTGCTATTATCATTACAACTGTCATTACAATTGTCATTGCATTTGTCATTGTCCTTGTCATTGTCATTGTCATTGCTATTGCTATTGTTACTCAAATATTTTAAGCAATAAAACCATTAATGAATTAAAACTTAAATTTCAATAATCAGTTCTTAGATTCGCTAATGAAAATCAGATGTTTAAGTTCACTACATAAAAGATATTACAACTCCCTAATATTCAGTTGCTGAAATTTATAAATAAAAGATGCCATTTTTCTGAAACTTTATTACACTTTCCATTTTTTTTTCATTTGACATCTTTATTCCAAAGCCGTACTTATTCATCACATTAATTTTATCACCGTTTACCACCATGAAAATGCGAATAACAACAATTTGTATATGTGAATAACAACTTGTAAACATTAATTGTTATTAAAACACTAACTGTTGTTAAAACACTAATCTGTAAATGAAAATAAAAACAGCTCGTACTAGATTAATTTTTATTCATAATAATTTGTAGTAGTTTATCCCCGAAGATCAGAACAATTTTACTTGGAACAATAAGGAGCATCCAAGACAACTGCAGCCCACAAAATTATGTCCCCCCTCTTAAGTTCCTCTTAAGACACAGCAATCCAGAACGATACGTCTATAACATCGAAATAGTGCATTTAAACGTTACAGTACGGTGAACCATAAAATTACAATGTAGCATTAAAAGAAAGGCATACGCAAAGAAGTTACGAGCACAATGGCGAATCTTAAATCCGACGGGCTAAAAAAGGGGTGCTCGCGAGTTGCGCTCCGACAACGGTTATCTCGGTGTAACAGTAAATCAAGGATTTCTTTTAACGAGCATTAATTGTTTTTGCGATAGTGAGAATGGCTTGGCCGGGGTGGTTAAAGTTAACGGCGTCTGCGCTCAATATTGCCTGTCGAGTATCATGTAAATGGTTTCTTTCCTCCTTCCGGAACGCGTTTACACGCGGTTCCGGATTTTGTTCCTGTTAAAGCACCCTTTTTAAACAACCAACCACCTTCTCTGTTCGTGTTTACACCTGCCACGTCGAACGTAGCCTATGTACAATATTTCTTCGCGGTCTGTGTATACTGGAACGTATTTTTCCGGGGTATCGTGATAAACAACGAGACAAACAGCTCAGGAGACGGGAAAACAAACACTGAAACGGAACAAACAGACTGGAGGCAAGAAAGGTGTAATGATTGAATGCTACAAGGTCCACTGTATTCATGGACATTGTTAATACTTGGGTTATAACTAACAATTCAAGGTTATTGGCTTAGGTTGTAGCTAATAATTTGAGGTTAGAATCTATTGGCTTAGAGGTTATCATTTCAGGTTAGGATCTATTGTAAAATTGTAAGAATTAAGATTAAACGATTGTTAATAATGTATTCGACGGCCTATGTTCATACATTTTTATTTTTATCGACATGTAGAAGTTATGTAGACAAATCTGAAATGATATCGAAGAACATGTTTTCGTATTTTTATGACAACTTAGTATGAACCCTATGCAATATATTTGTCATACGAGAATAATCTTATTTTGTCGACCAGTACCTGTACACAAAAATTCAGAATATATTTTATTAAATTTGTTACGAAATGAGCAAAACAGAAATTGTAAAACTCTCCTATAAAAGATATAACAAAATGGCGTAGTTCGGCGACGTCCGCAACCATTCTTTCACGTCCGATAGAAGTTTCGAAGAATCGCAATCCATAACATGGCGCGTGTCCCGTAGCTTCGTACGGAATTCCAAGCCCGAAATTGCAAGGAATCGTGTGCGGGGAGTTGAGCAACAGCGTTGCAACGACGGTCCGTTAGTCTATCCGCGCAATAAACTACAATCACAAATTACAAAGTCAAATAGTTTCGGCGTTTCGCGCGGAATGTCGCAATTTCAGGTCTGCCTACAGGGGTTTTCGGTGGCGGTGGTGACTTCTTCCTCGACGCGGGAAGGGCAAAGGGGTGAAGATGGAGAACCGTCGACCGGGAAGAAACAGCAGTTGGAAACCTGCTGCCTCTAATGAACTTACAATAATTGCGAACCATTGATCTATGGGTCCCGAAGAGTCCTCCCCTACGCAAACGTTGTTGCTTCGCTGATTTCCCTTTGTCTGCCTTCGTGCTTTCGAGTTTCTAACCATTTTCTTCCGGCTGCTGTCTGCTCCGACCTGTTCAGCGATTTTACTATTCCCTTTCATAGTTTTAGATTCAGAAGTTCGTGTTATTAGATCATCAGTTGGTCGTAAGTAGATCGTAATGTTTTCGGGAGTTAATTTTGAAATATTAGAAATTATGATTACCAACTGAACCTACTTCACGGTCTTTAGTTCTTTGGTTTTTTAATCTTGCTGGTGTACTTCAGGTCTCTTTTGACACGTTGTTATTTTGTACTTTTGAAAGGTTTTGCTAATATTATAAGTATGTTCTGAAATTATTAGTATCCCTTCTTGTCTTTTGATATTATATAAATGTAATTAAAGATATTAACAAGATTATTTATGCTGTATGTATTACTTTACTTATGTAAGTATGTGAGGAGATAACAGGATGTATCTTACAAAATTTTGAAGAGCAAGAGATTAGAGTTCCTTTTATCTGAATATCTAGAACTGAATAATAACTCTTCAGAGTGTTGCAATTCATTTCTTGGAATTAATTTGAATATACTAGAAGATAAATAATTTGGGAATTTGAAAGTTTCTAACTTGTAAATTTGCGAATGTGAAAGTTTGTAAAATTTTACTTTGGGAAGTTGTGAATTTGTGAACTTATCATTTCTTCAAGTCTCTGATTCTTCAATTTTTCAATTTTTCAGTTGTTCAATTCTTCAATTTTTCAATTTTTCACTTTTTCAATTTTTCAATTTTTCAATTTTTCAATTTTTCAATTTTTCAATTTTTCAATTTTTCAATTTTTCAATTTTTCAATTTTTCAATTCTTCAATTATTCAATTATTCAATTTTTCAATTTTCTAATTCTTCAATTCTTCAATTCTGCAATTCTGCAATTCTGCAATTCTTCAATTCTTTATTATTCATTTATTGAATACTTCAACTCTTCAATGCTTCCATTTTCAATTCTTCCTCCTAAAATTGTATAATTTTTAGATTTTCCAATTTTTCCATTTATCAATTAAGAAATTTGTCAGTTTGCCACTTCGTTAATTTAAGAATTTGTCAATTGGTTAATTTATACATTTATTAACTCATCAACCTGTTAACATGTCATGTTGTCAACTTGTCATTTGAAAATGTGTCAATTTGCCAATTTGTTACTGTATTAATTCTTCCATATAAAAATTCGTTAATTTATCGGTTTATAAATTTATCAATTTGTCATTTTGATATCCTGGCAACTTTTTAACTTGTCAATTTGTCAATTTGTCAATTTATTAATTTACCTATTTGTCAATTTGTCAATTTATCAATTTATCAAGTTACCTATTTGTCAATTTGTCAAATTATCAATACGTTAATATGTCAATATATCAATTCATCAATTCGACAATTCGACAATTCATCAATTCATCAATTTACAGGTTCGCAAATCTGTCAATTTATAAATTTGTTAATCTGTCAACTTGTTAATTGAAAATACACCAATTAACACTTCATGAATTTTTTCATGTGCTATTATGTCAATCTGGCAATTTTTGGATCTGCCAATTTCTCAATTCATCAATTCATCAATTTGCTTCCCATTAATTCACCAGTTCGTTTCTATGTTAATGTATCAATTTGTTTCTCTGTAAATTTATCAGCTAATCAACTCGTCAATCTTTCAACATGCCAATATGTCAATTTGTTAGTTCTACAATTTACCAATCAATCAATTTACCAAGTTTCAGTTAGCCAATTTTTCCAATTTGTCAATTTATCAATTTGCTGTCACATTAATTTACCAATTCGTTTCTATGTTAATGTATCAATTTGTTTCTCTGTAAATTTATCAACCAGTTTCTATGTAAATTTATCAGCTAATCAACTCGTCAATCTTTCAATATACCAATATGTCAATTTATTAGTTCTACAATTTACCAATTAGTCAATTTACCAAGTTTCAGTTAGCCAATTTTTCCAATTTGTCAATTTATCAATTTGCTTTCACATTAATTTACCAATTCGTTTCTATGTTAATGTATCAATTTGTTTCTCTGTAAATTTATCAACCAGTTTCTGTGTAAATTTATCAACTAATCAACTTGTCAATCTTTCAATACACCAATATGTCAATTTGTTAGTTCTACAATTTACCAAGTTTCCGTACACCAATCTTTCAATTTGTCAATTTACAGTTTATGAAGTTATCAAGTTGTCAAATAATTTTTCAAGTTATCACTACGTCAATTTCTCAATACATCGATTGAAATTTTCGTGACTTCAATTGATAACTGTATAAATGCACCAGCATCAAATTTTCAGCTACAAAATCTCAACAATCCAGCAGTGGCCACAAGTGGCCGTTTCCACCTCTCCCTTTCGGACGCAGTAGCCAGTGTATCAAACAACGACGAAGCAGAAATTAAAATTAACAAAGGAGCCCACTTAAACGAACCGCCATTCCGATTACCGTAACAGTCACCAGATGGAGCATGATTTAGCCGAAAAAGCGATCGTCTTCCGGTGGACGCGAAGGAGCAGATCCCGGGGAGAAAAAGACGAGTCGTGCAATCCCTATTGCATTTCTATTTCGTTGCCGAATTAAGGAGGCAGCACTCGTTCGCGTAATTTTTGTTACAAAAGCGCTCGCTGCATTATGCCTGGTCTCTTGGCCCGCTCGTAATTCCAACGCCACTTTTTTCCCTCGCTGTAATCTTCATAACGATGTCGCGAGTGCCGTAACACGGTAAATTACTGGATCAATGCGCTTTAAGAGGGCCGACTCGCCTTCCGAAGACAATGGCGGACCCCCGCCTGCCCTCGAGCAGGGGAGGTGGACAGGGGGATGAAATAATCTTGCGAAAATTTTAATCAGCAAAATGCGTCACATATTCTCGTCATCCCCTATCGCCGCCCTTTGGGTCGTAAATAAGCTGAATTATGTCGTGAGACGTGCGGATTTAAAGGCATCGGCTTCGCAGCTGCGAGGTTACACGCTCAAGCTTAACTGTCCACGATTATGGAACTTATATTTCTTTTCTTTATTTTTCTATGTCTTGAGAATTTTTTAGTTTTCATGCTTTTACGTTCACGCTTTTGTTTTGCGCAGGTGACACTGTGAGGTATGAAGGTTTGTGCAAAGTATCGTCGGTGATTTCTAGGGAATTTTTGATAATTCGAATATTTGGAGATGAAATTTGAAAATTTCCGTAGGGAGAGATTTTAATATTTGGAAATTTGGGGATTTAGGTAGGTAGAAATGCAAGTGGGGGTAGTGAAATTTGGGAGTTTCGAAATTTGGGTAGGGAGAGATTTTAATATTTTGAAATTTGGGGATTTAGGTAGGTAGAAATGCAAGTGGGGGTAGTGAAATTTGGGGATTTCGAAATTTGGGTAGCGAGAAATTTTAATATTTTGAAATTTGGGAATTTAGGTAGGTAGAAATGTTGCAATTCGAGGTAGTGAAATTTGGGAATTTCGAAATTTGGGTAGGAAGAGATTTTAATATTTTGAAATTTGGGGATTTAGGTAGGTACAAATGCAAGTGGGGGTAGTGAAATTTGGGAATTTCGAAATTTGGGTAGGGAGAAATTTTAATATTTGGAAATTTGGGAATTTAGGTAGGTAGAAATGTTGCAATTCGGGGTAGTGAAATTTGGGAATTTCGAAATTTGGGTAGGGAGAGATTTTAATATTTTGAAATTTGGGGATTTAGGTAGGTAGAAATGCAAGTGGGGATAGTGAAATTTGGGAATTTCGAAATTTGGGTAGGGAGAAATTTTAATATTTTGAAATTTGGGGATTTGAAAATTTAGGTATTTTGATATTTGGATATTTGGGAATTTGGGGATTTAAAAATTTAGGTATATGGGCATATAGAAATTTGGAAATTTGGGGATTTGAAAATTTAGGTATTTGGATATTTGGAAATCTGGGAATTTGGAGATTTGAAATTTTTGGAATTTGCTTATTTACAAATGTAGGAAATTCGGGAATTTGAAAATTTAGAAGTTTAAGGATTTGCAAATTTGTATATTTGAAGATTTAGGAAGTTGAAGATATAAAAATTTGGAAATCTAGAAACTTGAGGATTTTGCATATCCAGAAATTTAGGAATTTGAAGATCCGAAAATTTGGGAATTTACATATTTAAAAATTTAAACAAATTTTAGGATACGAAAATTTGGAAATTTGGATATTTACAAATTTTGGGATTTGTGGATTTGAAAGTGTAGGAATTTCGATATTTAGAAAGTCAGAGATTTGTTAATTTGCAAATTTGGTAATTTGCATATTTAGAAATCTAGTGATTTTATCATTAGAAATTGTAAAAATTTGCATATTGAAAACGTAGAAATTTGGGAACTTGAAAATTTAGAAATTTGTATATTTAGGAATTTGAGAATCGAGATTTAAGCGAGTCTGAGAATTCGCGATTTGCAAATTTACAAATTAGAAAATTCAAAACGATCTGAAATTCGAAAAAATAAAAGTAGAAAATTTCCAAAAATTGCATTAAAGAGTAAACAGCGTAAAACTGAAAAATTTACAGGCCTAAAATAAATTCACAAGTCCGTAATTTGAGTATTGATAAAAAATTCGAAAACATTGAAGAAGTTGCAAAATGTAACAGTTCGAAAAAGTGTCAGGTATGCCCGTTCTCTAAGAGTTGCACCGAGTGTACATCCTAATGAAACTTTCAGAGGTCAACGAGTGAGAGCATCGTTTAACCGATTCCAAGGGAACTCGGAATCAGGATGCACGTAGCCGGGCATTGTGATTCAGATCCGTGGGCAACCATTCAGCTGGATCTCGAGTCCCACGTGGTACGTTTTCGACCGACGGATCTTCGATCGCGACCGGACGCGAGGCCTTTTTCGTCCTTTTATCGGGGCCGCAGGACTCCACGTGATTGCGTGGCCCTGTGGGAGGGCAGACGCGCAAAACATAATGTGCCCGTGTTGCTGGGTGTGGGTGAGAATGCATGCGACGCACTTGGCCGGTTTCTTACGCGGCCATTCAACGCGTATGCGTGTGAGTAATTAAAGAGAGCGACTGTCACATCCGGCGACCCACGCGAGAAGGGTGCGGCCTCTGTCCCTCCCTGTTGCTCTGCACTCGGACCTCTTCCTCTGTCCCTCCCTGTTGGCCAGCCCTGGGCCACGTCACTCTTTGCTGTTTCCAACAGCGTCGCGGACTCGTTTTCGAGGCCTCTTTATGCTGCTCTTCAGGGTACACGAAATTCTGGCGCCTAGCGATTCAGAGTTTAGAGACCTTTAACCCCCTCTGATTTACTTCTCGGCTGTCGAAACGAACTAATCACGACTATATTAACTTCTTCAGGGGTTTCTGGAGTTGAGAGCCATTTTTTGCCCGATGTGATTAATTATTTTTTTAAACAGCCAAATATAAGTACATACCGATGTATTAGAAAAAATATATCTGCTGTGAAACTTGTATTGATTGTGAAATCAAAACAATTTATTTTGAGTAGTAACAGAACATATAAGTCAACGTATTGAAGAAAACGGAAACACTTTTTGGTTTTGATTGTGGCGTGAGTGTGGAGAGATTGTATAGTTTTTTAAATAGGAATTGTTATAACGATTGTTGGTTTGAATTTTAAGATGCAATACACGTTTATTGAACGATGGTCAACAAGGGACTTCAGGGATTTTTGTTATTTTTTGGTGTAACAATTTTCTTTTATTTGTGCTGAAATATTAAAGATAGTTTTGTATAAATATTAAAGTAATTTTTATTTAAGTAGATGAGCGCGTTTTATTTACATGGTGACTTTTGACCCGTCGGTTATCATTTCCTCGTCAGCGACATCTTGATTCGCGCGTTTTCTTGAACTTAATGGTCAAGTCTGGTGACCAAATTTGGGGATTTTTGGGAAAATTGATACTCTCCAATGGTCTTTGTGCTTTTTATGTCACTTCAAAAAATGTGCAAAAATGCAACTTTGTAGATCTAGCATTTTTCAGTCAAAAATATTTTGCAATATTTTTATATTTAACCTCAATAATTCTTTACCCGTAGCAGCAATGAGACCCAAGGACATTCTAGTATTTTTTGATTTATTGTTAGTCACATCTGGTTGTTCCTTAACACTATACGACACTACAGTGTGACAATGTTCTCTACGAGTACATTGGAAGTTTTTCATGATTAAATTTTTTCGATATACTTTGACTTTGATAATTCTTTTCGGAAATTCACAAAATATTTCCAAATGTTTCCAATATGTATTAGTGCAAAGAGGTCCCACGTAAACTTGGCGATACCTTTTACATGTAATGTACTTTTGTAGGATTTACTCTTATAAAACGTGAAGGCAAAAAAGTGCGGATCAAAACATATGAAGATCATTCAATTGAAACGGTGAGCCAGTAGAGTGAGGCACTATGGCGCTAATCTACGACATTCGCGTAAGCCACTATAGTGGTCGTACAGAGAAATCCGTGAAAGCCACTATAGTGTCGTGCCTAAAATAAGTGGGGTCTGCCTTCGGAAATACCTTGTACACAAGATTAGACTTCTATTCCGAAAACATATCACGTCGAAATTGTAGTGAAAATTACACCGGACCGTTTAATTGAAAGTGGGAGGGGGTGAGATGGGATACCGATTTCTTAAAGACAGTTTCCGTAAGAAAAATGGAACTAATTAGCCCTCTCGAAAGACTCGGAGTTTCGTGGCAAACAAGAAGACAGCGGAACAGCATGAAAAGCTGGACAGCGGAGGGGCAAAGGAGGATACGAACCAGAGATCTCGCACAAAACATAGTTATTGTTTATTATGTTTGTTGAGTTTGGCTCCTTTCGATAAAGGTACATATGTACAGTTGACAATGTTTAATAACAAATTTCCTAAATACATTTCTAGATTTTTAAATATTCAGTCACATTTCTAGGTCCACTTCTAGAACGCCAAATCCCTAGGTTCCCTAGATTTGGTTGGATAGTGTAAGGATATCCCTAGGTATGTTTCCGTACTTAGAAATGTATAAATTTCTGGGTTCTCAAGTTTCTAGATCACAAGCTATATAATCTTTTCTAGGTTTTTTCCTTTGTTACAGATTTTTAAGTGCGTAAATCCCCCCACGCAAAATACTTTATATCCCAAAATTGTGAAATTCTGAAATTTCCTAGTTTGAAGTCCACAATTTCCAAAAAATCTAAATTTTCATATTTCCATAATCCATACTCCCAAATTTCTAGATTTTCGAATATACAAATTCCCAATTTCTCAATCCTCAAATTTCTAGATTTTCAAAGTCCTAGATTTTCAAGTTCCCAAATTTCATTAATCTTCAATCGTCTCGAAATTTCGAGATTCTCAAATTTCTAACTTTCGAAATCTTCAAAACCCAAAATGTCTGTATACAAAAATTTCAAATTCCCAAATTTTGCAAGTTCCCAAAAATCTCTAAAATTCGGATTTGCCATCGACTGTACGCATTTCCATTTCAAGCAAATTCCTTTCATTTTTCGCGGCGCTTTGTTATTTAAATTGTGCATAATTACAGACATCGAACATGAATATTTCTAATTAGGTAAGTAGAAAGATCGGACGCGGTACAGATAATGAACCCCTATGGAAATTGAAGTTACATGTGGACGTAGCATAATACAGCAACTAGTATGCCGAAGATGCCAGATACATTTTCATGCTGCTTCTCGTTACCTATAATTTCGACAATCTAATATGAATATTTTTAATTAAGTGAGTAACAGAATTCCTTAGGTACAATATGTGTAATGGACTCCTATGGAAATTCACCTATCTCGCCCACGTATGGATGACGTAGCAGTCAACGTGATAAAGGTATATTTTCACCTGATAATAAATTGCAACTTTTACTGGCGTGACTTTTGTCGCTGTGAAAACTAGAAGTCACGTTGTTATGATGTTACCTTTCGTATCGCGACTTCGATGTCACGAAATCAAACCATTTTTTATTTCGCGGTAATATTTTAAGGCAGTGTCACATTGTCGCGATAACAGGGTGGCGGAGGTAGTCAGATGTATAGTTAAGCAATCATTATTATACTTTGTCATATGATAGTCCCGCGTACAGGAAAGTGATTAACGAACGGATTAAATGATTAAATTCTGTTTTTTAGATTTTAGCTACACGGTGATTTTAATAATGATTGATTATTTCATCAATTTGCATGATCAGTTTTTTAATCTTTAATAGTTATGCTTTTGTATATGTATCGTTTTTTAGGTTAGTTGCATATTTATACAAGTTTTTGCAATTTTAATTGCAATCAATTTGCATGTTTTTGCATTGCAGCTGAAAAAAGCCGTAAAGGAATCGCATGTTTTCGTGATAACAAAAACCATGACTTTCAACGTCACGTGAAAACACGTTCAGCTTGATCATCATACCTAACCTCAAAGCACCGTTTTTACTCGATTCAGTATCTTGTATGTAATTGTATCAACTTTGACAGAAATCTTTTTATTCTTACTTTTACACGTCACTTTTTTATAACAGTATGATTCTTCTTATATTATAACTATTACCTCAAAATATGTCACCTTCAGTCTATAATTTAATTCAATTTACTTGGGACATATATGACTGTATCATAACGTGGTGCATATATGACCATATCATATATGATGTGGAGCATATATGACCGTATCATATATGCTGTGCATATATGAACGTACCATACATGAGGTGATGCATGTATGACTGTATCACATATGATGTGGTGCATACATGACCATATCATATATGATGTGCATATATGACCGTATCATGTATGATGTGCATATATGAACGTATCATACATGATGTGATGCATGACTGTATCATAACGTGGTGCATATATGACCATATCACCTATAATGTGGTGCATATTATAACTGTATTACATATAATGTGGTGCATATATGACCATGTCACCTATGGTATAATGCATATATGACCACATCAGTTATGGTGTATATCCGTATCACCTATGGTAATATTATAACCACGTTCCCTATATTACTACAACATCGTTTTCTCATTTCTGCATATGGAATATGTCTGAAAGTCTGTCTATAAATATTTATGACATCCTACATATATTATTAATAAATTTAATATAAAATGTGTTAACATGTAACCCTATATGCATCACTAGTTCAATTTTGAGATCAGGTTTGTCTTCTGAATTGCACTGTTAACTAGCACAGTACATATTCAGAAGCAGTTTTAATGGAATGATCGTACAAGCGTCGATTAATCAAATTACTACACCCTCCATTCGATCAAATAATCAGTTAATACTACAGCCGGCACCAAAGTGGTTAGTATCGAGATCTAGGATGATTACACAGTCGGCAAACGCACTAGAGGAAAGCTGAGAACTTTACAGTTAACGAATGCTTTACTGCCGCCGCTATAGCCATTAACGGGTAATTAGAAACAGATGCCGAGCGAATCTTTTAACATAAAGCATAACCTTAATTCATAAAGCGCGATTACTCAAGCAGCCGAGACAGCCGGGAGTAGGCCGTACATCAATGACACCTTCGAAACAAAAGTTTTAATTATTTATTAGCCGGCACACGGGTTGAATGCAACATTTCATGCCTCACACCCCCATACTGCTTCGTGTTTTATGTTAGCTGGACCCCTTTCGTGCTTCCTTCGAATTGGGGAAAGTTTATCAACGTAACGGTGTGAGTTTAAGACGACGGTGTCCCTTTTTACCTGATTATTATTTTACTTAATTGTGATCGATTAACATGTGCGTTTCATAAACTTGTATTACTTTCTTTTTCTATAGGTTCTTAAATTTTCATATTTCCAAGGGCACACGTTTCAAGTCCCTAAATTATCAAACTCAAACTGTTTGAATTTTTGGGTATTTCAAATTCTAAATTTTTACTGTCTGAAATTCATAACACTCGTAACCTAACCAATCAGAACCAGAAATGACCAATCCATAAAAGAACATTTAACAAATAAATATTTGGACCAGAATAAAAATACATGTTCAGAAGGATAGAATAAGAGAGCTAAGCAATCAGAAATATCCAATACCATAAATGACAATCTTTGAATACTCAGCAATGCTTACAATTAGACTTTCTTAGGGACGTCTAGAAGAGTGAGGACGTAATAATTCAGCATTTCTCGCAATTAGCGAATTCCGCCACATTTTTGGGATCGCATCTAGAAGGATAGAATTCGTTCCTCCAGTTCCCCGTAGGGACTATTAACTTCCAGTAACGTGTGAAAACGGCTGTAAATTTTGGCGCCGGCCCGTAATGGCTGGTGGGACTTTAAGCATGTACACAGTACGAACAGGAAGGGATGGTGCTCCTTCGTTCTCTTACCCCCTTCGTTTCAAGTGGGGGATGAAAAACCCTGGCGGACCCATCCGCGGCCACTGGAACCCTCGCACACACGTAAGAATGTGCAGTAATACACTGTGCAGAGCACCCCATTCGGGAATGGCAAAAGGGGTAAAGTAAGCTCCGAGGCTCCTACGGCCGCATAAACATAAATTATCAGTTGGTAATTACGAGATACAGCCGAACCTCCCCTACACCACCCCTACCCTCGCCGTGGTTGCGCTCTCCTTTTACACCGGGGTAAACCTCCACCTTACACCGGGGCTGCGGGGGGTGGCTAAAGAAGAGGAACCATTCGCACCCCCTTTCGGAGTAGCGGAACGGAACTGCGTGGACCGGCTAATTGTTATATACATTCCATTAGGTTAATTGCTGAATTAAGACTTCTGTTAGGGGGACGCTCTCCAGCTGGATAATTATGGTGCGACTGATATCAACGATTTTTAGAAAAACTTCCGCTTCGACAATTTTCCAAAATTCTGATCGGTGGGAAATTTATAAAACAGGTACCTAGTATATTTTCATAGTAATCATTGCAGAAGAATCACTTCCTTACGTAAATGAATTCTAAATGATATGAATGGCATACGGAAATGATTTCTGAAAAATTGGATATTTGCAGCCATTTATGATCGTAAATAAGGTACATAAACTATGACGGTTCCGTCAATTGTACGTCCAGACAAATTATATTCCTAATCAATTTTACAAAAGAATCCTTCAAGTTTACAGAAATGAGTTCTGAATGCTATGAATGACATTGATGATTTCTAAAATTTGGGTATATGGAGCCATTTATGATCGTAAATAAGGTACATAAACTATGAGGGTTCCGTCAATTGGACGTCCAGACAAAACATATTCATATGAATTTTGCAAAAAAGTCACCTTTTACTTACATGACTCTCCACAAAGTGAATATTATTATAATATGAAATGAATAGTTTAACTATTGAAGAAAAGCTATGATTTATGAAAGCTTGAAAATGTCGCAACCTTGAAACCTTGACTACACTTTCAAAATAAAAAGCTTGATAGACATATGTATGATTGTTGATAGACATATAAGTATGTATAAATCTTTCGGATTACAAGGTTAATGTACATAAAAAATAAGGAGTATAAAGTCTTTAAAGAGTTGCTTTTAGAATGAAAGGTGGCCGCACACTCCAGGGCAGACCACATTTCTTGCTATCCTTGCCATCCCTTGACCGCAGCGGCGGCAAGAGGGTTGTGTACAGAAATGCGGTGGAGGTGAACATCTTGTGTTCACCACAGGTATGGAATAATATGACAGTATAATCTCGTTACACTAACGAGGGGCTAATTGAGAAGTGTATATATCCAAAACTTCGACTTCTGTTTTTCGGATTATTCGAGTAATTTTGAGGATATGGTTACGAGAAACTTGCGAAGTTGTACCCTTAGCGAGCAACTTCGGAAGGAAGACAGTAAAAAAAAGAAAATAGTAACGAACTATGCTGAAGTTGAAACACGAAGAATACTACTTGGAAAGTTAAGATGGTTTTGTATAAAGTTAAAAATAAGCAAAGCAATTATTTATGTATTTTCTTAATTGTGCTTCTGTCTCGGGTTTTGTGTTGAGAATTGCACAATTTTTGTATTTCAAATATATTTGTAATATGGTTTGTGAAATAAAGAATTATGCAACTTCGATATTTGACCATTTGATCCACTGGACAATTTGACAGTTTGACAATTTGACAATTTGACAATTTGACAATTTGACAATTTGACAATTTGACAATTTGACAATTTGACAATTTGACAATTTGATCATTTGAGAATTTTACAATTTGACAATTTGACATTTTGACAATTTTATCATTTGACCATTTGGCCATTTGACAATTTGACAATTTTACAACTTGACATTTTGAGAATTTTATCATTTGACCATTTGACCATTTGACCATTTGAGCATTTGACCATTTGACCATTTGACCATTTGACCATTTGACCATTTGACAATTTGACCATTTGACAATTTGACAGTTTGACAATTTGACAATTTGATAATTTGACAATTTGACAATTTGACAATTTGACAATTTGACAATTTGACAATTCAACAATTAGACCATTTGACAATTTAACCAATTGAACATTTGACCATTTGAAAATTAGGTCCTTTAAAAATTTGAAGACATAAAAGTTATAAAATGTGAAAGCTGAAAAATACATAAATTTGTAAATACAAAAATTTCGAAACCGCAAAACAAAGTTCAGATCCTTACTCAAAGGGAGCCTACATATCCCCGTTAGAGCCCATCGAATTGCTTTTAACGAACAGGTTCCGTCGCAGCGATTGGACCGGTTATATCGTCCGGAACTAATTACAATCGTCAATTAGAATTCACCAACCGAAACGACCAGAAGATATTAATTATCGATTGCCCGATGGGAGTGCGTCAGGTAGACGCCATAAGCACGGATAAATATCACGTAAGGGGAATTCGAGGACGCAAGGACGAGCAACAGAAAATTAACTTTCAATTTGGATTCTTTGTCTGGTCGACACCTTTCACCGAACGGAACCACAGGTAGATTACACCTGTGCGTTCCCTTATCGAAAGGGAAACTTCCGGTGTGGAAATTTGTCGATAGGGTCCTGCAAGGATGTTTGCTTCGCCGCCTTATCGTTTGGTCGAATTTCCTTGTCGACTGCTTGTACACGTTTTGTAGGAAGTTGCTGATAGAATTAACAAACAGCTCTTTGTTCGAAATGTCAACTGCGATATCAAATTTCGGGATAAAGCTGGCTTGTTCCGACAATTGTATCTCAATTTCAAATTTATATTTGCTCGGGCAAAGCAACTTCGTTATAAGTTTATCTACTTTGGGCTATAAAACGTCGTATATTTGCTATTCTACTTCTTTTTCGAATATCGAATTTTACTGTGTATTGTTAGATAATTTTACTAATTTTGTTGCTTGTGTATGGATGAACAATGAATAATATTGACAATTTTATCTTTACAATTTTATTTACAATTTTAATATTTATCATTTTCATGATCAGGATGTTTTCAAATTCAAATAAAAATTCAAATTGTACACTTGCTTAATGAGTTTCACATGGTAGACTATTACTAACTTATTATTAATCGTTATAAAGAAAGGTTGCATTAGATTTGAAACTTACCAAGTGTCGGATGGTTAGTATTTCTAATATTCGCTAAAAAATTCCCCTGAAAACATCTGCAGATTAAATGTCGGATAATTAATAGTAAACAGTATACTCCCTATTTCATCGTTAAAAAATTAGCGATTCACCTGAAAAAAAACGTTACTTACATCTTCGCTTATTTATTCGGACAGTTACTTACGGCGTTCCGCATCAGGAGTCAACGTACTCCATTTCACGTAGACCAGTCCACTCAGTTCCTTAGGTCGTACTCGTTCACCCTTGACGCGACACCTTTAAGTCTTCGTAGCCGAATGTTACGTGCACACCGTATTGCGAGTGCGGATACACAGAGTGGCAGAGAAACCGAAGGGGAGCCGCGCAGATGTCGGTGAAATTCCGTTCGAAGAGTCACTCGAGCGGAGCCACGTGCATAAGTGGACGAGGCAACTCACTTTGAGGCGTCTTCCTTTCGTTCCCCGCGTAAATTCGGTCTCGACATTCGTGCACCGATTACGTGGCCCTACCGATCATTTCTAAAGTCTCGATATAACAGAATTTATCGGATTTCAACTTTCGCTTATATCGTGTAGTTCAATTTGCGCGCCTTAAAATCGCAGGCACTGACACTTCGTATTATCGTAATTGAAAGAGTCTTTTCAGAATTCAGTTATCGAACAAACGTACATACCTGTGAAAATCACACTGCGTTAATCGAAGAATGTAGAAAAACTTAACATGGCGGGACTAATGCTAAAATAAAACTGTTTTATCTTTGATTTCTCTCCAATGCAACTTTTACAGACTTTGTGACATTTTCCTGATTAAAATGAAACACGCCATATTCGAAAGATATTTATTTGTAATTTCAAGTGTTTAACTTAAATCTTTAGCGTAGTAAAATTGGCGGTAAACAGTCGTGTAAACGTCGGGTAACTTCGTTTCTCTTCGGTACCGCTCGGGTAATCACGTGATACCTGTAACAGTCAAAATCGTAGATACGAAATGTCTAAATTCGACTGAAAAAAGTATAGCTAAAGTCTTGATATAAACGAATTATTTTGGTCCAAACTTTTGTTTATATATGCTTATTATTATATTTGCTTATATATATAAACTGAACGAATTTAAACAAAACGAACCGAACCGAACGGAAACATGGCGGAACAATTCTAATGCAAGAATCAAATTTTTTCATCTTTGATCTTTTCTTTACGAAACTTTTACAGACATATTTGTGACATTTTCTTGATTAAAATGAGACCAAACATGACGTACTTCGCATAATATTTACTTGGAATTTCAAGAGTTTTGCTTATGTCGAGGCTTTTTATAGTGGCACTCTTCATTTTTAACTTTTCAATCGAGAAATTTTGAATCAATTCGCATTTTCCGACAATAATTCGACATTTTCAATTTTCGTATAAATCTCATAATTCAAACTTAACATATTTGTGGAAATATTAAACATTATGAAATATGCATAATGTGTATATGTTCAATACTCTGTACACGTATATATTCAATTACAATTTTAATATTTGAACAAAATTAAATTTATTAAAATTCTGTTTTAATAAATCTAAAATATCTATTTAAAAAATTATGTAACATTAACAAAAGTCCTTCGCTTGCTTGAGTCATGAAACGACTTTAATATTGGATTTACGGAACCCGTCAAAATGACGGATCATAGATCTCTTATTTTAAATGACAAAACTTATTCAGAAATTTTTGTAAAAGTGTGTGTTAACTTTCGTCAAGCTAAAGAATCAATGTCTTAGGCAGTTCACATATCATTTATTTATTTATTTTTCTAGTTTAGTTCAAATTTAAATATAAGTGACCATCAAAGGTCCGTAAACCTAGTGTTAAAAACGTTGAATTTTGAGGTATTGTACAATACTATTCAGAGCAATAGAATATTTAAGTCTCCTGACTTACAGAAACTTATAATTATAAGTATAATTATTGTAAAGTCAAAATAGATTTTAATTCCTTCATTTGCTATTATTTCGCCATTACATTTTGACTACAAACGTCCAAACGATAAAATTCCCCTCAATTGTTAATTACCGCTCCTTTCAGCACTAAAATACCTCGTTACATGTTAGTTTTCTGAAGACGTGTAAAATTATGTTACAGAAGCACTTTTTCTCCGGTTCAAATATTTGAACGCGAATCGCGCGTAAACTGTAAGGGTTCGCGCTAATTCCACGACAAGTCGTGCGTCGGTATAACCATTAATTTCCAATTAAGAGGCAGTAAAATTTCAATAATGGTCGTTAGGAAGCAGACGTTACGAGGTGAGTTCGTCCGGCTGCGTTCTGTCGAAGGGTTGAAGAGAAAGGAGCAACACGGGTTAAGGTGGAACGAAGAAGGGACGCAACTGACCGTCAGGTGCACCAGATGCGGACCCTCGACCCTCCTTCAATACTAATCGCTAGTCGATCGTTTCTAAATGGGCCGTGCGTTAAGATGCCCCGAGGACACCATTAAATACCAAAAAACACTATTATAAGTACTCTCTCATTTCAGGACCGAATTCAAGGTGATTTCAGTCTGATCAAAAATTCCTCAGAATCAAAATTACGAGAATAGTGTTCAGGAATATAAACTTGAACTATTCCACAAGCTACATCGTGTTAAATCTCAAGAGTAATTTGATATTGACATTACAGCTTTTTCAGTTTGAACATTTTTTTAATTAGGTTCGAAATTATGTCCGTATTTTGACAAGGCAGATTGAGAAATACTTACGTCCGAAATTACCCTATTATGGCGTAAAACGTGATGAATTTTCGTTGTTATCAAGGCTGTTCGCAATTAAACATGTACACGATGGTGGGGTTAGTACCGGACGAATTGAAACTGAATATTACCCTGGGCCTGTGCAAACAGGCCACCGTGACGCGAACAGACGTCCGATTCGGACTCGGTGAAAATTGTAATTATAACACGGCGGTAAGTAAATTATAATACAATGCGTGCCAGTGTGTTTGGTATTCATAAGATAAATAATAGCGTGGCGTAGCACACGCTTGGCCAGCTTGGAATCCGTTTGCCCAGCCGACGGGGGTAAGCGAAGCTGAATTTCACTGAAATGGACTCTATGGGGAGACTTGACCTCGGTCCACCTCCGAATCTGTCTCAGTTTTATGACCTTTCAGAGCTTTGTCTTCCGGTTCAAGCTTATATCAAACACAATTCTTTGTACTGATAGTTCTTCGAGATTAAATCAGAGATATTAAACATTGGGGAGTTCGGACAGCGTGTGAAACCTTTCATAAAGGTTAGACTATTTTTCAGTTGCGTGTGTTTTCTGCCGGTCTGAGTCATAGCTAAAGCGAATAACTTCATTTCAACTTTCTTGTTAATTCATAGTTAAACCAATTACTTGCTACAGAATTCTTAGATATAAGTACTTAACTACAATTTCTACTTTTGATACACCGATAATTCTGGTTTATAGCAAATAATCGAAAGGACGTGGGTATAAGTAATAAATGTAATCATTGAAATAATTAAGAAAAACATACCTATCTTCTGCCATCAGTATCTTCAATAATTAAAGAAATATACGTACCGGACATACGGTGATTTATTAGGCTATAGATATAACGTATGAAATAACATTCATAATACAACACCAGTAAAGTGTTATCATTAAGGTATACATAGTATACGTTCATACTAAATCATACTGTAATTCACTTAGCGATAGAAACCATAATGGTGACAGTAATTGCAGCAATGTCACCGCAACAGCGGTATAACGTCACCGAAACCGTTTCAGCCATGAGGCACGGTGACAGGATATTGATTGTTGGAATTTTTCTATAAAACTGAATTGAAACAAACGAGCTTATTAGCGTTCCTGGTTCTCGGCACTTCTAATGACTCGGCACATAAAGTCCAATATACGCGAGAGATGACCATGACTCAAAACTTCTGCCCCTCTCCCTCTTTACATCGCGACGGGTAAATAACACCCACGTGACGGTGTCGCTTTCTACCAGTCGGTGGCTAGATTACCGGGATGAGTTATGATAATTTCTGCCGGACGGCGATCAACGACGTCGGACAATCAAACATGGCGCCCGTGGAGCAATCGAGCGTCTCGAACTACGCCAACGCCGCTGCCGTAACACCTCCTGGTTAAGGTACATCTACCAGTCATTCCCTGATTAACTTCTTTCGGGAAAATTCTCGCACTTCCTGCATGCTTCTCTGATACGACCCTGAAACCGTTTACCTGCTGACTTTGTCGATTCACTTACAGTTCTACAATTTTACTATTTAAATACCTAGTTTGCTGAAATTTTCGAGGGAATGTTGGAAGAACATTTTTTCTCATAGCTCAGTTATAACTGAATTTCAGTTATAGCTGAAATTTTCAAGGGAATGTTGGAAGAACATTTTTTCTCATAGCTCAGTTATAACTGAGGAAGTAACACATATATGAGTGGGACTCGTATGTGTAGATAGATACATCTGTAAGTAGATCTATCTCTAGATTGATATGTAGATAGGTACGTCTGTAGATACATCTCTAGATCTATTCCTAGATAGATGGCTCTGTAGATAGATCTATCTGCACATAGATATATCTCTAGATTATGCAGATTGTAAGTATTTTAAAACTCATGTGGCAGTGTGGAGTCTAGACAGAAAGATCTATCTCTAGATTGACACATGCATCTACATCTGATGTATATAGATACATCTCTAGATCTACTCCTAGATAGATGGCTCTGTGGATCTATCTGTACATAGATATCTAAATAGATTTATCTCCAGATGACTCTATCTGTAGATACATCTGTAGATCCATAAATTGATTTATCTTGAGATAGATAAAGTAGAATCTACTACGATTTAATGGAACTAGGTAGGGTCCAAATAAATTTTTAGAGTGTAGATAGATCTCTAGAGTGTAGATCTCTAAAGTGCACATTTATCTAGATATCTAAACAATTATCTATCGATTAGTATCTACTGTTCAAATACTCACTGAAAAGCAGTAAAACTAAATTTTGCGAATTTTTCACAGTATATTCACACAATTGAATAGGCCGAATCACATTAAATTAAAGTTTGTTATGCTCGAAATAAATTTTACTTCAATTTGAAGGCACTAAGGTCACTTGTAACAGTGTTGATCGTAAAAGCACCTCATAAAACATGACGAAGTAGTTTGATACACCTGATCGAAAATCTGTAGCAAAATCTGAACAATATCCATGGAAGGATCTTAATGAAACGTTCCCCCACTAAATCCATCAAATCATCTCCCAGAAGCGATTAATTACATGCCGCTAATAAATAATCAAGGTATTTAATCCCGAAAGCTCGGAAATCTCTCGGAAACGATCCGGGATGTTCATAAACTCCGGTAGCCAACCATGATGGGAACTTGAGGTGGTTTTCATTGAAATAATAATTCTTTATTTTATGTATTTCTTTGTTAATAAAATTACAAGCTTTTGGTAATTATTAACTGTTTTTAATTATCGAATTTGAACGTTGACTCTTGATAAAAATATTTACTTGTGCAAATAACTGATTTTGTTCAAAATAATATTTTTGTTATCAAATAGTAACTTTTAAGTGCAAATCATGAGTTGTAATTATTGTTGACTCTCAATAAAAATATTCACTTATGCAAATAACTGACGTTATAAATAATATTTTTGTTATAAAAGTTTGTTATAAAATTTTGTTTATAAAATAGTCATTTTTAAGTGCAAATCATGGATTGTGATTAACGTGAAAAAAACATACTTATAGTTAGAATTAGAGTCATGGTTAATTTAGATACTTCGTAAAGGTTTTGCTGTAATAATTTATACGTTTATTACATGAATATTTTGGTATATTTGAACGTATCTTCAGTTTCTCTGTATTAATTATTAAATTGTATCTAATACTTTGAGGTCATTAAGAACCACGTCATTTTCAAGAATTTTAAGAATTGACCAGTGGTTCTCATTCAGTGGTACTCGAAAGATAACGAGACAATGCACGGATAATTAATGCGAAACAAAGTAGAATATCTGTTAATGAAGAAATATGGAACAAAGCATGAATTAGAACCACATTTAGATTTTAAATTGGATAAAATAGAACCAAATTAATTTTAATCGTCCAAGCATAAATACATTAAATTAAATCATTTTGTATATTAATGACCACATTATTTGTTAATCTTGTGTGTTGATCAATTTCGTCTGTTATTCATATTCATCGGAATTATTCATGAGATACAAAATAAAACTATTTTATAGTAATTAGGTGTGAAATCCCTCGTAAGTTCCTGTACGCAAGACACTTTTCTTGTTGGAGAATTCTTGAATCTTGATTATTCAAAGTGCAGAGCAAAGAGGTTAAGAACCACAGATGTCGAAGTCAACAAACTTCACACATCAAATGTTTTTTATACTTAAAGAACCTCAAACTTAGCCAGGCCAAGTGAAAAATAAATTGTTTAAAATAAGCTGATTTATTTAGAATTAATCAGCAGTGCACTCTTAAGCGTCCATCTTTAAGTGTCCATAGCTATCTCTGCTAATTAGTGGAAAATGAGATCTCAAAATAAGGTTCGATATTCTGCACACATCTTCCTTTTAATTTAAATTTGTATAAGTCCTCGCTTAAATTCTGTCTCGAGGACGCTTAACTGTGCACTTATGTATTCTCCATTTTACAGTGATATTAGACTATACAATTAATAGAAATTATTAGTTTACTGATGCAGTGACAATTCACTGATGATCAATTATCTTTCATTTACGATTACGATTTATTACGTGCGTCATGTACATGCGTCATGTACATGCGTCATATAATGCGTCATGAAATGCGTCATGTAATGCGTCATGTAATGCGTCATGAAATGCGTCGTGAAATGCGTCATGAAATGCGTCATGAAATGCGTCATGAAAAGCGTCATGAAATGCGTCATAAAATGCGTCATGAAATGCGTCAAACTATTTAGTACTTCAGAAAGAATAACATTGCTGTTAAAAAAAGTTAAAATGTCACACTATGTAAACAACAATAAAATTGTACTAAAAATAAATGAAAGGTTTACCCAACTTGAACTGGAGGTGCGTCACGAGTTGACTATAAGAACTGTTCATAACGAAGAAAGGATATACCATTTACCAAGGTAACCTTGAATATAATGAAACTGAGGAAGAACACAGGCAAATTCGATTTAATAACAGTTTCTTATTACGGCAATGCAAATGTCTGGAAAATCGTGCGTAACGTTGGCGTGATCATCCGCTGTTTGCATGTTTGACATGTTCTCCTTGCATATTTTGACACTTGTTACAATTAGGAACATAAACATCTAATCCACAGTCGAGTGATCATGTATCTCCACCGATCAATTATCCCTCCCTCTGGTGCACACATGTACGGGCTCGTTCTCACAGAGGCAGTCATTCCGAGCGTGGTAACGGCTGATCGAGGCCACCGGGGCCGAGCGGATCGGCGCACCGGTCAAGCGGAGGTGGAGTGGAACACGAAAAAAGAGTGCGACGAGGCCGCGGGGGAGCGTGCCGGTAGAAGCGGGAGGCCGAAGGAAGCGCAAGGAGCCCTGATAGCCAATGGAACCAATGGAACCAATGCGCGTGTTGCCAGTTTATTTCCACCGGCCAATCGTGTTAAATCGCCTTGTCCTCCTCGCTCCTCGATCTGCCTCGAACCTTCGCTCAAGCTGGCTAAAGGCGAACCGCTCGCTAACGCGGCGACTACTATGCCTCTCACTTCTAAGCTTCCCGCCATTTTTTACTTCGGTACTTTTCGCCGGTAGTCAACCTCGATCAATTTATGATAAGCATCGATGATGCTTTAGATTGCGTTAAGATCCATTTGAAACTAAATAGATTTATAACTCAGCTGTAATGATGATGACCCATTTCTAGATTAAGACTGGATTGTGGAGTCAATGCATTGAGTGGATAGGACCTGAAATTTGGACATGTAACATGAGAGAATGTAACGTTAAACAATACGTGTGTCACATGGTCAAAAATAGTACGGAAACGCAGAGCTAGGTACCTCTATGTATAGCTTCCCACATGTGCTAGGTCATACATACTAACCATATGACAATATGCCTAAGCTGCACTGCATGGCTAAGTCATAACGAACCACATGATGACAAGGTTATATATATGTGACTGGGTCATACAGTTAATCTTATGACTATGTCATGTAGCACGTGACACTATGGCCAGGTTATATAACTAACCATATGACTATATGTCTAGCTAATGTAGCTAACCATATCATATTTCTAGATCATATAGCTAATTAGATGACATGGCTAGCTCATATAGCGAACCACATGATTATATAACTAGGTCATGTAACTAAATATGTGACTATATAACTAGTTCATATAACTAGGTCATACAGTTGATCAAATGACTATATAGTTAAGTCATGTAGCTAACCATGTGACACTCTGGCTAGGTTATATAGTTAACCATATGACTATATGTCGGTAATATAGCTAACCATATCATTAGATCATATAGCTAATCATATATATGGCTAGATCATATAGCAAATGGATCACGTGGCTAGGGCATACAACGCGATACACATAGTGATCTAACGCACAGCCATGAAACATAGCAATATGTGATCCAAAACTCTCTTGTCTTAAATAAAAATCCCAGACACGAATGAATTACCTTTAAGCTAGCTATGTACTAGTTACTAAAATAACTATACTGCGTAGTCCACATTGCATAGTTAGCACATCAGTATAATTACCACACAAGTCCACATTGCATAGATTGCACACTAATCCACATTGCATAGCACAAGTCCACATTGCTTAGCATATAAGCCCACATTTCATAGTTAGCATATAAGTTAGTATGTAAGTCCACAGTTCATAGTTAGCATATAAGTCCACATGTCATAGTTAGCATATAAGTTAGTATGTAAGTCCACAGTTAATAGATAGCATATAAGTCCATATTTCATAGTTAGCATATAAGTTAGTATGTAAGTCCACACTTCATAGTTAGCATATAAGTCCATAATGCACAATTATCATACAGGTCTACACAGCATAATTAGCACATAATCCCAGTTTCTTGAAAAGCAGATCACACGAACGTAAATACCAGAAAATAAACATGCAATAAAAGCAAGATATACGGTGTATGAAAATAATAATCTGTCCCTGATTTCTCAGCCAATCCGCAACACGGTGATCCGAAGGAGCCCCACCTACCGCCTGCCCAGTCACTTAGGGCCGAGCCGTGGGCCGTTATCGTGGGTCATTTTTTCAAAATTACACGCTAATACGAGAGTCCGAAAGAAAAAGAGACGACAGTTGTTCCCCATACCCCGGTTGGTCCCCATCCGCAAAGGTCCAGCAGAGAGTTCAGAGGCAGAATGGATGGAGGTGGACCGCTACTCCACTGGAGATTTCCAGAGAGGAGAGGAAGCCTATCGAGCGGCGGGAGGGGAGGCCAGACCGGAGTAATGGAAGCTGGAGTAGATATTGTATGGCATTACCGGACGAACTTTCTGCGGAGAACATTGCGATATTGGTTTCGAAGAGCCGGGGCTGGCCTGCCGGGGCTAAATTTGTCTCTCTTCCACCGTAGCTTTTCCTCCTGTCTCTCTGGCTATCCGGACTTTTTTTTCAGTTTCTCTTCCGCCTTTCTCCGAGATAGCAAGGCAACGATTGGAATGAGACGGGGAGGGATTTAAGGGTTACTGGGAGTCGGATTTTAAGCTTGTTGTTCCGGGGTTGTGTGAATTTCGATACGGACTTCGTTCCTCATAACTTTTTTATTTTACATTTCATTTTTAAGCTGCTTCTCGCTGATTTGGCGGAAAAGGTACATGTAACAATTACGTCACAAATTTGCCACGGCACTTGATAATTTCAGTGGCAGGTTTCATTTTATGTCACATGTCATGTTTGATTTTATGTCACATGTCAGGGGGCTTGACCTTAGGTCACATGTCAGGATGCTTGACGTCACAATTTCAGTGCTATGATAGTACATTTTATGTCACAATTTCAGTGCTATGGTATCAGATTAATATTGCGATATTAGATATCATTGACATAACTGACATGTGTCTAACATTATATTGATACGATATGACCGATCCAGCTACATTTCGTATAATACCAACTCATGAAATCGAACCATTCATGTGGTTTCCTGCAGTCCAAAATATCTGTCAAATATTGTCCATATAATTAAATCAAAACTGTAAATTCAAACTGTCAATGTCAGTGTCAGATTTTGAATCTCAGCTGAGAGTTACATTATCACTGAATTGAGTGTTAATTCAATGTGAAATATTTTAAACTGGGCCTCGAGTGACCCAAAGCTAACGTTTTATAGTTTGAAATCGAAGATCAGTTGTCACGGTGTTTGTGCAGTGTCGAGCAATACCAGAAGAGCGAAATCAATGAAGATAATAGGTGAACTAAACGAGCTCACTTGGTGATGTATACAAAGTCGTAATCTTTGTAATTTGTTGCGCAGCGAGAGTGAAATTAACAAGTACCGCAAATATGTCAGGCACAACTAATTGGCCGATTTGCATATAATTATACCCCATCCGTCGAGATCGAGCACATGATGCAGTTTTTAATGCGGAGCGAGCAACCCGTAAAATGTTCAATTTTCTGTTCTCCACGTAGACCTTCAAACTGTGCAAATTTGATGGCACGCCGCCCAATTACCATGTTTCATCATTATCCACCTGGTAAGGATATGATTACTTCATGCTTTATTACTCAGATACGTGTGCTACTTGACATCAACGTCCTGAATAATTAATGTCCCAGGCTATTCGGCGATTATTAATTAGATACGTCGACGCGTAGCTGAGAAATGTGAAAAAGGAAATGGATACAATTCCAAATCGTCACTTGCGAAATTTTGCTTTGTGACACCGTGGGAACTACGGTTATGTAACACAATTTCAATTTTGTGCGAGTTCGGTCGGATTCTAAAAATATTTTGATCTGCGGCAATCAGGTTATCGTAGGTTTAAGTGGGAATTCGGATTTGATGAATATCAGAAGTCCAAGGTTTGTTGCTTTGCAAAATATTTCTTTTGTACTCAAATAGAATAATTTAGGATACTTTATAATTTAGAATTTAGGGACTTATAAAAGGATATTACTAAGATATTGGGGATTTGAGAATTTGAGGATTTGAGGAAGTTAGAGATTTGAGAATAGTAGGATTTGAAAGTGTGGGGGAATTTGGAGACTTAAGAAGTTGGGGATTCGAAAATTTGGAAATTTGTGAATTCAAGGATTTGAGCAATTAAGGATTTGATAGTTTGGAAATTTGAGAAATTTGGGGATTTGAGAATTTTGACAATTGTGAATTCAGAGATTTGAGAAACTAGGGATTTGAAAATTTGGAGTTTTGGGAATTTTGGGGGCTTAAGAAATTGGGGATATAAAAATTTGGAGGTGAATTTAAGAATTTGAGCAATTAAGGATTTGAGATTTTTGTCATTTGTGAATTTGGAGATTTGTGAATTCAGAGATTTGAGAAATTGGGGATTTGAAAATTTAGGATTTTGGGAATTTTGGGGGCTTAAGAAATTGGGGATACAAAAATTTGGAGGTGAATTTAAGAATTTGAGCAATTAAGGATTTGAGATTTTTGTCATTTGCGAATTTGGAGATTTGTGAACTTAAGGATTTGAGAATTTGGCATTTGTAAATTAAGAATTTGAGCAATTAAGGATTTGAGAATTTTGTCATTTGTGAATTCGGAGATTTGAGAATTTGGAGATTTGAGAAATTGAGCATTTGTGAATTTGAAGATTTGTGAACTTAAGGATTTGTGAATTTGCAAATTTGTGAACATGGAGATTTGCAAATTGGGGAATTGAGCATTTGCAAATTTTAATACTAGGAAATTTGAGAATTTGGAGACATGGAGATTTGATAAGTGAATGACTTAAGATTTCAGGCAGTTGAAAATCTTGCAATTTGAGAATTATAAATTTAGGGTGTTTTGTAAGACTACTCTTAAAATTTCAGGTCCAAACTCCCAAAATTGCAATCTATATTCAATAAAAAACTGAGAATCCAGAGAAAAAAACAAAGAAGTAGAATATTTCTTAATATTATTTTACATAAAATCAAGGAATCGATCAAAAATTGAGAAACCCTGAGGAGACAGTAAAGCACCCTTATCCTGACGTGCACTATTACTCAATATTATTTTACATAAACCTAAAATAAAAGGGTATCATTAAGGAATTGTATTATCAAGGATTCAATAGAAACTTCAGAACCCCTGTTGCAACTATAAGGCGTCCTTATCCTGACGTGCACTATTGATCTCCCAATATTATTATTTCACATAAACCTAATTGCTATGGATATTATTAAGGAATTGTGTTATCAAGGAATCAATACAAAACTGAGGAACCCTGTTGCGACTATAAGGCGTAAAGACGTCTTAGGATAAAGATCCTAAGGCGCACTATTACTCAATATTATTATTTTACAAAAACCTAACATGGAAAGGTATCATTAAGAAATTGCGTTATCAAGAAATCAATAGAAACTTGAGAAACCCTGGTGAGACTATAAGGTGTCATTCTGATGTGCACTATTTCTCAATATTATTATTTTACATAAATCTGACATGGAAAGGTATTGTTAAGAAATTGCGTTATCAAGAAATCAATAGAAACTTGAGAAACCCTGGTGAGACTATAAGGTGTCATTCTGATGTGCACTATTTCTCAATATTATTATTTTACATAAATCTGACATGGAAAGGTATTGTTAAGAAATTGCGTTATCAAGAAATCAATAGAAACTTGAGAAACCCTGGTGAGACTATAAGGTGTCATTCTGATGTGCACTATTTCTCAATATTATTATTTTACATAAATCTGACATGGAAAGGTATTGTTAAGAGATTGCGTTATCAAGAAATCAATAGAAACTTGAGAAACCCTGGTGAGACTATAAGGTGTCATTCTGATGTGCACTATTTCTAAATATTATTATTTTACATAAAACTGACATGGAAAGGTATTGTTAAGAGATTGTGTTATCAAGAAATCAATAGAAACTTGAGAAACCCTGGTGAGACTATAAGGTGTCATTCTGATGTGCACTATTTCTCAATATTATTATTTTACATAAAACTGACATGGAAAGGTATTGTTAAGAAATTGCGTTATCAAGAAATCAATAGAAACTTGAGAAACGCTGGTGAGACTATAAGGTGTCATTCTGATGTGCACTATTTCTCAATATTATTATTTTACATAAATCTGACATGGAAAGGTATTGTTAAGAGATTGCGTTATCAAGAAATCAATAGAAACTTGAGAAACCCTGGTGAGACTATAAGGTGTCATTCTGATGTGCACTATTTCTCAATATTATTATTTTACATAAATCTGACATGGAAAGGTATTGTTAAGAGATTGCGTTATCAAGAAATCAATAGAAACTTGAGAAACGCTGGTGAGACTATAAGGTGTCATTCTGATGTGCACTATTTCTCAATATTATTATTTTACATAAATCTGACATGGAAAGGTATTGTTAAGAGATTGCGTTATCAAGAAATCAATAGAAACTTGAGAAACCCTGGTGAGACTATAAGGTGTCCTTATTCTGATGTGCACTATTTCTCAATATTATTATTTTACATAAATCTGACATGGAAAGGTATTGTTAAGAAATTGCGTTATCAAGAAATCAATAGAAACTTGAGAAACCCTGGTGAGACTATAAGGTGTCATTCTGATGTGCACTATTTCTCAATATTATTATTTTACATAAATCTGACATGGAAAGGTATTGTTAAGAAATTGCGTTATCAAGGAATCAATAGAAACTTGAGAAACCCTGGTGAGACTATAAGGTGTCATTCTGATGTGCACTATTTCTCAATATTATTATTTTACATAAATCTGACATGGAAAGGTATTGTTAAGAGATTGCGTTATCAAGAAATCAATAGAAACTTGAGAAACCCTGGTGAGACTATAAGGTGTCCTTATTCTGATGTGCACTATTTCTCAATATTATTATTTTACATAAATCTGACATGGAAAGGTATTGTTAAGAGATTGCGTTATCAAGAAATCAATAGAAACTTGAGAAACCCTGGTGAGACTATAAGGTGTCCTTATTCTGATGTGCACTATTTCTCAATATTATTATTTTACATAAATCTGACATGGAAAGGTATTGTTAAGAAATTGCGTTATCAAGAAATCAATAGAAACTTGAGAAACGCTGGTGAGACTATAAGGTGTCATTCTGATGTGCACTATTTCTCAATATTATTATTTTACATAAATCTGACATGGAAAGGTATTGTTAAGAGATTGCGTTATCAAGAAATCAATAGAAACTTGAGAAACCCTGGTGAGACTATAAGGTGTCCTTATTCTGATGTGCACTATTTCTCAATATTATTATTTTACATAAATCTGACATGGAAAGGTATTGTTAAGAAATTGCGTTATCAAGAAATCAATAGAAACTTGAGAAACCCTGGTGAGACTATAAGGTGTCATTCTGATGTGCACTATTTCTCAATATTATTATTTTACATAAATCTGACATGGAAAGGTATTGTTAAGAAATTGCGTTATCAAGGAATCAATAGAAACTTGAGAAACCCTGGTGAGACTATAAGGTGTCATTCTGATGTGCACTATTTCTCAATATTATTATTTTACAAAAACCTAACATGGAAGGGTATCATTAAGAGATTGTGTTATCAAGGAATCAATAGAAACTTGAGAAACCCTGGTGAGACTATAAGGTGTCATTCTGATGTGCACTATTTCTCAATATTATTATTTTACATAAATCTGACATGGAAAGGTATTGTTAAGAGATTGCGTTATCAAGGAATCAATAGAAACTTGAGAAACCCTGGTGAGACTATAAGGTGTCATTCTGATGTGCACTATTTCTCAATATTATTATTTTACATAAATCTGACATGGAAAGGTATTGTTAAGAGATTGCGTTATCAAGAAATCAATAGAAACTTGAGAACCCCTGATGAGACTATAAGGTGTCCTTATTCTGATGTGCACTATTTCTCAATATTATTATTTTACATAAATCTGACATGGAAAGGTATTGTTAAGAAATTGCGTTATCAAGAAATCAATAGAAACTTGATAAACCCTGATGAGACTATAAGGTGTCCTTATTCTGATGTGCACTATTTCTCAATATTATTATTTTACATAAATCTGACATGGAAAGGTATTGTTAAGAGATTGCGTTATCAAGGAATCAATAGAAACTTGAGAACCCCTGACAAGACTATAAGGCGGCCTTATCGTGACGTGCAACGGCAAAAGTCGCAGGAGTCGACATTCTCGTAGACAGTTACGGTGCACCGAGGCACGTCAGGTTTCTGAAGCACAGCCCCTTTTTTTCTTGTGGCATTGTAGCCATTGTTCAACGTTCGACTGCCAATACATCGTCTCCCATTGTGCCCGTGCCACCAGGCAGATATCTATTTCCGGTACCCGTGCGCTTTTCATGTTACGCGCCTCTGACTTTTAAGCGATCGTCTATCGAGCCGTTGCAGGTGCACACGCCTGGGAACGAGCGGCAAGGAAAGAAAATTTCATGATCAGCTCTTGCTACCGTTCAATTTTCTCTTTGTAAACGGAACTCGATCGTTTTAACGTATTTGTGGGTTAATTGCATGTGTAAGAACATGATCGTGTCGAAGTTTTTGAACAATGATCGACGGGAATGAGGAAACAAGGTTTGGGCATGGGAGGTGTTCTTGGTATGGGGTTTTGGGATCTGGACATTTTTGAAAGGTTAGGAATTTTGAAATTTTGGATCGCTTGAAATTTGGAAGTTCCAATTTTGGAATTTCTGTGGTTTGGAAATAAGAAATTTGGAATTTTGGAAATTTGGAATTTCTGGACTTCAGAAGCTTCAGTTCGGAATTTTTGAATTTTTGAATTATTGAACTGTGGAAATTTGGACTTTTTGAATTTTTGGACTGGAATTTTGAAATTGTTGAATTTTTGAATTTTTGAATTATTGAACTTTGGAAATTTGGAAGTTGGAAATTTTGGATATTTCGGAAATTTGGAATTTGGAATTTTGAAATTTCGGAAATGTGGAATTTTGGAATTTTGAACGTTGGAAATTTGGAATTTTTAACTTTAGAAATTTGGAATTTTGGAATTTTGGAATTTTGGAATTTTGGAAATTTGGAATTTGGAATTTTGAAATTTTGGAAATGTGGAATTTTTAACTTTAAAAATTTGAAAGCTTGGAATTTTGGAATTTTTGATCTTTGAAAATTTGGAATTTGGAATTTTGAAATTTTGGAAATGTAGAATTTTGGAATTTTGAACGCTGGAAATTTGGAATTTTTTAACTTTAAAAATTTGAAAGCTTGGAATTTTTGAATTTTTGATCTTTGGAAATTTTGAATTTTGGAAATGTGAAATTTGGAAATTTTGAACGTTGGAAATTTGGAATTCTTAACTTTAAAAATTTGAAAGCTTGGAATTTTGGAATTTTTGATCTTTGAAAATTTGGAATTTTGAAATTTTGGAAATGTGGAATTTTTTATCCTTAGAAATTTGAAAGCTGAGAATTTTGGAATTTTTGATCTTTGGAAATTTTGAATTTTTAAATTTTTGAACTTTGGGAAATTGGAATTTTTTAACTTTGTAATTTTGGAAGTTTGAAATTTTAGTAATGTGGAATTTTTGAACTTTGGAAGTTTGAAAGCTTGAAATTTTTGAATTTTTGAATTTTTTAACTTTGGAAGTTTGGAAGCTTGAAAGTTTGGAATTTTCTAATTATTGAACTTTGGAAATTCATAATTTCGAAATTCTGAAAATTTGCAATTTTAAAATCTAAGAATTTTCGAATTTTGGAATTGGGAAATTTTTCAATTTAGAATTCGTACATTTGGATAGTAATTTTAATACTTCGAGTTACGAAAAATTTCGAATTTCGAATTTGAGAATTTGGAACTTTAGAAAATTCAAAATTTGTAAACTTGTAAATATAACAATTTGATAATTTAGAGATCTGAAATTTGGGAATGTGAGAATTTGTGAATTTATACATCTAGAATTTTGAAATTTCGTAAATTTAGAATCTAATGTTTTTGTAATATAGGAAAAAGCTTTAAGTTTGATTCTGACAACAGCAAGAACACTTTTGAGTGCTAAGGGTTGAAAATATTAATTATCTAATATTGCTGAATTCTATCGATTTTATTCACTATTCCATGTATTGAGAACAGTACCGTATGTTGTATGCTAAAGTGAGTGATAATTTCCCAATATCCTAATATCCTAATAGACAATTTATTATAATATCCAAATGAAAGTTAGGATACTGAATTTAACGAATGAAATTCTGGCGAACATTTTCGAATATTAACATTTTACATAATATTGCTGTAAAGTGAAACACCTGATCTAATTTTCCATGTATGACATATGGCCATAAAAGTGGTCCTAGTAATCTACAATAACAAAACCGTGAAATTAGCGAAACGTTCCAGGAGTCTCCCACGGGGACCTTCGAGCGTTCTTGCGAATCGAAGGGCGCTGATGATCCTAAGACAGTTCCCGCAGATTCCCTCGCCTCCGTGGTCGTCTCATTAGCTGTGGCGATCGCAAATTAATTCAGTCGCACCGACAACGCCCAATTAACGCATATGAAGCGTGAAGATAGCGATCGAGCTTCCTCGAGGCAAGAAGGAGAACGGGGCTGCGATGGTCCTGGTCGCGTGACGTATCGACGCCGGCGCCGTTAGTAACGGCTGGTTTGATCCTTTCCGCGAAGCCGAATGGCGCCGCTTCCTCTCGAAAATATCGCTCGTTCAGCGACCGGAACGGAACGGCTGGCAGGTTGTTGACTCGATTGTCACCAGGCTCCTTTTAACCGAACCGATTTCTGGCTAACCTCGTGCGCCGCGGGTGTTCTGCCGACTTACGTACTCGGAATACTTGAACAGACGTATCATACGGGGGTACCGACGATAGGGAAAACTAGTTCGGTAATATGGGGGACATTAGATGGAGGCATACAGGGTGGGACAGGTTATTGCTCTTTCGGCGTTGTGGTTAACTCGTGGAATTGTACGGATTGTACAGTACGTAAAAGAAGGCAAGATTTTAGGGGTGAATTTGAAAATTTTGGGATGTGGAAATTTAGGGATTGGCGACTCAGGAATTTGGGGATCTAGCGGTTTGGGGGTTTAGATATTCGGCATTTGGGGATTTCAGGGTTTAGGAATTTGGGAATCTAGGCATTTGGGGGTCTAGGTATTCGGAGATTTGGAGATTTGGGGATTTCAGGGTTTAGGAATTTAGGGATCTAGTGATTTGGGGGTTTAGGTATTCGGGGGTTCGCAGATTTGGGGATCTAGTGATTTAGGGGCTTAAGTATTCGGGGATTTGAGGATTTGGGGATTTCAGTGTTTAGGAATTTGGGAATTTAGGCATTTGGAGGTCTAGGTATTCGGCAATTTGGAGATTTGGAGATTTCAGGGTTTAGGAATTTGGGGATCTAGCGATGGGAGGTCTAGGTATTCGGCAATTTGGAGATTTGGGGATTTCAGGGTTTAGGAATTTGGGGATCTACTGATTTGGGGGTTTAGGTATTCGGGGGTTCGCAGATTTGCGGATTTGGGAATTTCAAGGTTTAGGGATTTGGGGATCTTGTGATTTAGGGGTTTAAGTATTCGGGGATTTGAGGATTTGGGGATTTCGGTGTTTAGGAATTTGGGAATTTAGGCATTTGGAGGTCTAGGTATTCGGCAATTTGGAGATTTGGGGATTTCAGGGTTTAGGAATTTGGGAATCTAGGCATTTGGGAGTCTAGGTATTCGAGGATTTGGAGATTTGGGGATTTCAGGGTTTAGGAATTTGGGGATCTACTGATTTGGAGGTTTAGGTATTCGGGGGTTCGCAGATTTGCGGATTTGGGAATTTCAAGGTTTAGGGATTTGGGGATCTAGTGATTTAGGGGTTTAAGTATTCGGGGATTTTAGGATTTGGAGATTTCAGTGTTTAGGAATTTGGGAATTTAGGCATTTGGAGGTCTAGGTATTCGGCAATTTGGAGATTTGGGAATTTCAGGGTTTAGGAATTTGGGAATCTAGGCATTTGGGAGTCTAGGTATTCGAGGATTTGGAGATTTGGGGATTACAGTGTTTAGGAATTTGGGAATCTAGGCATTTGGGGGACTAGGTATTCGGAGATTTGGGGATTTCAGGGTTTAGGAATTTGGCAATCTAGTGATTTGGGGGTTTAGGTATTCGGGGACTCGTGGATTTCAGGGTTTAGGAATTTGACAATCACGCGATTTGGGGGTCTAGGTATTCGAGGATTTGGGGATTTGGAGATTTCAGGGTTTAGGAATTTGGCAATCTAGCGATTTGGAGGTCTAGGTATTCGGAGATTTGGGGATTTCAGGGTTTAGGAATTTGGGAATTTAGGCATTTGGGGATGTTGAGATTTCAGGATTTAGAAATTTTGAAACCTGGGAATTTAGCGATTTGGGGGTTAGAGATTTGAGAATATGGGGATTTGGGGATGTAGGTATTTGGGCAAGTGGGAATTTGATGATGTAGAGATTTGGGAAAGTAGGAATTTGAGGATGTAGGGATTTGAGAACTTGAGAATTTAGCGATTTTGGGGCTGCAGAGATTCTGGCATGTAGGGATTAGGGGATGTAGGAATTTAGGAAAGTGGGAATTTGGGAATCTAGGCTTTTGAGGGTGTAGGAATATAAGAATTTAGGAATTTACCAACCTGAAGATTTGGGGATTTAACCATTTGGGAATCTAGCCATTTGGAGATGTAGAGATTTGAACATGCAGTGATTTGAGCATGTGGAGATTTGGGAATGCAAGGATTTGAGCATGCAGATATTTGGGAACGTAGGAATTTATGGATGTAGCAATTTGAAAATATAGGGATTTGCGTATTTAGGAATATGGAAATAAGATTTGGGGGTCCGAAGATTTGGGAATGTAAAGATTTTGAGATACAGGGACTCTTGTAAGGATTTGAGGACTTTGGAAAGAATACAGAAATTTAGAGATTTTAGAAAGAACGTGGAAATTTTGGGATTTTCGCAAGAAAATGGCTTCTTTCCTTTCTTATCTTCTTGCAACAACATACTACAGGCACAGAAACGCAAAAGTTCGTTTGATTTTTGCTCTCTCGCAGAACCAGTCTAAAGAACGCCAAAACTAGTTTGATTATATTAATCTTCTAATGTCAATTAACAACGATATCACATCGTTTGAACATGTTCAGCTTCCAATTTGATGTATTACATTACTATAATATTAATGTTACACAGTTTTCCTTGTTCTTATCCCATTAACACATGGACTGTTTGAAGTAATAAAAAATTTTACTAGTTAATATTTTTATTTTGGATTAATCCAAACGTGTTCACGATATTTTGTCATACTATCCAGGTTAATATTCCAATTAGTGAACAAATTCTTAATAATACATGATTCGTATGGAAATTTGAACTATAAATGTATTTATAAAAATTTGAAATATAAATGATTTAACCTTGCATGCAAAATGTTAATTCATTTCTACACATGTTTTCACCAATATGACAGCAATCATCAACATCAAATACAAAATATATCGAACGTATTCATATGGAAATTTGAACTATAAATGTATTTATAAGAATTTGAAATATAAATGATTTAACCTTGCATGCAAAATGTTAATTCATTTATACACATGTTTTCACCAATATGACAGCAATCATCGTTAACATTAAATACAAAATATATTGAACGTACCAACTGACTAAATATGTCCGTTTCTGTTGAGATCTGCAGCGACTTCATAGTAGTTGAAGATTACAGCATCCATTTTACAAAGAATAAACGCTTCATCAAATCGCAACTGCGAACGAGGAGAAACAATTTCCCTCGAACAAAACTTGGACCGAGAACGGTTAAGCGTTAACAATAACCGAGTGGAATAGTCGGAGAAAATTGCAAAACGCACGAAACTGCGTACGAGTAATATGCATAGAGTCCGCGTGAAATGATGCACGGTGAACCGTGAATCACTTCCTACGTCGAAGCCGATGCCTGGATGATAGCCGACGATATCTCGTCTGCACTTCGCTGAAACGGCGAAGTTAATGAGTTGTGCAAATGAATCGAGGCCTCGAGGGACCCCCGACTTACCGTGATAGGTGAAACGTAAAGAGGGAAATAAAAGGGGGCACACGGGTGATATTGCTGTAAGATTGCGCCAGTTGTCGCGGACCAAGGCTCTGCACGAAAACGATACATAACCTATAAGTTGTATAACGATTGAGGAACGACAATTGCAATTTTAGACGATTTACAATTATTAAGTGGGGTTATACGAAAGGATGCAATGTCTACTTTCAGAGGAATAATATTTTATTGAGATAAATAATAGAAGTTTGCTCAGATAAATTATAGGAATTTAGTCAGGTAATATAATAGGAATTTATTTAGATAAATAGTAGGAATTTTTACAAATAGTATAATAGGAATTTATTCAGATAAATAATAGGAATTTCTGCAAATAATATAATAGGAATTTATTCAGATAAATAATAGGAATTTCTGCAAATAGTATAATAAGAATTTATTTAGATAAATAATAGGAATTTCTGCAAATAGTATAATAGAAATTTATTCAGATAAATAATAGGGATTTCTGCGAATAATATAATAAGAATTTATTCAGATAAATAATAGAAATATACGCAAATAATGTAATGCAATTTATTCAGATAAAATAATAGAAATTTTCAAAGAAAAGGTTTCAAATCAATTAAAATATAAAAATGTTATATATAAACAAGGAAAAAATAAAAATACTTTTTCAATAATATCCTAATTTGCAAAGAATCTATTATTTTATGCTTACAGAAAGAAGACCCATTGGTAATAAAAAAATGCTGGTAAAATTTGACAAATATTATAAATGGAAAAGAGCACTCATTCGACATAGAAACGTATTCTGCATAGTTTTGCTTTTAGGTTACACGTGTCCTGACAAATTAGCGCTCTTCAGCAAAGCCATAAGTTTCAAGGAGTACTCTCCACTCCTCAGGGTAGTCCCTTAGAAAAGCATGAATAGAAAAGTCAGCCTGTGGTTTGTCACAAATGTCTGTACCAGGAAATGCACTTCCTTTTGAGCTACTACATCTTACTCTATGGATTTTGTAACCTTTTACGTTAAATTACATGTTATTTATATAATTTATGAATTTTATATATTATGCATAATGTACATTAAAATTGAAACATGTATTTAACATTTTTTAACTATATTATATTTAATTATATTAAAACGTGTAGTATGTATTAATGTCTTAAAGAATAAAATAAAACATGTAGTAATGTATGAAAACATTTAACATTCTTTTTAACATATTAAGACTTTACTATCCTTGCAAAAATCAATTATCTGACAAACTTCTTTTTATTATTAAGTTAACTTGTATATTAGTCTATCAATTACTTCTGTTAAATATCTTTTTTTAAATTTGAAGTTTCGAATTTCAGAATTTCCAAATTTCTAAATTCCTAAATTTTCAAATTCTCTTCGCAATTCAATTATGCATTATATAATAAAAATAATATACTGTAACATGTCAACAAAAATTCCTATCAATGTTATAGAAGAAGGAAAAATATTTTGAATGAATATTTAATGTAAATATAGAAAATACTTTCGACCCACTGCTCCACAGACATTAAAGTTACATTATACGATAAAAATAATAAACTGTAACATGACAAAAAAATACCTATTATAGAAGAAAGAAATATTTTGAATGAATATTTAATGTAAATATAGAAACTATTTTCGACCCACTGCTCCACAGACATTAAAGTTACGTTATACACTAAAAATAATAAACTGTAACATGACAAAGAAATACCTATTATAGAAGAAAGGAATTTTTTGAATGAATATTTAATGTAAATATAGAAACTATTTTCGACCCACAGACTAATGTTACCATCACCTTCGGTATTATTATCCGTTTTCACGTTCAAGCAAATTACAATTTCAAGCCCAGAAATTAAACTTGTTTCCCCCAAAAGATGGGCAGCGTCTTAAATTTCGTTTCATCGCATCGATTAATCGTAACGATCGCACTGTCACGAAGGGTCCAAAAGGAAACGTTCCGATGAAAACGGGCCACGATCACGGGAATCGACGTGGCCCACAAAGGGGAACCACCTTGCACGCTGCTCCTAATTGTCTGAGGGGGGAGAGCCAGGTGGGACTTGCAGTTTCTTCCTGTCCGTTCATCAAACTGTCATTCGACGTCAGGCCCGGGGAAGACGGTGCCGTCCGACGCAGGAATTTCTCGACAGGGAATCGACTGATCGTTAACCGCGGAAATTACGTATGCATGAGCGCCCAGGAACAAAACAGAGACTTGAAGGAATATTATTTTAACATTCCCTCGCTCGGCGAACTCAGGAGAGACGCATACTTTTCTAGCATGTTCTCGGAAAATTGACCGGAATGAAAATATTTCGTTTTCTGTTTACACCCTCGTACACTTAATACCTGTTCATACTCATTACCGAACCTTGGTGATGAATGTTGAATAGGTATTAAAGCTAAATTATATTTTGATAATTAGTATTTTCTAGTTGTAATTTATTTAGTAAGGGGTTAAAATTGAAACACCGTGTGACAAAACGACTGTGACGAGTTTGTGTGCAAGCGAAAATTATACTTTTATCGTTTAGGTTATTGTTCCTTGTCCACCGTTGATCAATACCTTTTCCTCCGAAACGTCGTTAAGTTCGCCGTCATATATCGTGCTCACTTGAAGGAATAATTATTTTCCGTGGCCAAACAGACGCAATTTCCTGCGAAACAAGGCGTACCCCTCCCGATGGCATCTTGTCTGCTCTCTGTTCGTTACTTCCTTTCGATTATCTCGCACCGTCCTCTATTAATCAGCCCCGACACTGGCGGTTCTTAATTACGCGCACGTAGATTGACCATAAAGATCGCCTGGTCCCGGCCGATTCTTCGATGAAAGGAGAACGGGGGGCATTTGAGTAAACAAGGCCTTTGGACGGACAAGGACACCGTGAAACGGACCGGAGATGTCATTAAAAACGTTTAATAGATCCACGAAATCGTTTTTTTTTATTATTATTTTTTTTATACGATCCTTTGTGACGGCCTTTTGGCGAACCTCGACTGATCGAGAAAGGGACTCGAAAATTGCGTTGTAAACTCACGTCGCCAGCAGATAACTTATCCAGTTTCGCGTTAATGGCAACTGTCGAGGTTAATTGCTGCTTGAAATTCTACAATTACTTGAAAGATATAAATGAATTAGATGTTGAGATATTGAGACATTGTGCCGAGTATGAAAGAAGGAAATTTTAATGACGTTAGATCATGGCTTTGTGCGTGAGGTGTTTAAGTCCTTAGAACAGTGAATCATAAGTCTTCTCGAAGTGCAGATCCAAGATTATTTAGTTATGGTTGATGATACTTAACCTTAATTACCTCCTCTGCCATTTCTGTTTCGTTTCTCGAATTTTTGACTGAACAGAATTTGGAAGGTTCATATAATCCGAAAATAAAATATGGTAATTTTAAATTTAAATAATTCTGAATATTTTGGATATCTAACCTATACAGTTAGATATTTAAATTGAATGAATTTTAAGAGCAAACGTTTAGCTATATTATGTATATTTATACTTACAAATTAATTTATTTAATTTCGTATCAAAAATTTCTTTGGTTTAATCGAGTAAAATTTTTCTGCATCAAAAGTTTCGTAGGTTGAAAATTTTAGATTTTCGAAAACTAGATAAGTTTAATGACTGTACAGCTTCTATATTTATTTCTTAAAAATATTTATATATTTTTAAAAATTTTAGATATATATATTCTTTAAGATCTCAGATTGAATTATTCAAAATTCTATACATTATATTTCAATATTTTGTAAATTATAAATTTTCTTCTCGAAACATTTCATATTTTCTATCCATTTACATTCTTTTATTGCAAACTTAGACACCCATCCATCATAAGGTTAACAACACTTAACCTCAATCAACTACTTGAATTAAAAAATGTTCTCATTCAAAAGCATTCTATGTTCAAAATTTAGCAGTTAAAATCGATAGAACAATGACAATGACAATTAATTTCATCAATTGTTATATATTTGTAAACAAAAGTACTGCAATATAAAATTTCATTTATGTAGCTTAGAAATATTCTGTACATTTCCAAATAATGTAAAAAATGAGCAAAGCATCAACATACAACCATTATCTCAAAACATCTCGACAAAAGCACGTCATCAAAATTCAATAACAAAAGTCATTCATAAATTATATTCTAACTGGTTGATAGTCCTGCTATTAAATTCTATACTTAACATCGATATCTACTATTCAGACACCCTGTATCAAATAACGTCCAATTGTATACCCAAGAGATACTCAAAATGTCCATAAATTTCTGAGTTCTATCGAAAAAACCGTCTCCATAGGAATAACACAGATATTAGTCGCGTTCTGGCAGCGAACGGCGCTATAGACAGTCATATCCGGCTGGTACCGGCAATTAATAACTCGCCAGGGCCTATTAATGCCATTGTTCAGAGACGCGTGACGGGCATATGCGTGTGTGCGTCCGTAGTATCGGCGCATGCGTGTGTGCGTCCGTAGTATCGGCGCATGCGTGTGTGCGTTCGTAGTATCGGCGCGTACGTACGTATCGGCGCATGCGTATGTGCGCGATGTCCGCGCATGCGCGTGTGCGTGAGGCATACGCGCGTGCGTATTACGCGGCCCAATTCCGTGTACTATATATAAGTCCCGCGAGGGAGGGCAAACGGACAGGTGCTGCCACCTCGCACCCGCGCGTAATCGCAGAGCCGATCTAACGATCGGACCCGATCGGCCCAGCCGGCCCACGAAAACCTACTCTCCGCAAGACGATGCAACGAGATTTTAATCGACTTTTCGTGGCCCCATGTGCAGCTGGAACGGTTTTCTAACCCAGACCCCGATAGAACCCCTTCTCGACCACCTTCTTCCTTTCAATTCTTTTTTCGATCGTCACCACGCGATTGAAGACGGTTTAACCACCGCACGGCCCGCCTTCACAGACAATTGAAATTTAATTTTACGTACCTGGAATTTTTGGTTTATACATTTTAGAGTGTATTTTTGACGTAATATGGAATAAGTATGAGTTAATAATTTGCGATAAAACGTAGGTTCAAACTACTGAACGGCGGTTCCACAGACAATTGAAATTTAATTTTACGTACCTGGAATTTTTGGTTTATACATTTTAGAGTGTATTTTTGACGTAATATGGAATAAGTATGAGTTAATAATTTACGATAAAACGTAGGTTCAAACTACTGAACGGCGGTTCCATAGACAATTGAAATTTAATTTTACGTAGTATTTTCAATTTTGATATTTCTGACGATTAATCATGGACACATCTCGAAGTGATTTTGAATTCTTAATTAATGTTAAGCTGTATGTTTAAACTACTGGAAAGTGATCCACCTTCACAGACAATTGAGATTTAACTTTATGTTACATTTTTGTACATGTCGGATTGTATTAATCGTACACACAGTTTGTAATAATTGTAAATTCTTAATAATTGGCGTACACAATTCGTAATATAAATTCATAATAACTGGCACACGCGATTAATAATAATTGTAAATGCATGATAATTAGCACACGAAATTCGTAATAATTGTAAATTCTTAGCAATTAACACACGCATCTCATAATGATTATGAATTCATAATAATTGGTACATGCAGTCCATAAATTCGTGGATTCATAGTTGTGTGAATTTATAACAATTACATGTTGAACATCATTTTTTCAGATATTTTTCTTTTAATGTGGTATGCCGCTTTTTGGTGGGCTCTTCTTACATTTTTAATTAAGGAACATGTTTTACTTTATATAATTTTACAACTAAATATAATAGTCGTACTACTGCTGTATTATTTAGTAATAAATGTTGGTTTTAACATTATCGCAAAATTAGGAAACAACAATGACAATCAACAACAGAAAAATAATAATTTCAAGAAAATTCGTCAAAGTTTTCAATTGGAAAATTTTATAGTTGTCCGAAAAATGCTTTCAAATTAGTAATGTTATTTCTGAAAATAATTCTGTCAAAAATTACAAATTAGTAATTTAATTTTAATTTGAAAGATTATATTCTTTCCTGTAATATTGTAAAATATAAAAAAAATTTGTTTAAAAAATCGTTCTTCGTTAGTAACAGAATTAAGTACTAACTACTGATTTTCTATTTGAATAGCAATACAACAGCTAAAAGAATATCCGTATAAATTCAAGCGTTCAATCAAATTTGGTCAACTAAATTGTTTCTGTTCCGCGTTTATTATCGTGTTCTTGTTTGTTATAGATGCATACTATACTTTCAATCATTTGCTAAATGTATTAATAGTTACGACTTGTTATAATTTTCTATTAACTGATTTTAAATTCATATCTATCATAAAAAATTATGAATTATGTTTCATTTTAATTCTACACTTTCTACGAAGTAGATTTCGTGTTTTTTAAATGCGCAAAAGCGAACTCATACATACTGATCGTTTCGAATTCATTTCAAATTCGTGATAGCAATCAATGTAGAATTTAGATCATGTAAAAGGGGTTTGTTACAAAATCTTCGTGTCATATTTAATAAGTGGAAAGTTTCTTTATTAATACAAATCTGGAATTATACTTCAGAGAACTTGGAAATTGGACATTTCGACACTTTACGATTTGCAATATTGCTCACTTTTAAACTTCTAAATTTCCACACTTTTCAATTTCCAGACTTCTAAATTTTTTAGAAAATCCATAGAAATCCAAATTTCCGGATTTCTGAATGTCCAAACTTCTAAATCTTAGGATTTCTACATTTTTTATTGTTAAATTTCCAAATTTGTAATTTCAAAGATTCCTAAATGTCCAGACTTCTAAATCTTAGGATTTCTACATTTTTTATTTTCTAAATTTGTAATTTCAAAGATTTCTAAATGTCCAGTCTGCTAAATTTCCAGATTCCTGTATGTCCTGACTTCTAAATTTTTAAGTTTCCAAATTTCCAAATTTATAAACTTCGAAATTTTTGCAGATATATAAATTTATAAATTTTTTAATTTTTTTAATTTTAAAATCTCTGTTCTAAACTTGTGTCTAAATTTATGAATTTCTGAATTTAGATAATTCTATATTAGTGAACTCGTGACTAAAAATTTCTAATTTCCGGAATTAATAAATTTGTAAATTCAACTGGGAAATGTAGTCATCTGTAGTTTCTGTAGAAATCTAGGAAGCTTCATTTGAAAATCAGTAGTTTCGAACACTGATAATATGAAAGTGAACGTAGTAAATGTAGCATTATTAAATGGACATTTATATTCATTCTCTACAGATGTTAATACACGCGTAATAACGGCTATACATGATTTTCATATATGTATGCTGTGTATGATTTTCGTGAATATTAATAACAGTGAAACGTTTGGAATTACAGCACTTATCTAATATGATCATTTGTTTTTCTAATTTTATGTATTAACATTATTTATATATTTTATTACTTGTTATCTAAAAACTTTCATAAATTCAGTACAATTTTTACCATATTTCACTTTCTTTCGTGAATTTCTATTTTCTTCACTGTGTCTTTTCTACGATATATGATAGAAACTTTTCCTGTTTAACTAATATATTTTTTTAAATTAATGCAACCTTTCGTTTCAGTTATAAAATAGTTTATAACTAACTTCATGCAACAAACTATAATGTTAATTTAGTAACACTATATTATTAATTCATACATACACTGTGCAGTACATAACCTAAAATGTCCGAAATCAATGTAAACCCAAAATCTTTTGTTTCTCAAGACCTAGAAACGTAGAACGATTTCACTAAATATCTTCTCGTAGTTTTGTCAAACCGGTTCTGTTCACAAATTGGGGTCATGTACACCAAAGAACAATGGCGAATTAGCATAAGCGCGGGTGTCGACCCCCCTTTTCTAATCATTTTGGGAACAATTTTCGAACCCACGTACGTGAAAGGATATTCGTTTTATTTTAAGATAGACATCAACAGAAACATTTACTTAACAGTCGGATAAAATATCTACTCTGCATTTCAAATATTAAAAATATTAACGCCGTTCCAGAGTGCGCAATCGTGAAAACTCGCATTTAACTTTCAAAGCTATTTCCTTTGCAACATGAAATTATTTTCTACATTTATATAATATCAAGTTATTTTATAATTACGCAACATGTTTATGTTGACTTTCATTTTCCTTCGTCTAAAAGTTTTATATTCTCTTCGTTTCGACTCTTCGGTTATTTTCTGGTCAGCGCCATCTTGATGTTCGCTCGTTGTCTTGAAATCACTTAATGATGAAGTCTGGAGATTTTTGGAAAGACAAGGACAGTTTGATTTAAAAAAATGTGCAAAAATGCAACTTTGTAGATCTCTGCAGTCAAAAATATTTTGCAATATTTTTATATTTAACCTCAATAATTCTTTACCCGTAGCAGCAATGAAACCCAAGGACATTCTAGTATTTTTTGATTTATTGTTAGTCACATCTGGTTGTTCCTTAACACTATACGACACTACAGTGTGACAATGTTCTCTACGAGTACATTGGAAGTTTTTCATGATTAAATTTTTGCGATATACTTTGACTTTGATAATTCTTTTCGGAAATTCACAAAATATTTCCAAATGTTTCCAATATGTATTAGTGCAAAGAGGTCCCACGTAAACTTGGCGATACCTTTTACATGTAATGTACTTTTGTAGGATTTACTCTTATAAAACGTGAAGGCAAAAAAGTGCGGATCAAAACATATGAAGATCGTTCAATTGAAACGGTGAGCCAGTAGAGTGAGGCACTATGGCACTAATCTACGACATTCGCGAAAGCCACTATAGTGGTCGTACAGAGAAATCCGTGAAAGCCACTATAGTGTCGTGCCTAAGATAAGTGGGGTCTGCCTTCGGAAATACCTTGTACACAAGATTAGACTTCTATTCCGAAAACATATCATGTCGAAATTGTAGTGAAAATTACACCGGACCGTTTAATTGAAAGTGGGAGGGGGTGAGATGGGATGTCGATTCCTTAAAGACAGTTTCCGTAAGAAAAATGGAACTAATTGGCCCCCTCGAAAGACTCGGAGTTTCGTGGCAAACAAGAAGACAGCGGAACAGCATGAAAAGCTGGACAGCGGAGGGGCAAAGGAGGATACGAACCAGAGATCTTGTAGTATCTGGAATTCTGGAGCATATGAAATTGACCATGAATCGTGGGACAACCTGTACATTCTTAAAATATATTTTGTAGAGTATTCAATTTAGCATATTTCAACTTTCTGTAAACTGATGTAAATACTTCGACAGCCAATATAAATGTCACGACAAATTATCAGAGGTTGACACGAAATTTGATAGGAAAATTTAAATTTAATAAATGGTACCAGAAGTGTTGTTATAGTACATACTCTTCGATTTTCATATTATCTGACAGAAACGTCGAATTTCCTATAAACTGAATTTAAACTGCAATAATTCACTTAATTTGCTTATCTTGTATCTTGTAATAGTCTTCAAGAACTAGAAAATTTAGGATCAAATATCTTTCTCATGATGCTGTGAAAGTTGCAATATTGATACGTTAATAAATAACTCTGTGCGCAAAAATATATTCGTTTTATTTGAAGATAGACATCGACGAACAGCTAAATTATTGTAGCTTACAAAGCGTTAAATCGTAGCAGTCTACCGAGTTACAAGAATACCCGAACGGCAGTTCAACTATCTGATAGAATGTTTATTTCAAAAATAAAAAAAAATTAACATCGTTGCAGCGTATGAAAGTATGATTCACGTTTTCCATTTCAAATTTGCATTTCAACTTGTTTAACTACTTTCAACATTTTCCTTCGTTCATTATCCAAAGGTTTCGTATTCTTTTCGATTCAACGCTTTCGTTATCCTCGTCAGCGCCATTTTGATCTATCACGTTTCCTCCATTTTCTTGGAATCGCTTGAAATTTTGATAAAATCCGTCCACCGTCTATTGTCACGTCACATCCTTGCTTCAATCTTTAAAATTCCCTTCTCGATTGCAAACTTTCAACATTCTCAACCTCAACTGTGCATTTCCTTCATTTAGATTCATTTTCCGCTGCTACTTTATTCTACTTCCACTTCGAAAGCATGCAATATTCTTGCAATTTTCCACTTGAGCCGTTTCTTCTGAGATCTAAGCCCATTTATCTTGTAATCGAGATAATTAATGGTTTGATCTTGAATTTTAAACTAAACTTGTATTTTAATAAATAAAAACTCAACTTATGTTTAATAAACCAAAATTCAACCTGTGTTTAATAAATTTAAAATTTATTGCTTTATGAATTTAATATTTAAACTTGTACCCAATAAATTGAAGATTTATTGGTTTATGTATTTAATATTTAAACTTGTACCTAATAAATTTAAAATTTAATCTTGTGTTTTAATAAATCAGTTGATACAATCTTTTTGTGTCCCTCATATTGTACAGTTTACAATTAGCATAATAAACGTTGTTTCAAGAATATATTTTTAATGACTATAAATGTACTTCAGATACTTTCAAAATTAATTAAGTAATTTTTCTAACATTTAAAGAAGCACAAATTCTAGACTCTAATCTATAATTATTCACTGAATATTTTCGATACAAATAAATCAAAATTTTTCTAATATTTAAAGAAGCACAAATTCTAACCTGTAATACTTATTTATTCAATATTTTCAATATAAATAAATCAAAACTAAATTCAAAATGTCGCCATCTCACAAAAACTATTACATTATCATAGTACAGAATTTCACATTGAGGACCTAACCTCATAAATTCCTTAATGTCATGAAATTTTAAACCGAGTCTTGAGTGACCCAGTAAAATTTCAGACTTAATGTAAAAACATTTCCATAGTTGAAAGACTCGTCAAGATACACTACTTGTCAAGAACCAAAATACAGTAAAATACAGTAAACTTGATTTTTTCCGAAAATGAACCCCTTATCCTATAATAACGTGACGCACTCGTGACGCACACTGTGATAAACTCGTATTTTTACTGCAATTGAATTTCAGGTTCAATTTTGATTCTAATCTATGTAATCAAAGATTGCTGTATACTGTACATTTTAACTTTCTTCAGTAGGAGCTGCTGTGAATGACGCAACTGTCGAGATAACCACCTTCAAAATAAATTACCTCCCTAATTTTCCTCTGTACATATCCAAAACAGTCAAATTATAATTTTCTTAATTTCCTTACCCCTATTTGTTCCCAATTCGCCTTCTTGGCACAACCGTCTCCCTCTCTTCCCCCTAATTTCCTTCCTTCGATCCTCCAGCCGCGGGTACGCATATATACACGTGGATATGGTAATTCACCGGCATCGCCGGTGATATGTAAATAAGTTAGATTCGAGTTTTGTTGCGGGTCTGGGGGGATGCGTGCGGGCCTCGATGGGAACCATAGCGTAGAAAACGAAAAGAGCCAGCCAACCATCCAGCATGGCGGGGCGAGAGAAACAACGAAAAGAACGTAAGTGTAAGCGCCTTAGTAGCCGCACACACGATCCGGACGAGCGGATCCAGATTTATTGGCCGTTCGCTGAACAGAGACGAGAGAGACCCCCGTTCGGTGTGAACGGAAGCCGGGGATTTTACGATCTTGATTCCGAATCAAACAACGACTCTGTTTCGTCCTTCAGGATGGTAATCTGCTCGAGGCACGTCGACGCGCGCACGAAAAACCGATGACTTCTTGATCGGAATTCGTCCACTTCGAACGCTAGCTGCTGGAAATCCGCTTAAAACGGAAACGCGTTATCGTACAATGACTGCGAGATTTATGACAGGAACCTTGGTGCTGAGGATCCCCGAACCGGGGAATCGACAGAGAGCCAACTATGGCTAAATACTGAAATACGAAGTTTGGTAGGACTTTCAGGATTTCACATTTTTGAAGTTTGGGACGTTGGAATTTCAGAGCGTTGAAATCGTTTGAAAATTTAATTTCGGAGATTTTATCGTACTTAAGATTGGAAATTCTTAGAGCTAAAATTACGACGAAATGCTCGAAGTTGCAACATGATTTGATATTGCAAATGCAAAAAGATTATTTGTACTTTTAATGCTCATAAAAATCGTAATAAAAAGAAAGTAAGCGTTTTAATTATTTGTGAGACTATAAACAAGTGTACCGTGGTATCCGAATAATTAAATATGTATCTGTACATTCTTCCATACGTTTCCTATTGCCATTTTAGGTAAAAAAGTCGTTATTCACAGTTCAAGTATCAAACTTTCATTATTTCGTGCAATCATACGTACTGCGTAGAGATACATTGTATCAAAATCTACTATCTAATGTCAGAAATATGTACTAATTACAATTCCTTATCTTTACGACACACGTTAAGCTAAGGAAATAATTATGTAACTATCTTCCAGAAAGTCTTAAATCCTTCTACTTTTAGAAAGCTTCAAAACTTGTATTAATTAGAAAGTCTCAAACTTCTACATTTCAGAAAATATCACATCTATTTTGCAGAACATCGAATCTTTCATATTTCAGGAAGTCTCAAATCTTTCATATTTCAGGAAGCCTCAAATCTTGCATGTTTCAGAAAACCTGAAATCTTTTTACTTTTAGAAACCTTCAAAACTAGTATCTTTCAGAAACCCTCAAACATCTTATATTTCACAACACTTCAAATCTTCTATGTTTTAAAAAACTTCAAAACTTGTATCTTTCAAAAAACCTCAAACATTCTATATTTCACAACACATGAAATCTTCTATGTTTTAAAAAGCATTAAAAATTGTATCTTTCAGAAAACCTTAAATATTCTGTATTTTACAACACGTCAAATCTTCTGTGTTTTAGAAAACTACAAAACTTGCATCTTTCAGAAAGTCTCACATCCTATATCATTCAGAAAATCTGAGGTCTTGTATCTTTCAGAAAGCCTCATATCTTGTATCTTTCAGAAAGCCTCTGATTTTTGTATCATTCAGACAGCTTCAACCCTTGTGTCATTTAGAAAGCCTCAAATCTTGTATCTTCCAGAATGCTTCAACTCTTGTATCCCTCAGAGAGCCTCAAGTCTTGTATCTTTCAGAAAGCCTCATATCTTGTATTTTTTAGAAAGCCTCAAATTTTTGTATCATTCAGACAGCATCAACCCTTGTGTCATTCAGAAAGCCTCAAATCTTGTATCTTGCAGAATGCTTCAACTCTTGTATCCCTCAGAGAGCCTCAAATCTTGTATCTTTCAGAAAGCCTCATATCTTGTATTTTTTAGAAAGCCTCAAATTTTTGTATCATTCAGACAGCATCAACCCTTGTGTCATTCAGAAAGCCTCAAATCTTGTATCTTGCAGAATGCTTCAACTCTTGTATCCCTCAGAGAGCCTCAAATCTTGTATCTTTCAGAAAGCCTCATATCTTGTATTTTTTAGAAAGCCTCAAATTTTTGTATCATTCAGACAGCATCAACCCTTGTGTCATTCAGAAAGCCTCAAATCTTGTATCTTGCAGAATGCTTCAACTCTTGTATCCCTCAGAGAGCCTCAAATCTTGTATCTTTCAGAAAGCCTCAAATCATCAATGTTCCAAAAACAAGAAAGGTAAAAACCGATGACAGTAAATACTGTTAGAGAAATATTTCAACATGAGGTACTAGACCGTACAAGGTAAAAACGTTATGGTCATGATTTTCCTGGTGTCTCTCAACATTTGCATATCTACATTTCGACACGTTACAATGGCACAATTCAAAGGAAAGACGTAACTGCACGCAAAAGTCCCAAAGGTGGCGCACTTATGCAATGGCAAACGTATTCCGAAGAGCCCGATGGATACATCCGGGGGAGAGACACTGCCGATAAAACGTCCCGTGTGTGTGTGCAAACGTGGATCATATGACACGTATCCAGAAGGCCACGCGTGTGTTCCTGCACGCACGGTTACCTCTCCTTTATCGGGCCAGGTGAAGGGGCCCGACCAAGGTCGGCTCCCGTTCCTGTTCCTTCTGATCCTCGCAAAGGGGTTGCGGATCGATGATCACGGATTAGCGTTACACCGTCGTGTACGTGTCTTGAGATGTTTGTCGCTGAGGCGGTCGTTTTCCGTGCAAAAACTATCACCTGTTACAGGAAACGAAATCCTGCATCAAAATGCTATAAAATCAGTGGTACATGTATACAAATTTAAAGGACAAACCGTGCTTTCTGTTAGAGAAGCATACTTCTTTAACGTGGGCCAAAATCCTCAGAAAAATTGTTAAAAGTGTCGAAAGGTGGCTAATGAGATTAGACCCCTAGCGGGCGAAAGCTAGTTTCGAAAGATACGAGGTAGTATGTTCACGTACGTGTATTTTTTAAATAGTAGAAATGCTCCTAAATAATAGGAAATATATGTACGAATATATGATTTCATCTTTGAGATTTAATTTCAAAACCATCATTGTAAAAATGTTCCACTTTAGATGTAACAATGAACCTTGAAATTTGAAAAATGTTAGACAAATTACGATTTCACCTACAATTAACCAAGTTAAAGTTATTCTAATACCATCAAAAATTCTGATTTTCTTCAATCCTCTCTAAAAATTCCCCGAACACTATTATTCCAGAAATGATAAGATGTAGCCCCATAAGTCAAAGAATTAAGCGATCCAGTTTCTATGAACCGCGTCCCCGAAAAAGGAACGTTCGATTTCCCGTAGAAGCGCAGGTTTTTCCATCCACCAGAGTGTTTCTACCTGTCGCCTTTGTTGCAGCCCAGCAGAACGTCTCACATTTCCAGTTCCAGGACGTCCCGTGGACGAAGAAGAACAACTTTGAATGGGTATCACTTTCCGCGGCCTGGCACACGTAGCTTCTTCAACAAAGATACACAATGGACGCCGTCCGAGAGCTACCTGCAACGACTTTCCTTCAGACTCGATTTTCAAGCATCGATCCGGGGGTCGAAACAGTGTCAAGCCAGGCTAACCTTTTTTCACGGACCACGTCTGACTCCTATGCCTACGAATTCTATCTGGGTCGAGAGGATTTCTTTTTCTTTTCTTCCTTTTTTGTTGCTTTCGTTTCGCCGGTATCAATCGGGTCATTGATCGAGATTTAACACTTCTTTCACTCGTGATACCTTATGCTATTCATGCTCTTTGTGATCTCGAGTTTTGTGAAATGATTTAACCAGTGATATTCTCCTTTTTTATTAGACACGCGATATTTTTTTGCTACGCTGAATTGAGCTACTTTTGAAGCATTAATTGAACTATATGTACAAAATGGTCTAGCTATTTTACATGTAGAAATATACAAGAATGTAATTTTGGGATGAAATTTTACTTACCTACTAGTACAAATGAGCTAAAGTCAGCTACTATTAAAAACATGCTGTTGCAACGAAACCTGCAGTCACACGAGATGTCCAAAATTCAACCGGGAAATAAAATGCTTCTGATCTCACTTGGAAATCGTTCCATAAATCTCCGAGCGGATAAAAAAAAATTGACAAGGCCCAAACCGCAATAGGAAATCTGCTCGATCGACAGGTAGGAAGATGCGCGGGTCAACGAGGGCCTCCACTCGAAAATTCAAATGCAGGGCGGTGAGAACGCGGCGCGTTGTGAATCAAAATACATTTAGGATTTCCACAAAGGGAAAAAGTGGCATTATACGTAGGCATCCGGCACAAAGGCATTAACAGCATTTTGCGCCCTTAATATATTATTCTTCTTTGGAGCACCTTCTTGCCCTCCCTCAGGCCGCACCCCTTTCGCCATCAATAGAACAGACATAAGAATTCCCTTCCGATCGAGATCGTCTTCGGCGCGATGCAAATTTCCGCATGCAAATCAACCGTGTATGCAAATATGGCCGAACATATGTGCCACGTTGTCCCGTCTTTCCCGGACCCCCTTTTTCCGGCCGAAGATCATCGGAATTTGCATATCTTGGATATTTCCTCTCATTGTATCGAGACCATTGTGATCCACCCGTGGATCCTAGCCATTAATCCGAATATCGCTTTGAATCGAACTGCTGCTGGCACGATTGACAGATAGCCTTGAGTGTTTCCCAGGAAGGGAATCTGCCGGGATGGAACACCGTCTTCCGGTTTCTTCGACGCCGGATGCTGCTCCCTGCTAACGTCGAATGCAGAATTATACAGGGTGTCTGCACCTATGTTTCTCTCCTTTACGATTTCCTTGCTTCATTTTTGACTTTCTTTTCCTAGTAACTATATTCATCTTTTCTGTATTTTCGAGAAAGGGGGTGATAATCTTCATCAGTTGAAATGACTCGTTTCAGGTTTCAGATGTCGTCAAATTTTGTTGGCTGATATTTCAGTATTTACTTGTTTATTCTTCTACTTTATTTTTGGGTTTGGTGGTTTTAATAAATATTCTGGTGCTTCTAGTTGTTGTACATGGTTATTGCCTTTAAGGCCATGCATAATGCAAGAAATAGATGGAACATTAATATTATGTTTAATAGTATATACTGTATCTAATTTTCCAATGCAAATTCATAGGACAGAATTTAGAAAATTTTACAACTTAGAAGAAATGTTTAGTACCAGTTAAACGAAACATTTACTAAAATTTAGAGAGAACGTTTGATGCAATTATTAATAATATTACTTGGTCTTTTATATTCAATATTTAAATAACAAGTACTTACAATTTTTAAATAATAAAAATAATGAACGAAACTTGTAAACTAAAAAACTGGGGCAAGTTTGGGTATAAAACCTTTATTTTTTCTACACTATTTGATAATAAACGTACATTATATAATATCACAAAATTTTTCAAAAAACAGTAAGAACTAACAAATTTTTCTATTAGTGCAATATTGTGAAATTTATTGAAATACCCCTAAATCCAAAAGATTGGACCCATTTCGAAAATAAACGGCACATGTGAGTCCTCGTATGGTTTGTAAAATGTGGAACAATATTTTTTTAAATCTTCACTGTATACGAGAAAAACATTGCTTCATATTACCGCGAACACCTTGTACATCATCGCGACGGGGTTGGATGGTCTGAAGAGGGTGAAAAGAAAAATGGAGTGTAAGGATGAGTGGGTGTTTGGAAACAAATACACATGCTATTAAAATGTACAGAATGTCTCAATAAAATGTACAACTCCTCCAACAAAAGAAATAACATTTGCTTCTTAAATAAACAAAATTGGATTTTGTTTTTGAAGAAAGAATAATCGAACATTTGCTGATATTTGAGGAGGTAAATTAAAAATTCTGAAGTATATTATCAAATTTTATTTTAATAATTGAATTCTACGAAAAGAATAAAATATAGAATTCCGTTAAAAGAAGCAAACATAACCTCAAAATTATTGAAATCAAGGAAATCAACGATTTAGTGTCATTTCAATTTTTAAGTATTTTATTTAATGCACTTGTCTTATTATTGTTCACACAACGCGAGAAGAGTCGTACACATTCGAAATGGAAATAAATTATAATAAATCTAATATTTTTCGGGGTAAATTTCTTTATTATTTACAGATTCATTTATTTAGAGATTTATTAACAAAATTCACAATGAATGCAGCCAAAAATATTTCTATACCAAGTGATCTTCGTACAGAGAGTCCAGTAAATAAAAATTGAAAATCAAACATTTACTTTACTTTATAGAAAAACTAATGATATTCAAGTGTTATCCAACATTAAAACTTATTGTCGTTACACGATTGCTGCCTTTTAATTATCAATATCCTCTCAATTTAATTATATCGTTCCGTATACCTATAGCTTATTATTCTAAAACGTGTGAACAGCATCTGAACTCGTCTTTAATTATGCAAATGTCACTTTAAATAGCAACAGCGGTTCCGCGGCATAACGAGTATACTCGTCATTAACGAAGAAATGACCATCTTTTCATGACGATTATACTCGGGATAAACACCGAGAGGGTTAATTTCCTCGTATCAACTTTTTATCCACCTTTTAAAAGTTTAGAGGTATAATTTCGCTCATCTGCGTGGGACACCCTATATACGCCCTTCGATACGAAAGGGTTAATTTCCCGCTCGCACGATTTTCAATTCAGATCACTCACGACGATCAGATTGTAACGATCGTTTTTCTTTTCTTTTATTTTCTCCGACGGAAGATCAAGGCCAAGGGGACAACTATAATAAGCTGTTTAATAATCAATGCGCGCGGACCAATAATTACGATTCGACGAAGGAGTGGGTATGCAAAGAGGCATCAACGCGAACTGGTTTCAGACAATGACGACTCCGGTACGATCGTGTTCGAAGAATAATGTACCCTTTCTTTCGTTCTCTTTCTCTCTTCTCTACCTTCTATCATGTTCCTCTTTCTCAACCTCGTTTCGATACGCTTTCGATTGTCCCGTAATTTTGATATGCCAAAGGAACCGGGAAGGACTGCGCCCTTTTTTCTCACGTTCGCTGTTTCTTCCTTCTATCTGATCTATGTCGATGCTAAACAAGCAGCTGCCTTTTCCACACGCGTTCCATACAAATTTTCATTAATATTGACACTCGAATTCCAGTTCACATTTACCACGTTAATTCTTCGGTTTTTAAGAAAATTTCAATTTGAGAAATTTGCTTTATTCAAACTACCATCGTGGTGTTTACTTTCATCAAGATAAATTTATACATTACATCCACCCAAAAATTAGGTTAGAATCGCCGAGTCCAAGTACAAAAACTAGGTGAAATTTTTACCGTCACATTTGTATCATATGAGGGTTCAGTAAATTTCAGCCTAAACGAAATCTTGAAGAAACGGCAAACTTAATCGGTACACGTCCCCTTAGAAGGGAGTCGCAACGCGATCGTTTTGCAATGTTGCTGAAATAATTGCTCGAAAACGGTTTCCGCGAGCGGCGAGATAGACGCTGAATTCCTCTTCGCTCTGAATTAATCTCGGCCGGAATGCGACCCCCACACCCGGCTACCCCATTGCCCCCATGGACGCTGGACTTTCATCACGAATGGCTTCTAGGGGGGATGCAATTGTCCGCATTGCCGAGTCGATGCGCTTTCCGGTGTGCAGCTCGTCGTGTTCGTGGAAAAATTTCCGCAACTTCCGGTCGATATTGCGCTCATTCTTCGCGACCTAAGGACCCGAAGGCCTCCGCTTGCTTGTCGTTCGCTTTGATGCATGTTTGCGAGAGATATTTGGAAAATTGAATATCATGGTAATTGGAATTTTTTGGGTAATGGAGGGATAATTGATTGCTTTATTAACACGATTACTATATTGATACTGTTATACTAAAAATTTGTTTAGGTAGAGTTTTCATGGTTATTATTATATTTTAGGTAGTATAGAATCTTAATCGTTACGGTATTTTAGTTTTATTGTAGATTATATTTATGTATTTATTACGTTATTCACTGTTTTGTTTATTATTAGATCCAAGTAGTTAGTACTTTTAATATTTTTTTTAACGGTATTTTTGTTAGATGAGGTTTGATATAGAAAGTTTGTGTAACAAAATTTGGATCGTTTTAAAGTTATGAAGATTGAGTACCAAAATATAGGTTATGAGTCAAAGGATTCAGGGATTCGGTATAAAAATTAGGTTAGATTTGCTATGAAGTTTAGAGATTTAGAGACTGAGTACAAAAATTGATTTAGCTTCGATACGAGTTCAAAGAATTTAGAGACCGAGTACAAAGGTTAGGTTAGAATCACCATGAATTCAAAGAATTTGGAGATTGAGTACCAAAATTAGGTTAGAATTACCGAGTCCAAGTTTAAAGATGAAAAAATTAGGTGAAATTGTTATAAGTTCAAAGAATTTAAAGCTCGTTAAAATCGTTATCAAAACATAAAGCGTGTATTCGAATTAAGATATTTAATTTTCAATTTTTCTCTTATATAATTATCTCAATTATACTTAAATTTGAAAGTTAAAAAGTTTGAAAGTAATTTTAGAAACAATTAACTAGTATGTGTTAAATATTTCCGACATAAAAGTAGTTTAATTTATTAACACAAAAAATATTTATTAAAATAAAATCACAAATTTATTGAAATAAATATGAAAATAAACAGCAAGTTTCCATAAAAGAGATCAGTAAAAATAATAAAATGAATGAATTTAACATTTCAAAAAATTGTAAAATGTAAGTTAAAAAAATCGAATCTTTCTAAAAATATAATTCTTCGAACCGTGCTATTTTTATCGAAATATAAGGAAATAAATTTTTATTTCGAAAAAGCAGATTACTGTTTATATGTCGAAGGACATAAAAATCGAAGTTATAAATACAATTGACGGCACGAGATATTTCACGTTTGTTTTGAGGCTAACGTACAAAAAATATTGCTTGTCACAACGGAATGACGTGAATCGTTCGGAAATATCACAATCTTTTAGCCAGCGTTATCGAGTTCGAACGAAAACGATGTTTTCGATTTCGCGCAGTGTTTTCCCGACGAATTGCGATGGCAGAGCGTTGTGCAACCAGATGCAATTACCGTGCAAACAACACGTTATACACTCGTTGCACGATGTTCAATTGTTATACAATATTTCGCTGAGAAAACAAATATACAATCGATTTTGATCGTTCCGAATTGTAAATCGAAAATTTGCAACAATTTTCCCGGAAACCAAACAATTCTTTTAACAACGTTGTTAACCTTTTTGGCGGACTAGTAATAAAACCATTTTTTTCCCGTAACGTAATGTGTACAGTTTTATAAAAAAAAAATATTTATTATTGAATTTGTGCATCGGTGCATTTTGCTCGGTACAAATATTGAAATTTTTACATTTCTATAGCAATTCAATTTGGGAGATTTATCAAACTTTTTTTTTAATTACTTTTTACAATGCTGTTACGGTACTGTTATACATTTGTTCAATATTTGTAGAACTTTAAACAGTTTATTGCGAGCATATGCATTACCTATACTAATAAATCATTACAATTCAAAATGGCCGATTTTCATAACCTCTTCCGAATGCGTGTTTAATTTCACTGTACATCATTTTTAAAGTTACTTCAGGGACCGAAAATGTAAAAAGATCTAAATATCTGAAAATTGAATAGAATTATAGCGAGTACGTAAAACGTTTGGTTATAATTTCATAAATTAAATGCAACTCACAGAACTTTGATACAATTGCTAATTATCTACTAAGTATATACTTACAGACTTGCAGTGTTTCGTTATCTGTAACATAATCTATTCGTTGTTCAAAATTTGTACGATATAAAAGTACACTGTCCGACAAGACGCAGATTATCTAAATTATATGTTGTCATAACTCACACGAGATAAGTGCAACAGATACACATATGTAATTTTCTTCATATAATTTCAAAGATATTTTATCTATAAATTCATCTATGATACCTATTTTTATGAATGCAAACTAATCTTGGTGATTTATTTATTAAACAATTTTAAGATATAAAAACTTGTGACTGAAATTTAAAAATCTGTAAAAAGTTTAAAAATCTTCTGTAGGTTAACCTAACCTAACTAATGTGTTACATAACCTAAACTTTTCCAAATTTCGCATTGTTTTACTAATGCAAATGAATATTATGATTTGAATTGAATATTTATAAATCAGAAAAGTGTTATGAATCTTGATTTAAATAAATAATTTGCAGAAATTAAGATATTGAATAGAATTATTAAATGCTGAAAAGCAATGTTATGTTGTTTTCATTAAATATTTAAAAAGTTTGTACTTATATTGGTTATTCAATTTAATTCTCTGGTTATTGTAAGAGATTGAGTGCAAAAGTTAGGTTAGAATCGCATTCAAAGAATTTAGAGACTGAGTAAAATTAGAATTGCTATAAATTAAAAAAATTTGAAGATTCGGTACAAAAATTAGGTTAGCTACAAGTTCATAGAATTTAGAGACTAAGTACTAAAATTATGTTAGAATCGCTATGAATTCAAAGTATTTAGAGAATGAATAAAATTATGTTAGAATTACTATAAATTTAAAAAATTTAAAGATTGAGTACAAAAATTAGGTTAGCTTCGAAGTTCGAAGAATTCAGAGACTAAGTGCAAAAGTGAGGTTAGAATCGCTATGAATTCAAAGTATTTAGAGAATGAATAAAATTATGTTAGAATTACTATAAATTTAAAAAATTTAAAGATTGAGTACAAAAATTAGGTTAGCTTCGAAGTTCGAAGAATTCAGAGACTAAGTGCAAAAGTTAGGTTAGAATCGCTATGAATTTACAAAATTTAGAGACTGAGTACAAAAATTACGTTAGAATCGCCGAGTCCAAATGCAAAAATTAGGTGAAATTGTAACAAGTTCAAAGAACTCAAAGTTTGTCGACCAAAATATAATTGTTATTTTAAAAAGTTCAAAAATTGAATAAAGCGTATTAATGAAATAAATGAAATAAAGTGTCGAATTAAAATATTTAATATTTTAAAATATTTAAAATATTTAATTCGACAATAAAAGTAGTTGAAACCCTTTTTCGAAGACCCGAATCGATACCATAACTTCCAACCCCTTACACAAAATCAGCCGGCCCGCAAAAACTGTACAACCCGGTTCGATACAACTGCACATAGGATCGGTAATTCAAGTAGTTTTTTTTCCACGATTTGTGGCATAGTGATCGATGCTCGATGCTAATGAGCAGCTTCAAGTGACACTCTGGCTGTATGTTTATTAATTACCGACTCGGTTTCCCATCGGATAACCGGCTGGACCAGTTCGCAACCCCTAACCGTGATGTCGATCGATCTGCATCCCCCTTTTTTCGAAACACGTGGTTTGCAACAGTATAGCGATGCCTTGGCGTACCGACGACTAAATTAAGCGAGGTCTTAGGAAACGCATTAATTAATCCTTTGAAACGTCTATCGCGAATTGCTCCTTGCAAACGGCAATTAGGCAAGATTACCGTGTTGCATAATGAAGAGCTGAGAAACGGAATTGCATGAACGGACGAGTTCCAATTGTATTCGTTTCATTTTTGTTGAGTTTATTAACTGTTTTGGTGAAATAGTGTTTAACCTTTTGGGTGGTGAGGATATAGTGTATGGTTAAGGTATTGGGATGGTATAGTGGAGGTAAAATTAAGGTATAGGTATAGTACAGGTAAAATTAAGGTGTAGTTAAGATATAGTTGAGATATAATTAAGGTACACTTGAGATGTAGTTAAGGCATAGTTATAGTACAGTTAAGGTATAATTAAGGTATGGATAAGATATAGTTAAGGTATAGTTATGGTATAGTTCAGAAATAGAATTAAGTTAAGATATGAATAATGTATCTTTAAGGTATAGTCAGGAAATATAAATTTGTGTAAAAATTGCTCAAACATATATTTACAATAAAATTACTCAAATTTGAATTTAAGTGAAAATTATTCAAATGCAAATTTATGTTAAAATTCCTGAAAGTTGAACTCTGTTAAAATTTGTCAAATATAAATTTGTGTTAAAATTTCTCAATTATAAACTTACGTTAAAATGACTAAAATTCGAGCACATATAAAAATTACCATCGTTCGACAGACTCTAAAAATTGTCGAAATTACGCAATAAAAAATATTTGTACATGTTGTTTGAGGAAGGAAACGTAATGCGTGCTTCGTATTAAAACTCTGGCACACGCACTTGTTTTAGACAACAAAATGCGTTCGTAATTTCGACAACTCTCTGCGTATCGTTGCGTTATCGAATCGTATCGACGTTCGAAAACCAAGGTTCGATCAGGAAGTCCATGGTATAAAGTTTAAAATCGTAAACAACGTGTTCAAGGTCCACGCCATGGAACACGAACAACTCGGTGTGAAATTGCACTTAAGGTCACGCAACAAACTTAAATGGAAAATAATTTTCAATTACTGTAAACTATAATTAAAATAAATTGAAAATTACGTGATAACATGTGAAATTACGTGTCGTGACATGTTGAAATATACGAGCACGTTATGTGATAATTAATATTTTGCGAAATAATTGTATTTGATATAAGTATGTATTTAGTAGAGCGACAGAAAACAACAAACATAAATAAAATTTGTTTATTTGAAAACGTATTTGTAATAAACAAAAATAAAATGTTAACGTTAAATATCACAAAAAATATTTAAAATACATAAAATTCGTGGAAATACAATTTTAACAAATTACACAGAAGTAAAATAAAAATCTACAATTTTTGTTAATTCGAAAGCTGCAATTACGCTCTGTCGTAATTCCAAGAATTTAAAAAATGTACATGGTTTTCTGAACTGCAAAATCTTATCAGCAGGTCTTGTCGCGTTGTATTTTATGCGCAGAAAGATTCTCGTCTTCAAGAACGGTAGACGTATCGAGTATCGCGAGACGCTTGGAAATTGATAAATTTTCTCCGTATCGTTTCGAATATTCGCGCGAAATGAAATTTCAACGATCTCTATCTACGAGCAGCGGAATAAGATTTTTCCGAAACGCGAAGTAAACGGTACCACTTTGAAGCCTGCACCGTCATTTCGAAGACTTCAATTCGCCATAAAGCAGCTATTTCCTAATCCCGCTAGCTATTTCACCGATTTGTTTTTCATATTTTTAAATCATGCTTCTACCATTTACAAACGGCGAATGTGAATAAAATAATTTTGTTCGCAGAAATTTTACTGGCACACGATTTTTGTTTTTCGTTTTTATTTAAACTTGTTCAATATGATAAATAAAAAATACGTAATGGTATGCGAAACAAAATTGAAGATACAGTTTTTAAGGAAAAAATATATTAACCCCTTATGATGAATCTGATTCGTGACACACTCACGGTTCTAATGTGAAGTTTCATTCAAATTTTGAATTCGACTCAATTTGAGGTCAATTGTAACTTGTATAGTGAAGAAACGAATATAAAATTCGTATATTTAAAACTTTTTTTTAATCGTTTTAATATGGGGTGCACTTGACAAATAAATCCACGATTTAATATATTTGAGTATACAATTAAATATTTTTGTATTAAAAAAATTTTAATAACAATATTATTTTTACTACAATAATAACAACCACAAGCGTTTATTTCATAGGATAAATATTTAAATATCTAGTTATTTGCATACCCTTTTAGTGTCGAAGAACGTAAACTGATATGGGAAGAAAATAATGTTCCAAAGAATTGGTTATAATACAAAAATAATATAGTTTTGTTTAAATAAATACTGATGTCCTTGAAGTCTGTCGTGAGGTCTCATAAATTAGTAACCTTGAGATTTCCTAAATGTAATAACCTTCAGATCTCCAAAATCAATAATTTTGATATTTCAATCAATAACCCCTAAATCGATAATCTTGAAAATTAATAACCTGGAGGTTTTCTCAATCAATAACCTTGAGATTTTCTCAATTAACCCATTGCACTATGACCTATTTGTCAGGTGCGTCACTCAGAACTAACTAAACACAGCTACAATATTAAAACAGACAAAGAATGTTGAAATGTTATGACAACATGGTATTATGCAATCGTTGACTATGCAAATTATAATTGGACTCGAACTCCAAATTGAAGCATATTCAAAATTCGAGTAAAATTGATCCCAACTGAAGTACCAGTGCGTCACGAGTCAGACTCGTGCAAATAGTGCAAGGGGTTAATAACCTGGAGATCTCATCAATCAATAAGCTTGAGGATTTCAAAATTAATAATCTTGAGGTCTTCTAAATCAATAATCCCGAAATCTCTAAACTCGATAACCTTGAGGTCTCCTAAATTAATAACCTTGAAATCCCCTATGTCAATAAACTTGAGGTGTTCTACATCAATAACCTTGAGATCTCCAAAATCAATATCCTTAAAATCTCTAAACTCGATAACCTTGAGGTCTCCTAAATTAATAACCTTGAGATCTCCTATATCAATAAACTTGAGGTCTTCTAAATCAATAACCTTGAGATCTCCAAAATCAATATCCTCGAAATCTCTAAACTCGATAACCTTGAGGTCTCCTAAATTAATAACCTTGAGATCTCCTATATCAATAAACTTGAGGTGTTCTACATCAATAACCTTGAGATCCCCTATGTCAATAAACTTGAGGTCTTCTAAATCAATAACCTTGAGATCTCCAAAATCAATATCCTCGAAATCTCTAAACTGGATAACCTTGAGGTCTCCTAAATTAATAACCTTGAGATCTCCTATGTCAATAAACTTGAGGTCTTCTAAATCAATAACCTTGAGATCTCCAAAATCAACAACCTCAAAATCTCTAAACTCGATAACCTTGAGGTCTCCTAAATTAATAACCCTGAAATCCCCTATGTTAATAAATTTGAGGTCTTCTAAATCAATAACCTTGAGATCTCCAAAATCAATAACCTCGAAAACTCTAAACTCGATAACCTTGTGGTCCCTTAAATTAACAACATTGAGGTCTCCTAAATTAATAACCTTGAGATCTCCAAAATCAATAACCTCGAAATCTCTAAACTCGATAACCTTGAGGTCCCTTAAATTAACAACATTGAGGTCTCCTAAATTAATAACCCTGAGATCTCCTGTGTCAGTAACCTTGAGATCTCCTAAATTAACAACCGTGAGGTCTCTAAAATTAATAACCTTGAGATCTCCAAAATCAATAACCTTAAGATTTCCTAAATCAGCAACCCTGAGATCTCCCTACCCAGCCTCGAAATCTCTAAACTCCATAACCTTGAGATCCCTCAAATCAACAACCGGCTTTCCATAACCTCTAAAACGCTTATAAATTCCTCTTCAAATACGTCATCAGTTCAATTACGTCCTAAGTACAATTTCCACGCAGTAAACCATTCTAGTATCAGTTCCTTCTACATTACCCAAAAAGTGAATATAAATTTGTTTTACATGGACGATCACACAATAAGTGATAAATACAAAAATGAAATCCAAAAGATTTCCGTATACCGAATTTTCGTTGGGTGCAAAGGGACCTTGACCACTCCCAAAGAACCCTATGAAAGCAAGATGCACGATACACCTGACGAAACGGTGGTCCCTGCGTGACCCATTGTTTCTTGTCGCGACACGAGGGCTCGTGGTGCGTTTACTTTTGATCGTATAATGAGTGGCAATGTAGGCTAGGAACGTCTACTGTATCGCATTTCGTCGTACGAGGCGACACTCAACACCCGGTCCGAGTCATACAGAGAACAGACGATTAAGGCGATAGCGTTCCGCGTTTCTTGGAATCCAAGGTAATCGTCGCGTAATAAAGAACGGTGAAACGAGCGTGTCGAACCGACACGACGCATCGTGGACGCTGCGAAAACGACCATAACTTCGACTCCCATGGCAGAAGAGCCAATCTTCGACACACGAGGAATGAAGACATAAGAAGAAGTCTGATTTTTATTCATTTATTTGCGCGGACACCCTCGATTTACGCGGGGTAAACGTTCCACGTATACTCGCGAATACTGTCGGTAAAAATGGGAAGTGGTGTACGTTTTTGAAATAACTCTTATTAATACTAGATTTACGGAACCCTTCAAAATGACGGATCATAGATCTCTTATTTTAAATGACAAAACTTATTCAGAAATTTTTGTCAAAATGTATGTTAACTTTCGTCAAGCTAAAGAATCTTAGGCAGTTCACATATCCCCAATTTATTTATTTTTCTACTTTAGTTCAAATTTAAATATAAGTGTAAAAACGTCCGTAAACCTAGTGTTATTAGAGCACTAGTATTCTATCACTATTTTATATTATTAGAATTTTAGGAATTTAAGGACTACTATACACTTTTCACAGAAGGAATCGCTCGCAAGAAATAAAATATTAAAAAGAGGACGCCTTAGAATTTAAAAGTCTAGAATGTTCCCGAAATGATTGAACACGAAACTTCGAATTTTTTTTCAACATATATTATGTGTGACTAAATATTTTTATTATCATATAACGTGTACTTATTTGAGGTGACTCTTTGAGACACACGATTTTAAAGAAAATAATCTCAGGTTGAACAGAATTTATTTATAATGAAAAAGACGTTCATTTTAATTATTTAACGTGAGAATAACGTCAACTTTTCCAGGTGGGTTGAAAGTCCGCCATGCTTGTATTTCTTTTATTTACAATTATTGTTTCCTTTATCCGTTTGTAAAATTATGTCACAACACGTGTTCTGAGAACTGCGATTACGATACATTCTTGTTAGTCGATCGCTTCTTGGTAATATCGTTTCGCAATTAAGGAAACAAATTTGATTATGTTTTTCAAATCCAAAGTAAATATTGAAAATTCGTTACAGAAATATACTATAGAATAATAACAAATTTCTACATCCCAATATCCTTATATTCCGGTATCTCTATATTTCGAAATCGTAATGTTCCAAAATCCCTATATTCCAAAATCACTATATTTCGAAATCACTATACCCCGAAATTTCTATATTCCGAAATCCCTATATTCCGAAATCTCTATATTTCGAAATCACTATATCCCGAAATTCCTATATTCCGAAATCACTATATCCCGAAATCGGGGTAATCCGAAGTCTCTATATTTCGAAATTATTATATTAAAAAATCCCTATATCCCGAAATTCCTATATTCCGAAATCGGGGTAATCCGAAGTCTCTATATTTCGAAATCACTATATCCCGAAATCCCTATATTCCGAAATCACTATATCCCGAAATTCCCATATTCCGAAATCACTATATCCCGAAATCGGGGTAATCCGAAGTCCCTATGTTTCGAAATTATTATATTACAAAATCCCTATATTCCGAAGTCTCTATATTTCGAAATCACTATATCCCGAAATCCCTATATTCCGTAATCACTATATCCCGAAATTCCTATATTCCGAAATCACTATATCCCGAAATCGGGGTAATCCGAAGTCCCTATGTTTCGAAATTATTATATTACAAAATCCCTATATTCCGAAATCACTATATCCCGAAATCGGGGTAATCCGAAGTCTCTATATTTCGAAATTATTATATGACAAAATCCCTATATTCCGAAATCTCTATATCCCGAAATTCCTATATTCCGAAATCACCATACCCCCAAATCGGTATAATCCGAAGTTTCTATATTCCAAAATTACTACATCCCAAAATCTTTATATTTCGAAATCATTACATTCTAAAATACCTGTAATCCGAAATCCCTATATCCCTAAATCCCTCTATTCCGAAATCACTATATCAAATCGGTAAAATCCGAAATTTCTATATTCCAAAATTACGACCCAAAATCCTCGTACTCCGACATCTCTATACCTCGAAACTCATACTGTAAAATCCCTACAAATAAAAACACACTACAGAAACGCGCTATATTTTCTTTGATCAAGTACGTAAAATGTCGAAGGAAGTGCACGCGCGATACATCGTAGAACAAAAGTAGAAAGGAAAAGGATTAAGACGAAGTTTTAAGTTATGTTTGCCACTTGATGCCATTTGAATGCAATTCTTAGGATCTCACGAAATAAGATCCAAGTTCTTTGCGCCCGGCACAGCCATCTGCTGTGCATTACTTTCCTCTGAAAGTACACAAAGAAACGCTTCCTCGGGTAATGCAAAGCCTTAAATGCCTGTAACGGTATGCTCTCCTTCAAGCGTTTACACTTGTCTTCGTATTGAAAAGTGGAAAAAAGAATATGGTACATCGATGTGTACCAACAGAAATGGGTATCGTTATAATATTTAATCGAGATGCATTCAAATCATAACATATCGGGGTTTATGATAAGAAAAAATTACCTAAACTACACCTAATCTGAATGCTACACATCGATATTTAAGATATAGGTCCAAAAATGAGACACATAGTAGGTTCAAATCATATAGGACACATATGTTCAAAACAAGTAGGACACATTATATGTCCAAACCAGATAGGATACATATATGCAGATTCAATAGGACACATTACAGGTCCAAATCAAATGGAACACATAATAGCTTCAAATCATATAGGATTTATATGTTCCAATCATATAGGACACATTATATGTTCAAATCAAATAGGATGCATCATATGTTCGAATATAATAGGAGACATTATAGGTTTAAATCAAATAAGTCATATCAGAGGTTCAAATCGAATAAGACACATTATAGGTCCAAATGAAATGAGACACATAGTCAAGTTCAAATCATATAGGACACATTATATGTTCAAATCAAGTAGGACACATTATACACCAAATCAGATAGAATATATATGTTAATATTCAATAGGACACATGACAGGTCAAAATCAAATGGAACACATAATAGCTTCAAATCATATAGGATACATTATATGTTCCAATCAAATAGAACACATTATATGTTCAAATCAAAGGAGACACATAGTAGGTTCAAATCATATAGCACACATTTATGTCCAAATCAGATAGGATACATCATATGTTCAGATCCAATAGGGCATGTTATAGGTCCAAATCAAATGAGACATATAGTCAAGTTCAAATCATATAGGACACATTATATGTTCCCATCAAATAGAACACATAATAGCTACGAATCATATAGGATACATTATATGTTCCAATGAAATAGAACACATTCTATGTTCCAATCAAATAGAACACATTATATGTTCAAATCAAAGGAGACACATAGTAGGTTCAAATCATATAGGACACATTATATGTCCAAATCAGATAGGATACATCATATGTTCAGATCCAATAGGACATGTTATAGGTCCAAATCAAATGAGACATATAGTCAAGTTCAAATCATATAGGACACATTATATGTTCCCATCAAATAGAACACATAATAGCTACGAATCATATAGAATACATTATATGTTCCAATGAAATAGAACACATAATATGTTCAAATCAAATGAGACACATAGGTTCATATAGGTTTACATGAAGGACATATAGGTGCACATCATATAGGGCAGATAGGTATAAATCAAATATTATAAGGTTAAATCAAATGAGAGGTAGTATGATATCCTTAGATACATTAGATAAAAAAAAATTAGCAAGCATCTATCTTGGTTATACATAGTAAGATACCGTAATGTCATGAATACATAACCGGGAGAAAAAGCGCCATTCTTCGTTGACATATTCGCGGTACAAATTATGAAAGCGCCTATACAGGCGTTTGAGACGGTGAAGCGAGCAAAGATAAGGGTAGAAAAACGTCAGGTCGTGTGATCGTCCAGAAAGCAGTAGGGGTGGGGATCACGAGGGGGTTAGAACCTGCGCCTAAGTTTACCCTTTTCCAGCGCATGCTCCTGCACCACTTTTCCCACCCTGTCGCCGAGGTTTGACTCCCGATATGATCGGAAAAAGGAGCCAGAAGCTAAACTGCCACCCCCAACCCCCACCTCCTACCACCCCGTGAACTCGTTTTCAGCCCCCAGTATTTTCTACCCGCTAAACTACGACCATTTGGATTCATTGAAACATTCTACTATTCGAACGATCGTGCCGTAATTGCATCGGCACGTGGGAAATTCGAGTTAATGAAAATATAACGAAAATTTGGAAAAATTCTATTTATCGCGGAACGCTGCTGCTTGTTTTCCCTAATGATGTAAACCTTGTCGTTAGGTTTACGGAAACCGTGTTTTGGATTTGTTATTTTAAATTACGGAATTGGTAAGCTTTTGTCGAATTCTTCAGCGAAATAAGTTCAAGTATTTATTTCTATAATTTAGTTTTAATTTAAGTAATGGGCATCAAATCTGGACGATGAAACACATTTTTAGAAATTATTTGAATTTTATAAGTTTTTAGTTTTAGTAACGTAAATATTTTTGGGGGTTGGATCGATTAACCATTTTTTAAGAAGCAAATGAAAAGCTTATTACTTTAAATAGAGTAAATGTTTCTAATAAAGTAAAAGTCCTTTATGAAAAAAGTAAAAATTTCGGTAAAGTAAAAAATATTATGTTTTGAATAAAGTAAAAATTTCTAATAAACTAAAGATCTTTGATACCTTAAACAAAGTGAAAATTTCGAATAAAGTAAAAATCTTGTATACCTTAAAGTGAAAATTTTTAATAAAGTAAAAATCTTTTATACCTTAAGTAAAAATTTCTAATGAAATAATATCTTTCATACTCTAAAGTAAAAATTTCTAATATAATCAAAATCTTCTGTACTTTGAATAAAGTGAAAATTTTTAATGAAGCAAAAATCTTTAATACTCCAAGTAAAATATTTCGACTCTCATTATATTGCCGCCGATACAGTTATCGACACAGAAAATGCTTTATTATTTAAAATATTGTTTTCTCTGACATTAAGATTTCCATAAATTCCTATTTACTATAATAATCGGAGTGTGCTTGAAAATCCAAATGAAAATGGCAATACAGTAAATGTAATGATAATTTAGACGTCATTTTCGTGCGATTTTCTTCTTAAAGTATCTAAAAAATATAATTTGTGTAAATTACAATTATCGTAACTAATATATGGTACGAGGTTAATTTCTATTCCAATGGAAAGGCTCCTCGTTCTGTTTATAACCGAATAAATGGACGCACGAACAATCTGGTGTACGCAATCTGCAAATGTTATTATATAATGTTATTATAACGGTCAACGTAATTATTATTGTTATTGCTGTTTCTGTAATTCCGAAATTAATACCATGAAATCAAAATTTGTTTCGTGCTATTATTTACAAATGTAATGCAACGTTTAATATCCTCATCATGATTACATTGCCTTCGCGTTTATGAGCTGATATCACAATCCAAATTTTAAACAATATCCATACTTAATCTTTAAATATCAAAAGTATCGCTTATGGTTACTTATTCATTTATTATTGTTATAATTACGTTCCTCTTTACTTAATTCTTGACAATTTTTGTACTAAAAAATAATTGTATTATCTTGTCAATTTTATTTTTACGGTTAAGTAAAAATATAACGAAAATTCATTATGTAATTTTATTTTTATTTCAATTTTTAAACAATTTTTTTTAAATTTATCATTTGTAAGTTTAGATGAATATAACTGTTCCTAGGTAATAAGTTTTCAAAGTTGTGAATTATTTAAATAAATTTTTAACACAAATAACAATTCGTTCAACCCTTAAGTGCCAAGTAATCTTTGACTGAGTTAAATCAAGATTTTCAATTTACTTACAAGTACATAACGGTGTATCTTTCATTTCTCTTGGACAGAACAAAATTCCCACAACTTTTTTGTATAGGCAAAACTTTGATAAACATGTTTAAAGAAAATTTTCAGGGGAGTAGCAGTTATAGATTAATTTTGTTATGTTATGTAAAGTTATGTTACTGTAACACGAATCTTCGATGAATGATGAATTTTTTAAATTTGGGAGAAAAATGTAGAATTTAAAATATTTATAATTTAGATGAAAATAAATTGAAATGTTTTTAACTCAGAATGAGATATAAAATCTACAATTCAGAGTGAATATACATTAAAATACGTTAAAATAATGAGTGAATATACGTTAAAATAAGATCAGACAAAATATTTGTAACTTAGTATAAGATAAATTAGAATATTTGTAACCTAAAATAAGATAAATTCGAATATCTGCAATTCAAAATAAAACACAACAAAATATTCATAATTTGAAATAAGATAAGTAAGAGTACTCACAACCTATAAAAACATAACTTAGAATATCTACAATTTAAAACGAGATCAATTAAAATGTAAACTTCAACCAACATTAGTAATATTATAATTACCTAAAATAACCTAAAACGTTCATAATTTCTAATAATAAAAATTTTCCATAACTGATCACTCAATTCACCAGAAATTATCCCAACCTCTTCTAAATACCAATCCCAAATCCTAAATAAAAGGTACCCTCCAAGAAAGCATATTCCCAAAGTAAAAAATGAATAATAAAAATTTTCCATAACTGATCACTCAATTCACCAGAAATTATCCCAACCTCTTCTAAATACCAATCCCAAATCCTAAATAAAAGGTACCATCCAAGAAAGCATATTCCCAAAGTAAAAAATGAATAATAAAAATTTTCCATAACTGATCACTTAATTCACCAGAAATTATCCCAACCTCTTCTAAATACCAATCCCAAATCCTAAATAAAAGGTACCCTCCAAGAAAGCATATTCCCAAAGTAAAAAATGAATAATAAAAATTTTCCATAACTGATCACTCAATTCACCAGAAATTATCTCAACCTCTTCTAAATACCAATCCCAAATCCTAAATAAAAAGATATCCTCCAAGAAAGCATATTCCGCATACTTTGCAACAGCAACAGCGAATTCGTAAAAAAGCATCAGAAAACATCGGTGAAAAAACGAAGAAGTTAGAATGCATAAAAGGGCGTTCCAATCGGAGGCAGCGGGAGGCCGAACGCAACCCTTCTTTCCGATCAGGCCGTTGAAGTCACCGATACTTCCGATAGCTGATACAGCGCATCGTGTCCTCGTGGCCGAAGCTGGAAGGGGGATGTCCGTGAATGGTGGGGGTAGTCACCCTCGCGTTCCCGTAGCTAGTTTCCGCTTCCGTCCGCTCGGCGGCGCCACCGTCCGGCCTGCACGGCCGACGTCCCTTGGCGCCTCGTCGCTGAACTTTTGTCCGCACTCGTCAGTCTCGGAGCCGAGCGAAGCGGTTGCTTCCTCTCGTTCGAACGTGTCGCGGCGACAGAAAGCACTCTCTTCCGTCCTAAATACTCAGCGAAACATTCACCCGGCGAAAACGTGGACTTTCAGCGAGTTCGTCGAGTGGCGAACGGAAGTCGCGGGGACAATACTTATACGGAGGCGGAAAAGTGCGTGGCTGGAGGGATGACTGCGAGGGCTGCAGGAGCCGAGCGTTCGAGTTAGTCTCGGCCAGAACACAGGCCCAGTAGGATCTACGTGCACGCACTAGAGCCGCGTCCCGTGCGTGGGCTAAAGGAGACCCAAGGGGGAGACCACCTCATCCCTTCGCTGGGTCACGACCCGCGAGTTTCGCACGCGACGATCAGTGTTACGGAAGAGGCTGACAGTGTACAGGTGATTGTTTGTGATACTTGTGATCGTTTGTGACTGTGTTCCCCGAGCCAAGTTTAGGGAGATGTTACCGACGGTCGAACCCCCTCCGATATCCGTTTTGTTCACGCGCACGCACGTGCAGCCGTGCCCTCGGATTATCTGAAAACCGAAACGCGACCGACTCGAACGTGACCATCGGACGGATTCCTGATCGTCGCGGCCGACTCTATCTCGGACCCGGTCAACCAACTCCGGGACACACAGAGAAAAAAGGAACGACGGAGAACCCGAGAACCCGAGTGATAGCGCCTAGCTGACTGCTAGAATCTACCAAAGCTGATTAAGTCCTAAGAAACTGCGACCGCCTCAAAATAACACGCTCGGATCTTTTACGCTGTTAGGGCTGTTTCATCCCTCTGACAGTTTGTCCCCGTTTTCGAACTCGGAACTGTTGCCATTTTATGTTACCATTTGGTAACGATATGCAATTTTACAATCTTCTCTGATGATGTCTTTTCAAACTTGATGATATTCTTTGTTTTATTGCCATATTCTTGAACTTGATATTGTTTGTCATCAAATTTCGACTTTAATCTGAATTTCATTGCTGTCAAATATCAACTTAATTCTGATCTAAATTTATTATCAAATATTTTTAAACTTGGTAATCGAATTTTATCGTCAAATATTTAACTTTGATATTCTGAATTCCATCAAATATTTTTCAACTTCTAAACTCTACTCCTTTTAAACTTGATGCTGACTGTTGCTACCATATTTACAATGCTACTCCGAAATTTGTATCGTTACCATATCTGAACTTGCTGATCGGAATTTTTTAAAAGAAAAATACCTGAAAAGCAAATATTGTGACGTTTCGAAAGTTGAGAAAAATCGAATAATGAAAAGAATTTGAGTGAGAAAGTTATTTTCGAAAATAATGTGACAACCGTGTGTTACAAGATGGATTGAACCTTGAAATTGAATTTTCTGAAGAGCAAACCTTCAGGAGCAAAACTGCGGAAATGAGACTTCGTAATTTTTCATGAAGTGACCAACACTGAAAGTTTGTCATCTCGGTAGTTTCCAAAAAATGTCCTCTTGGAGTTCTTCGAAATTCATCTGAAAACGCCTGGAAGGTCAATGATCGAAATTCTCGAAGTATCGACGGAAGTGTGAAACCCCTGTTTCTCGTGCAGCAACCCTGATAATCTTAGTCAGAAAAAAGGATCGGATGATGTCCCTGAGTCCGGGTCTTGAACTTAACAGTGCGCATCCTTAGCCGGAAGATATTGTTACAATCGCCCTCGAACAGCGTCGCGTTCCCCAAGGGGGTCGCGAGGGGGTCCGTTTATCGTCGTATATTGAGTAGCGTGCGACCGCGCGAAGAAAGTGAGTCCCGTTGCTGCTACCAGCGAAATTCCACGACCGGGTCCTTCTGTTTTCGTCCTGTCCCGTTCCAGGAACGGCGAAGGACCGATGTGCCAGTGTCAACCGTCCCTCGAATGTTAAGTGAATGTGCACTCGTGAAAGTTAGCCGGGTTCGAAGGTAAAGGATTAAGGTCCTATTATGCTCTCATTCACCGTCCAGTTAAGTGTCGATTATTCTTAGGCCATGTTTGTTGTCGAGGAAAGTCGTGTTTCGCGAGGAATTCCACGGGTTCATTGGCGTTAGGATCATTACGAAATTCTCCGGGAACAATGCGTACAAAGACGATGTTGCGATAGTGCACGCGCGTGTACGCGCACGCCGGCTTCCCCGTTGACAAACTAATCCCCGCGTTATATCGGGTGATCATAAAGCACCCGCTGACACGCTAACAGCCGCCAGTAGTATTTTCGTGGGCGGCTGCAGACGAATTTTCGCGAATGCCGACGTTTCCTCTTTCACGACCTCCTACCACTTTCGGCCGAGTTTACGAGTGAAATTCTTCGAAAGTGAGCTTCTTTTGGAAGAAATTCGGTTTCTTCTTTAGATCTGTTTATTGCATGATGACGGTGTCTTGGTTAAAAGGAGTATTCTGTGGATAAGGTTTCGATAACTTTTTCTTGAGAATTACTGACGTTTATGAGGTTCAAAGTGCTTTCGAAAATATTCTACGTTAATTAGTTTCTACTGTATACCACTATTTACTAGTATTTTTACCGTGTATTATTATTTATGATTATTTCTGCTGCATACGTCTGCTATTTACGAGTGTTTCTAATTGGATTGAACGTCTTCAGAACTTATCTCTGTCAAATCTTGTTCAGTGTGTAGTAAAACTTAGAGTATCCTACGAAAAGAATCATGGAGTATTTAACACATCCTTGACTTAATCGACTAACTTTTCTTAATAAAAGAAAATTTTCTTTAAGAACTTTCGTGAATTGAAATTTGATTGATACTCGATTTTCATGGACGTTTCGTACTTGTCAAAATATTTCGAGAATTGAACATCTTAAGAATCTTTAATTTTTCGAAACTTTACAGTCAAATTTTGAAAACAAAATAAATTGACAAACTGAATGAATAAATTGACATTGTTATTTTTAATTGTATTAATTGAGAGCTAGTAAAATTCTTGTATAGGTTTCGTAAATTACAAACATTTCGTTCTTGTCTAAATATTCGACAATAATTAACATTTTTAAACACTGCAATTTAAATGTCATTTTCTCGGTGATTTACTTATTTTCAAATTTGTAACAAGATGTCGAATTTATTGACTCCATGATTTTTTACGTTTACGATGATTCGAAAGTCGAATTCTCCGATAATTTTCCGACACTTTGAAATCATCGTAACTTACGATTAAAATTGCAACAAAAATAATTGAAAAGTGAATTTCTAAACTCCATTTTTAGTTTATCTATTTATCGAAAAAATCGGACTGTTCTTTATTTCTTCGCTGAAATTTCTCGCACTTGGTAAAGTTTGACCGCAGGTTATAAATGTTTTAAGGATTTTTCTATTTCTTCTTTCTCTGGGCGTTTTATTTCATAAATGAAGAGTCAGATGTCAAAGTTAGATAATCCGATAAATTTTGTAAATTTTGTATGTTATTTAAAACTTTAGAGTCTTTGCTATTAATATATCTTTCTCAGCCCAACTTAAATATAACCAAAATCAAAATATCACGATTCTTTCATTGCTTCGACGACTATTTTCCAATTTGCCGAAAGAATAAACACTTGAAATTTTCTCGATTCCTTCATTTCTTCGCTCGATGAAGCTGTCAAATCAAATTTTCCTGTAATAAATTTTGATTGACCTATTGTTAAGAATTGGCTATTTTCATCTTTTCGTAACAATATTCACTCAATTTCTTCGAATCGTAACCTATGTTTATTTTTCAACTTTTAAATTTCCTTCTTAAATAATTTACTCAATGGAATTCAATTAGTTAAACAACTGAATTAATTTTCTGTGTCTTTATCGTTATGGTTGTTGTCTTTTTCGAATTTAAAATATTTAGCAAACAGTTACGGTAAAAATTTATTTTTTGATACGTCGAAAAAAAATGTCACTTTGAGCTTTAAATTTCAAAGTTATTAGTCCACATTAATGGTCCACAAGTTATAGTTTGATTGAAGTAAAAATAGTTCTATTTTAGTTTGACTCCAAAAATAGCGGTAAAACAAAAATACAATAAACAAAATCTAATCGCAATTTGTTATAATTGTCGACAAGTTTCAAATTATTTACACTCTCCAATCTTTTAATCAAATAAAAATAACATTTCAAAGCTAGATCCAGTAATTTTTTGTTTTACTAAATCTTTTTTAAAATTTCCTTGTTTTTTCAATGACACTTTCCGATTCATCTAAGAGAACAGACATCGAAGAATGTTTCAAAGATTTATTCAGTCTCCTTGATTGACGAAGAAAGTTCAAACTATTAGATATAAATAAATTTTGATTTATATCTTTTGCAAAGCTAAAACACAGAGAAAATGTCTTCGATATTTTCTCGATTTCTTTATTTCTTCAGTGACGTGTGATCAATCTTCGCAGCTAGTCTCAGAGATCTTTACATCTCGAATTTAAAATATGAAGTCCAAAGAAATTTGCCAAATTATTCGAAAAGCATCTGGTTCGAAAATTCGGAATATTTCACCTCCATTTTTTCCTTCGATAAAGAAAAGTGCAACTTCAAAATAATCTCTATAAATCATTAAATTATCTTAAAGACCTCTATTTTCGTTTCCTCCTTCTTCAACCCGATTTCTTCTTTGCTTATTTTCTTCTTCGTACACAAACTCAAAAATTCGGTTTCATTCACGAAAGAGTAAGCAAAGAAATTTTCCTTGAAAATTTGTCAGTTATTTCTTGATTCGAGTGAAAACCCCCAGTCGTAAAACCCTAACCCGAAATTTGAAGGCCAAGTACGTTTTTTCGAAACGCAGCCGCAAAATATCAATCATTTTCCGCCATAGTTGATCAATCAGCGGAAAGGCATAGCAACAAGTACGCGGCGTAGCTGGCGTGAATCGAGTTACAGTTGTTTTCGTTTCCGCGTCAACAGCGACTATCATCCACCGGCGATGATTAACTCGTGCAACCGGCGAACGCCGCGGAAATTAAAGTTGCATTATCCAGCACCCGGCGTCGGTTAACTCGGCTGTCACGAAGTGTGCTTAACACGGTAACGCGGATTAACGCGTTCATCGGAAGCGGTTTACGAGAATCAAGGGGCGTCGCTTCGACGACGCCTTTGATCCTTCTGATTCGCACGACTTTGTCCGCACAATGTCCGCTGGAACGATTGTTTAGAAAAGTACGAATTCTAATCTCATGCCCGTACTCGAAAAGGATCTTCAAAGTATGCACAATACCTCATGCATACCTCATAATAAGGACTCGGCTCGAAATTTTTGAAGAAGGGATGTAAGCGTTCAATAATCCCGTGAGAGTGAAAATAGAGCCCGGATCTCGTCGAATTCGAAAGTTAAAGAGTCGGCCGCGCGAAAAGGCGGGCTGTCGTTTGTGCGCGTGCATTTTCCTGCAATTTCCGTATTTACGATGCATGAACAATAGATTGCTGCATAATTCAGTTATGCATTCTTATTTTCAAAGTTGCTTTCGACTGTGGAAACGCGAGGGGAACACGGTCCGGACCCTTTCGCTGCTCGTTAAATTCCGGAAACTCTGCGCCGAGAAATCGATCGGTATCGAGAAGTTATTCCAGGTTGCATACGACACGGATTTAAGCAGGAGCGAAAGGGTCGAGAAAAAAGAAAATGGAAGGCCGTCGGTGTGGTGCTGCGGTTCCGAAAAAGCCCGGTGTTGTCAGTAACCCCTTCGAAACTCAATCGCACCTCGTTCTCCTTCCAAACGTCTCAAAATCGTAACGGCGCTCGCAACAAAGGCTGCTCGCAGTCACCAACGAGCAATCGAAGGGTTACTGTCTGCGTGGCGGGTGGTGGTGGGGGTGAAAATAAGAAATATAGATACAAAGAGGAGGGAGACGCCGGGAGAAAAAGAAGAAGGGAACCGACGATCGGCAGGGGTTGGAGAAAAGGGCGGTCGGGGAGCTGAAAATATGAGATCCGTTCTGGTAGGGACCACCTAGCCAGCCTCCGGTCCTTTCCGCGGCGTCTCCCTTCTCCGCGCAGCTTGTCCCCACCGCACCGACGCTCTCCTCTGAATCCAACAGCCGCGACGGGTAGTGGGGAGAGTGTACGCGACGGGATTGGCCGATCGGTGGGCCGGCCAGCCCCCTCCACGTCGTCTAGACTCCGCCCACTCCCCACCGACGGCTCTGCACCTCCTCCAGACATCGCATCGGTCGTTCGGTAGCTCTTAGTTTCAGGTTAGGAGCCTGCTAGGACGGGTCTCGTACTCTCTTCCTGAGGTCAGCCGAGCCGAACGGAGCCGAGACGGAACGAAACGAGGCGAGGGAAAAAGCCGGAGCTAGTGTAGTGTGACCGCGTGCAGTGCGTGTGGCTCGGTATCTTTTTACCGCGTGTAGTGTTGGTGTGATGCTAGAACCACGGGCAACCTGACGACCGTCCCGAAAACGAGATTCGGACAGTCGGTGGTCCCGATCCGACAAGCACCCGCCGATGACTTTGGTGAACTCAGGACATTGTGCGACTACGTGTGACGGGGGGACTAGTGTGTAGTGATAAAAGGTCCAGTGTGTTCCGGGACAGTGTCCGGGACCAAGGAACAGGAAGAGACGGTTGCGACGGGCCCGCCGGCCGAGGCGTGTGCCCCGGGTGGCGTCGACGGCGCCGGCAAACGAAGGGGAACGGTTTTGGGCCCGGCGGAGAAGCTCGAAGCCGTCAAAGTGGCTTCGTCACTGGGCCTCCAGGGGCCTTCAGCGCCAATCGGGGCCCAATTACTGGCTACTGGCGGTTCGGAGGATGCACCGTCCGTGTACCACGCGAATCTGCTAGCCAGCAGCAACGCGTCCGTGCTCCAGCAGCCCGTTCTAGCCAGCCTGAACACGCCGGCACTGGCCAGCATGCAGGCCTCTGCGGAGGCCAACTCGCTGGACATTCAGGCCATGCAGTCCATGGACTGGCTGTTCAAGAAGGAGCGTATATACCTGCTAGCCCAGTTCTGGCAACAGGTAAGTGATAAAACCGGTGTGATTTTAGAAAAAAAGTGTCGGGAGATTCGTCACTCTGCACCCTCGTCGTACAACGCGTGGGAAAGACCGCGGACACTTGTAGCTTCCGGATCTGCTGGAGCGTGGAGAACCATAGATGTGACTGTGACTCGAAAACCAAAAGTGTCCGTGACGGTGAAGTGACCGGCTGACGGGATTATCCTCGAAACCGTCAGCCACATCCGAAAAATTCAACCAGTGATGATCGGATCGTGTTGTGAAAAATCGGGTGGTCACATAATGGTGGTGATTTATCGCGTTCCACGTAATCGAACCACGTTCCGTGAGTCTTTCGGTTGGTAATTGCTGGTCAGGTTCTCTCGGCCACTTGGCCGACCCCGAGTTTCAACGAGGGTGCGAGGGTGGCGAAGTTTCCCCGACACTTGCTGTTCCGTGGATAGTTCGCCGATTTAAGGGTCGGCTTGACCGACTTGCCGCAATGTGGCCCATATACAGTGGTTGACAACCTGATCTTACTGTGAAAACCTAGATCGTTCCTTTAGAACGTGTCCATCTTGTGAAATTTTCAGTTTTCGTGATCATCCTCTGTGATCCAATTGTGCACGAGTTAGGTATCGATTTCCACAAAGTGAAACAATCGGAAATGAAGTTAGCATACTGTGCTCTTTTTCTAAACGTCCGTTCTTGAACGTGTAGATCTGTGAAAGTTTTGGTCCTACGTGAAATAGTGCTGAGATTAGGGGCAAATTTCTATGGAAAGTGACAAACGTTTCGCATGTAACACGTGTTCATGTTTCCCCATAATCCAATCTCTCTGACAACGAAAATTTTCAAACGCTAATATTTGCAAACTCGTTCGGGTGTTATGAAGAAATGCAGTTATTTGTTTACCCGCGTAAGGAGACACGAGTCTAAAGTTGACAGCTCTGCTTCTAGTATTTCCGTATATTTCACACGAGACGTAAACGGTTTTGCTTACCAGCGATCTTTCGAAATAGTTTACGATTAAGTACAGAATTTCATCAAATTTTTAAAAGTGCTTTCATAACGTGCGAACTTGCCCCGTGCCGGGATTATAACTTGACCGGGTCGGGGACTATTAAATGCCGCATAGTTTCATAATTATGTCTATTGATTAGGGCGCGGGTTAATGACACCGGAACGTGGCCCGTAGCGCCGGGAAACGGAAGATCCATCGGGGCGAATTTCCGCCCCGGATCCTCGCGAAAATTTTCAGCGTCGAATTTGCGAAACGCGGAGACAATTATTGGCAAAGCTTGTCGTCACGTCCCCTTTACCGACTTAATTCACTCGGACCGTAATCGCGATAGACGCTGCAGAATGCTCGCTTAGCGAGAGGATCGATGAAGCGTGTATAACCCGCTGACACGTTTCGGTGGAAAGTGAAAACGCCGAATGCCAGGATACTAATCCGTGTGTGCCGTCGTTGAACGGTCGAGCAACCGTTTTGATTTTCCAACGTGAAGTGTGTCGTCGCTTGCCAGAACGATCCTTCAGTGAATGTTTATGCTGTGATTTGAACGGTGGTCAGGTTACTCCAGAAGCTTACTCCAGAAATTCTTTGCTCTACTGATCAGATACTTCGATTTTTGGTCAATCTTTTACCGTCACTTGATTACACTTTAGCTCCGTGCACAAATTTCGTTAATTTTCGTTTGCTGATCGATAGTTCGATTTTTGATGAATCTGATTAGGTAGACTTTAGGTTACGTCCAGAAATTCTTCGGTTAACGCTCGACTACTGATCCGTCATCATACCGTTCGACTTTTGGTGAATATTTTAGCATCATTTGATTAGACAGATTAGGTTAAAAATTTGGTTAACGCTCCACTATTGATGCATCATCAGACAGTTCAACTTTGGCTGAATATTTTAGCATCATTTGATTAGGTAGACTCTAGGTTAAAAATTTGGTTAACGCTCCACTATTGATGCATCATCAGATAGTTCGACTTTTGGTGAATATTTTAGCATCATTTGATTAGATAGATTAGGTTAAAAATTTGGTTAACGCTCCACTATTGATGCATCATCAGACAGTTCGACTTTGGCTGAATATTTTAGCATCATTTGATTAGGTAGACTCTAGGTTAAAAATTTGGTTAACGCTCCACTATTGATGCATCATCAGATAGTTCGATTTTTGGTGAATATTTTGGCATCATTTGATTAGGTAGACTAGGTTAAAAATTTGGTTAAGGTTTGACTACTGATCCATCATACCGTTCGACTTTTGGTGAATATTTTAGCATCATTTGATTCGGTAGACTTTAGGTTACTCCGTGCAAAAATTCTTTGGTTAACGTTCGATTACTGATCCATCTCCATACAGTTCGACTTTTGGTGAATCTTTTAACATGATTTGATTAGGTAGACTCTAGGTTACTCCACGAAGAAATTTGGTTAATGTTTGTTTGCTGATCCATGATCAGATAGTTCGATTTTTGGTGAATCGTGATTCGACTAGGTCTTTAGATTACTCCGTGGAGAAATTTGATTAATGTTCGGCTATCGATGATCAGACAGTTCGAGTTTAAGCGAACATTGCACGATTTAATGGTCAGAGCTTACTCCGTGGAGAAATTCTTTGGTTAATGTTCAACCGCTGATCGATGATCAGATAGTCCGACTTTTGGTGTCTTTTGTCGTGATTTAATCAGTGGTGAAAACTTGAAGTTATTCCGTGGAGAAATTCTTTGGTTAATTCCGCTGCGATCAATGATCAGGCGAAAATTCGAATTTTGAATATGTTGTTAGTAACTTTGTTAATTGTCAAGTAAAATTTTCAATAATTTCGTAACAAAATTCTTTGATTAACATCCACCTGTAATTAGATCAATAATCAGGCGAAAATTCGAATTTTGAATATGTCGTTAATAACTTTGTTAATGATCAAGTAAAATTTTCAATAATTTCATCAAGAAATTCTTTGGTTAATGTCCACCTGCGATTAGATCAATGGTCAAGCAAAATTTTAGCTCACTATAAAGAAACTCTTTGATGAATGTGAAAGACATGATCGATGATCACGTGAAAATTTGAATGACAGTACAATTTTCTGGAAAATGGGATCTGATGAATAGTCAGGCAAATTTTGGATGACCGTAGAGAAATTCTTTGATAAATCGAATTTGATCGATAGTCGAGCGAAAGTTCGAATAAGTCGATATTCGATGAACATTTCAATGTGACTGGCCAGATAAAATTTTAGGTTCCTCAGAGAAATTATTTTTGATGATCGATTAGAATTCTTTTGATACAATAATTTTTTTGTATAATTTTAGTAATTTCGATGGTCATGTTGGGTTACTTAAAAATTAAACGTAACTGTTTTCACAAATATTTCGATGGTCAAAATTTGCAGTACCTCTGTGAAGTAATTCATGAACGTCATTTGACTGATAGTCAAAATTTCTAGTAATTCAAAGAAAAGTTTATTGAAGTGTGTTCTAGGGTTATTTGATTCAAAGTTTTGTATAGTCCAATAATCGAGTGATTAGTATTCAGAAATTGTGAATAGCAAAAATATTATTTTCTGATAAATATTGCAGTGTAGTCATGAAAAATTTTCACGATCTATTTTGTAGCGAACATTTGTGATTTAATCAACGAAGAAATATTAGTTGCTCCATAATTCTTTGGTGAATTGGTCAGACAAACTTTAGATATTTTTCTGTAAATACTTTGCTATTTAATAGCCAAACAAAATCCACACTTTTTTGGAGCATGTTCGAAAGTGTGAGAAAATTTTATACAATTCGGAAAAGCAATTCCTTGAATTTTCTGCTGTCAGTTGATCGACGGTCTGGCAAAACTTTGCGCATTCTGTGTTGAATATTTTAGTATAACTTGTTCGACAGTCGAACAAAATTTGGAGTAACACAGTAGTATGTTTTAGTGTACTTTGATTAATTCAATAAAACAATTGTTTAGTGAATGTTCAAGTGCGATTCGATAGTCAGGCAAAATTGAGTGACTGTAAAGCAATTCTTTGACGATTCTAACGATAGTTGATTAGTGTTCAAAATTATGAGCAATTAAACGGAATCATGTATCGATTTGCGGTCAAGCAAAATTTCGGAAAACTCGAAAAAAATTCTTTGGTGGACGTTTCGAGATTAGTCCCATGAAATTTTGAGTAATTCAGTAAAACAACTCTTTAGTCGATATTATTAACTCAATGGTCAGGCACGATATTAAAAAAATCTGAAAGGAAATCATTTTTATGGACGTTCCAGTGTCATTTCATGATCGAAATTCTGAGTTAGAGAAGACTAGTGATTATTTTAATGCGATATAGTCAATGGTCAGGTAAACTTCGATTAAGTTGATAATAGAATCTTTGAATGAACAGTTTACTGTGGTCGAGCAAAAATTAGACATTGTTGAAACAATTTTTTAGCTAACATTTCAGGATTACTTGACTTGGTCGGGTAAAAATCTATCGGTGTAATCCTTTGATGAGTATTTCTCAAATGACTTCATTTTTTCACTAATTTCGAGTAATTCGAAAATTGTTTCTGGTGAATGTAACCATTTGGTCAAGCAAAATAATTTCGTGAAGTAATGTTTTTTGAAGCAACAAATATTTTGTTAAACCTCAGATAACTACATAAAAATATTCGCCAATAAATTTTATAATATTTAATGGTCAAGCAAATTTCGTAAAATCGAAACAATTCTTTTAGTGAACATGTTATATTTTAGTCACACAAGGTTTAGATTAAAAAGACTTTGAGGAACATTCTAATATCCGTTGGTCAAGCAAAATTTATAGTAATTTCGCAGAACAATTTGATGCGATGTAGTCGAAGGGTTTAAGATTTCTTAAACGCAGTCGATTCTCAGTTGAATTACAAGTCGTTCAATGTAAGATCCTTTACAGAATGGGAACAGTGTTTTAAGGATTGCAACAGTTAAGATATTCTCTGTGAAATCGGTTTACGGCGGTCTTGATTCGAAGGACAGACAAAATTTCGATTCCTTGTAAGGTCATTCTGAAAACCCGAAAACTTTTGCAAGAAATGTTTGAATTCTGGATTAAATCTCTGAAATCTAGCGATCCACGTTAAGTCCAGAAAATCACGTGTCAATCTTAATTCAATTAATTTTCGTTATAAGAAATAAAACGAAATAATCCTTATGACAGTCTCTGTCAATTTTGAAATTTTCAGAAATAATTTGAGAAAGTGTACACATAGTTTAAGTATCAAAGCTTGACCTTCATATCTGTTAAAATAATATCGTGAAAGTTGAAAATTCAGCTTTGTAATTCCCGTAGAAAATTGTGTCACAAATTTGAATGAGGTTATATTTTATATCCTACACTTCAGGCAAAATTCCTAAAAATTTGATCAATTTCCTAAGATCCTTCAGATGTAAGTTTCATTAGAAAACAAATCGAGGTAAAAATCTGCCTGTAGTCAGGCAAAAGACTCGATTTTGAAATGTCCAATATATTTTAAACGACGTGTCCTTAATATCGTATATAGACCTCCAAAAATTGAAAGGTTAATCCACGGGTCAAGCAAAACAGTTCGATCGATCCTAAGTTAAAGATTGACCAAAACGAAGCTAGGAATCATATAACCGTAGTAAACGACGAATCCGGAATCGACGTGCTCGTTAAGAAATTCCTCGTTGACCGTCCGTCAGTCAGGCAAAAATATGCCCGTCTCCGTCGGATTGATTTACGGGGGAGCCAAAAGCGAGGTCACGCCGGACGTTTCCCGTTTTTTAAACAGAGAGGAACCCGTTGGGGACCGAATCATGATTCACCCGGCAGACGCATCGGGAAAACTCGTTCGGCCGACAAAATCATTAGCGTACATATACGTAGGGCAGAAAATTTCGAGAGGAGACAGTCGCGTCCGGTCGCGTTTCCACGGAGCGGCCGTGCGCGTGGAACGAGACCACGAAGCGTACTCCCAATTAGGAGCGTGTCGACCGTGAATGGACAAAAGTTTTGCCATGACTCCGCTTCCCCTCCCGCCGCTCCACATCGTGCTCCTTAGGGTATCCCCCTCCAGGAACCACGCGATTCGACAGGCAGTAGGGGGATCCCCAACGCGGTTCCCGAGATTCCCGTGTGGCGGCGACACTTGCCGAGACGCGGGTACAAAGCTGTTAGACGTGAGTCACGCGTGCTCGCAGCCGGCGAGAAGAGCAACCGCTCGTGAACCTTCGAAATAACAAAATTCTCCACAACTAGGACTTACACGATTTTTTCAGATTCTTTTCTTCAAATCTCAAGATTAACACGTGTACGATTTTTGAAAGTTCATTTGCAATTTTATGGGGGTGGGATTGGTCTTAACTACACAATTTCTTAGAGTACTTTACTTCAAATTTTCGTTGATTTTCAAGATTAACGTTTGTACGATTTTTGGAAGTTCATTTTCAATTTTATAGGGGTGGGATTGGTCTTAACTACACAATTTCTTCGGGTACTTTTCTTTTTTCCGTTGAGTTTCAAGATTAATGTCTGCACGAGTTTTAGTCGTTCATTTTCAATTTTATGGGGGTGGGATTAGTCTTAACTACACAATTTCTTCGGGTACTTTTCTTTTTTCCGTCGAGTTTCAAGATTAATGTCTGCACGATTTTTAGTCGTTCATTTTCAATTTTATGGGGGTGGGATTAGTCTTAACTACACAATTTCTTAGAGTACTTTACTTCAAATTTTCGTTGATTTTCAAGATTAACGTTTGTACGATTTTTGGAAGTTCATTTTCAATTTTATAGGGGTGGGATTGGTCTTAACTACACAATTTCTTCGGGTACTTTTCTTTTTTCCGTTGAGTTTCAAGATTAATGTCTGCACGAGTTTTAGTCGTTCATTTTCAATTTTATGGGGGTGGGATTAGTCTTAACTACACAATTTCTTCGGGTACTTTTCTTTTTTCCGTCGAGTTTCAAGATTAATGTCTGCACGATTTTTAGTCGTTCATTTTCAATTTTATGGGGGTGGGATTAGTCTTAACTACACAATTTCTTAGAGTACTTTACTTCAAATTTTCGTTGATTTTCAAGATTAATGTGTGTACGATTTTCAGTCGTTCATTTTCAACTTGATTTTCAATTTTATAGGGGTGGGTTCAGTCTTAACTACCCAATTTCTCCAGATACATATTTTTCAAATTTGCGTTGATTTTCAAGATTAATGTCTGCACAATTTTATGTTTACGTTCATTTATTCTTCAACATCATTTGCAATTTTATAACGATGGATTAAGTTAGGTTCACACAATAATTTCAGGTACTTTTCCTCAAATTTCCGTTGATTTTGAAGATTAATGTGTGTACGATTTTCAGTCGTTCATTTTCAACTTGATTTTCAATTTTATAGGGGTGGGTTCAGTCTTAACTACCCAATTTCTCCAGATACATATTTTCCAAATTTGCGTTGATTTTCAAGATTAATGTCTGAACAATTTTATGTTTACGTTCATTTATTCTTCAACATCATTTGCAATTTTATGACGACGGATTAAGTTAGGTTCACACTATTATTTCTGGTACTTTTCTTCAAATTTCCGTTAAATTTCAAGATTAACGTGTGTACGATTTTCAATCGTTCATTTTCAACTTCATTTTCAATTTAATGGGGGTGGTTATAGTCTTAACTACCCAATTTCTTCAGATACCTTTCTTTCAAATTTGCGTTTATTTTCAAGATTAATGTCTGCACAATTTTATGTTTACATTCATTTATTCTTCAACTTCATTTTCAATTTTATGGGGGTGGGATGAGTCTTAACTACCCAATTTCAGCTACTTTTTTTCAAATTTCCCTTGAGTTTCAAGATTAATGTCTGCACGATTTTATGTTTACGTTCATCTATTTTTCAACTTCATCAATTTTATGGCGGTGTGTTCAGTCTTAACCCCTTCCCTTGACAAGTCTCACTCGTGACGCACCTACAGCTCAAATGTAACAAATCTTACTCAAATTTTGAATATCCTTCAACTTGAAATTTAGGTGTAACTGTAAGTTGCATTATCAAGGATCCCTCAATATAAAATACACACATCTTAATTTTCTTTGTTCGTTTTAATGTTATAGCCCTGCATCTTGACTGACGCATCTGATAAATAAATGGCACGGAAGGGGTTAATTGCACAATTTACTCTTATTCAAATTTGCGTTCATTTTCAGGATTAATGTGTACGATTCTCAATCGTTCATTTTCAACTTCATTTACAATTTCATGGGGGTGGGTTCACTTTTAACTAGAACTACCTGTTCTTCCTATCAAAAGCAAGCAAAATGGACCTTCCAAAATACATAATCACAGAATATTTTCATACTTATTTGTAAAGAGGGATGAGATGGAGCACTACTATATGACAAATATAATAACAGTAATATAATTGGACACTTATTTTTTCCCAACTGGTTTCGTCTGCCGCCATTTCGTTCTGATCTTGCACTCTCATTTTCATCTTCTGAACTTGAAGTAAGCACTTCTTTCACATAAATGCACTTTCCGACTCTGAACATTTGTCTCGTATAATCACTATAAAGTTCAATTTCGTTTTCTTCTTATTCACTTTCTTCGTGCTAATTCAATTCACCTCGATATCATTGGTATTCACAATTCAGAGATTTTTAATCGTTCCAACATTTTTAAGACTTGTAAAATACATAAAAAAGAATAGACCATGCTATACAAAATGACTGCGAAACAACATGAGTTACATGGCGGCCATGTTTATGTTGTGGCGGCAAATAAGACGCGTGCAACTAAATTTCAAAACATAAATCTGTCTAAATATCTAGTAAACGATTTGTGGTTCGATAAACATATTATAGAATATTTTATAGAAATTATAGAATACTTTTGCACATTAAGCATCGTTTAAAGTGACTGGTAGCCATGATACAAAGTTATTTTGTAAAATGCTGCAAAAATCACATCACTGTGGTGAACAAAAATGTAACATAAAGGCAAAAAATATAAAAGGGAGTAAGAATTTTGAAATGAAATTGTAAAACCAGCTATTTTAACCCGAAATGCAGATAAGATATAACAAATTAATGTATTAAGAATCAGCATGTGTAGATAATATTCGTGTATATTTGATAAGTGATGAATGCTCGGTGATTGGTTTTTGTTCTTGAGGATATAAGCGGATTGGAGGGAGTGTGACGAATGCGAGCATGAAAAATTTTGTTGACATCGGTTCTTAAAATAAGAGATTCTTGCAAAACGAAATCGCCACCACAAGTTTCGGAGTTTCGAAATTTTATGAAACTTCGGACTCAAGTTTCGAGAATTTTCAAATTTAGTTTCAACCCGTTTCTATGCAGAAATGTGGGACTCTAGGGTTATGAACGATGAGCACATTAGCTATTCTCAGAGCTAAACTAGTCCACTATTCTTCCAGGGAGATTATTCTCAAAGGAGAGAAAATTTAAAAATCTAGGGGCAGAAAGGTACGGAAAATCTCACGAGAGAATTTGGGACTTGCAAATCAGGGATTTCGAAATTTGAGAACTCGATTGCTTAGAAATTTGCAGATTTGCAAGATTAAAATTCCGAAATATGAAAATTTCAAAATATTCACCTTATGTATCTAATCCCAATGAAATCATTGCACCAGACTTGTTAGTTCTCCAGAAGTCTCAAAGATAAACCCTAAAGGAAGAAAGAATACCCTATTGTACAAAAGATCAGTATGCCTGCATTCCGAAAGACCTATAGCACATGTTACACATTAAAGTATAAAGCAAAGTTACGATAAGTGTCATAAAGACTCGAACACCTTCCAAGAAAGAACCATTTGATCTGTAAGTCCCGAAAAGCGATATCGAAGGTTTATGGTACCATGGGACCAAAGTCGGTGGCAATTGGTTGGTAGCAGGAAAACGGGCCAATGGGGGGGATCATTGCCGTATTCTACTGACACGAGAAACTGTATCGTGCGGCGTGTCGGCCTCGAAATAGAATATAGAGTGTTATTTCGGATGCGTCGCCTCGTTGGTCTAGTCCAGGGCTGGTCTAGACCTCCGAGGTTCAGCCGCTTTACTGCCGGCAGGCAACTAGAGTTGAACGCAGGTGCACCGTGTGTATGTTTGCCTTATTAAAACGCCTTACATACGACAGGAGTGTCGAACATCGCTTCACTTCGAGAAAGGGTCCGAGTCTATCAGAGACTTGTGCACTTCAAATTCAGAGTACCTACAGAATAAGGTGGTGAGATTTTTAAATCCACACGATTGTAGAAAAATATCGAAAATGATATCGACCATTATTGTTCATTTCATAAGGACTTGTCAATGACCAAGCATCAGCGTCAACGTCAATTCAAAGTCCCAGTTCTATGCGTCGAAAATCAAACTTAAGGTGTCATAAGTCTATTCTCAAAATTTCAAGTCAAAAGATTAGTATGGTACAAGCAAATACAGATCGAGTCCCAGGATCCTCATTGTTAGGCAGTTAACCCTTTGATTTATTTGTCACAACCATTCATGGCTACAATACTAAAAACAATGTTACTAAAAATTCACAATGTGAACTAAAAATAATGTTATGTTTATTAATTCTTGAAAACGCAAATTGTGGTTGAATTTCAAATTGAAGCATATTAAAAGTTCGAGTAAGATTTGTGAGTGCGTCACGGACTTGTCAGTGTATAACATTAATTAGCGTTAAAAAGTGTCACAGTTTTTTGCCACCTTGGAATATTAATGCAAATCGGTAATTGCTTATAATGTAATAAATGTTAGTTCATATCAATTAGATCATAATGTTAGATCCAGTAGAAGTGTTAATTTGGTGCGTCACAACTATTCAGGCTACAATATTGAAAATAACAAGGAAATTTAGAATGTTCGTTATAAAGTTCATTTTATATTCAGCGATTCTTGAATCTGCGAAGTATAATTATAAATTTCAGATTAATTTATACTTGATTTGATAAGATCACATTGTGCGTCATCAGATCACTTAAAAAGCCACCTATTTTCTTCTGACTTATACAATAATTGCTTATAATGAAATAAACGTTAGATCGTATAGTACATAATTCTCGTAACCTCTCGGTGTATGATTTATTTGTGCGTCAGTCAGAACTAAATATTCACACCTACAATATTAAAATGAATAAAGAAAGTTGATATGTTATGTCTATTACACATTCAGCGATTCTTAACTATGTAAATTATAATCAGACTTGAACTTCAAATTGAAGCATGTTATAAATTCAAGTAAGATTTATGATATTTGAACTGCGTGTGCGTCACGAGTCAAAACACGTCAAGGTTTTAGGATCATTCTCACACGTTACAGGTGTCATTATCTCTACACATCGAACTTGTAATTACCTGTAACTTTTCTCTAGTATCGTAAGAAACAGTTCCGTGCAGTGATTTATGAAATTAGATTAGGTATGTGAATTTAAGGTAAATGTTAGGTTAGGTTAGGAATTAGGTTATTGGGGTTGCGACAGAAACTTTAGCGCTACACATTTTGAGATGTGCCTTGTTTGTTGCTATAATATAAACTTTTGAAGTTCTAATTTTTCAGGTATTTTGACATAAACGTTAAGGTTAGGTTAGGAGCAATATGAGGACAAGTCTGAAAATATAAAAAACATTGACAGTGTTGATAGACACAGACATCTCAAATCCTAATAATTGAAAAAATGCATAAATATTGAATGTCAAAGCCATTAGAAATCAAGAACCTTCCAGTTTAAGCGGCATTTTTGAAAATACAAAATATTTATGGTACTTAGTACAAAACAAGTACTAAATATTCCAAGTCCGATTCTTTGGTCCTGCCAACCCTTTGCCACATGACGTTTTTCCATATGACCATTTGCATTATTTGTTCACAGAATTTTTTCCCTCTCTAATTGAAAATATAAGTATTATGGATATACAAAATACGAGATTTGTTAAAAATATCGAAACTTGCCTCAATATGGCAACGTTCTCGGAGTTCGTTAACCCGTTCCTCGAAGGAAAAATAAAGACGATCTCGATGTAAACGGTATAAAAGGAGGACTCGATTGTCCAGCGAGTTGTCGCGATACAACGAGACGTTATTAATTTCCGTGGTCGTTATTTCTGAAATCGGCGGTTTAACTGCCGGAGCCGGTGAGCTCTCCCGCCAAACAGTGATTCACCCACACTCTAAAAATATCGGGATACACGCATCGCGAAATGCGAGTCTCGTGCACGAGCCTTAATGAGCGTTTCCGAGAATCTCTGCAGCCGTTCGCCTGGCGGAAAAAAGAAAATTCTTCGTAAGCCAGGGAAACCTTGGGCGCGTTTTCATCGGGCGAATAACAGCTAATGGCATCGAACGCAGACATCAACAAACGTTTCGGCTCGATACTTCGTCGCTTACCTAAATGATCCCGATCATTCTAACCGCTGCTCCATGTTTTATGTTATACCATTCTCTTTTAGTAACTTCCCAACATTTTCATCGATGCGAAACTTCAACGAGCTTTTGATTAGGGTTTGGTTAACAGCTTCATTCGTTGAGATGTGATGAATTGATGCTTCTTGGTTTTGCTAACAATTCCTGCGGATTTTTATCGTATTGTGTCTGCTGATTTTTTATTGATAGAACTTTATTTGATTGAGGTTTGGTGAACAATAATTTGATTCGTTGATATTTGACTGATGTGATAAATACATGTTTCATGGACCAGTTTTGCTAACAATTTCTGGGGATTTTTATTGTATTGTGTCTGCTGATTTTTTATTGATAGAACTTTATTTGATTGAGGTTTGGTGAACAATAATTTGATTCGTTGATATTTGACTGATGTGATGAATACATGTTTCATGGTCCAGTTTTGCTAACAATTTCTGGGGATTTTTATTGTATTGTGTCTGCTGATTTTTTATTGATAGAACTTTATTTGATTGAGGTTTGGTGAACAATAATTTGATTCGTTGATATTTGACTGATGTGATGAATACATGTTTCATGGTCCAGTTTTGCTAACAATTTCTGGGGATTTTTATTGTATTGTGTCTGCTGATTTTTTATTGATAGAACTTTATTTGATTGAGGTTTGGTGAACAATAATTTGATTCGTTGATATTTGACTGATGTGATGAATACATGTTTCATGGACCAGTTTTGCTAACAATTTCTGGGGATTTTTATTGTATTGTGTCTGGTGATTTTTTATTGATAGAACTTTATTTGATTGAGGTTTGGTGAACAATAATTTGATTCATTGATATTTGACCAATGATGAATACATGTTTCTTGGACCAGTTTTGCTAACTTCTGGGGATTTTTATTGTATTGTGTCTGCTGATTTTTTATTGATAGAACTTTATTTGATTGAGGTTTGGTGAACAATAATTTGATTCGTTGACTGATATGACAAGTAGCTGTAATGTCTCATGTTCTATTTTTGCTACCATCCAAAAATAGAATTTTTCAAAAATGTTTAAAACTTAAATATTTTATATGAAAAGAAAATAAGTCAATTTTCATCTCACTGATTGACACCTTTTTTACAACCTACAGTAAATGCACTAGAAAATTGTTTGTCGTAATTAATTATATGGGTTTGCTAGAAAATCGTTCTTTCATCACCAACTGATTTGAATAATTATTCAACATTCAACGTATTCAGATTTATGTATATAACTTTTATGTCCACAACGAAAAAATTGTTGAAAAATGTATTATTAGAACTTGTCGACAAAGTTCATTGCAAACTAATTTTTTATCACTTAACTTTGATTTATGTTACACTTTACCAACACCTTTAGGTGATTTTTACGAGGAAATTTATTATCGTTTGCGATCAAGATTCATTCGAAAATAAGAGAAACCTGCTCGACTAAAGATTGGAAAGTTTTTTTTATCGAACAGAAATATCGTTGTTGACGCGATTTTACGCCGCTCACTGATTTGTCTCATTGATTTACGATTATTTTTCCTCGGATCTCAACGTGAGAGCCGTTGTTTCGCGAAAATCTCATCTAGCGACCACACAAGAACATAAAACCGTCTGAAAAACTGAATAGTATCCTCTATATCGCATAATTAACCTTTTCCCGCGTTATTCTGTGACGCATCGTCACAAATTCATCGACGATCTCTTGCGGTCACGCGTGAAACTAAAACTGTCGAAAAACTGTTCAGATAATTATCACACTGTACCAATTTTATTTTCTGACACTTTCATAGGTTATGGAGTTAAAAGAACACTCGATTTAATTTTTTTCGGCAGTTGCGTCAAGCTTAACTACTGCAATGTTCAGATAAATAAAAAATCTTGAAATTTTAAGTACATTTTTAGCAACGGTTGTGCAAATTGTAATCAACATTGAAATTTTTCACACAAAGTGATATTTGTTTATCCGCATTTCTTTAATTACTTTGAAAAATTAAAAGTATTTGAGAAACTAAAAAATAATAATTTAATAATTATTTCATTGACGATTTCATTTGCAAATTGTCTCTCTGTCTCTAAGATTCACATAAGATTGAAATAATAAATAAAAACTAAATATCTCATTGAAATTACAAAATTGAATTTTCCCGCGCTTTGTGATATGCTGACGTCATGAAGCTTCTCTAACGGTGAACTACCAAATTAATTCTAAAAATCAAATATCTCAATATTGTTTAATATCTCCTACGCTATTTTGTAAAATAGTTTCCTCAAAAATTCCTACTTTTAGATAATCACAAGCTTGAAGTATCTGAAAGAGAACGCTTCGATATAAAATTGAATTTTCCCGCGCTTCGTGATGCGTTTACAAGTACTTCTCTAGCAGTCTACCAAACTGATTCTAAAAATCAAATATCTCAATATTGTTTAATATCTCCTACGCTATTTTATAAAATAGTTTCCTCAAAAACTCCTACTTTTAGATAATCAGAAGCTTGAAGTATCTGAAAGAGAATACTTCGATAGAAAATTAAATTTTCCCGCGCTTTGTGATACGTCCACAAGTACTTCTCTAGCAGTCTACCAAACTGATTCTAAAAATCAAATATCTCAATATTGTTTAATATCTCCTACGCTATTTTATAAAATAGTTCCCTCAAAAATTCCTACTTTTAGATAATCACAAGCTTGAAGTATCTGAAAGAGAACGCTTCGATATAAAATTGAATTTTCCCGCGCTTCGTGATACGTCCACAAGTACTTCTCTAGCAGTCTACCAAACTGATTCTAAAAATCAAATATCTCAATATTGTTTAATATCTCCTACGCTATTTTGTAAAATAGTTTCCTCAAAAACTCCTACTTTTAGATAATCGGAAGCTTGAAGTATCTGAAAGAGAACGCTTCGATATAAAATTGAATTTTCCCGCGCTTCGTGATGCGTTTACAAGTACTTCTCTGTCTACCAAAAATACCTTATAAAAGTCGCAAAATTAAAATTTTCCTACGTGACAATAAAAGCGAAAAATGTCGAAAAAATGATTTCATCGGTAAACGCGGTTCCACCTGTTTCCAAGAATCCACCGGAAGTTTCGAATTTTGTGCGGCACCCCGTTTAATTATTACGCGTGACCCCTTCGCAGGGTGCAGGCTCGAGGGTCACTGGCTACGTGTCGCTAATTTCAACACAGGAATCGCAAATTGGCACGCGTGTGCGTGCAACAGATGCGCCGGCCACGCGACGCACCACCGTTCGGAAATATTTGCCAGGACAACCATCAACCCCCTGTTCGAAGGGGTAGTTCGCCAGCTATTGTACCCGACATTCGCCCGGGAACGAGGAATCGAAAATCGAGCATCACGGGATTGTTTTCCAGTTTTTTTTTCCTATTATCTTTTTTCCTCTCTGTAGACCGGGGATACAGGTATTTCGTGTATTTCACTGTCTAAAAAATTGACACTTTTGCCTCGTCTGAACATCGATGCAATACGTGTTTCTTTTTTTTTTTTGTTTAAAATGATTCGAAAGCTTCTGTGTGTTCTATTCGAATGTGGAGTGAATATTTATTATTATACATACATGTTACATATAATAAATGTAGTCAGGAATAAAACTGGGGGTTTTTAACAATTTCCTATATTTTGATGGTTTTTCATGCAGCTAAATTTTCTTAAAATATGCCCTTGCTCCAATTTGACCAAAATTTTGACAAAAAGTGTGAGGAATATTTTCTTAAAATATACACCTACATTCATGAACGAATTTATAATAAAGAATAAATTAATGGGTTTTTATGGCATTTAAAATCTGAAAGTGCAGGGAATTTATAAAAGAATGTAACAAAAATGGAGGATTTAGATGTTACGAAAAATTGATGAAATTTGAAGAAAACCAGAAGAGTGAATGAAACTGAAGGAAAGTAGACTTGTGTAAAATTCTGAAACATTAATTCTACGGAAACAGTTCTTTGTAAAAATGATACGTCTTGATATCAGGTTTCGTTCATCATCCGTAACCAGTAGTAATGACCCCACTTTCCTCTATTTAACGCACCTCCCACTCTGTGTCGCAATGAAATCATCGTTTCGTCGACAATGACGTAATTTATCAATGTTGATGTGGAAGCATCGAGATATAGCATAATCGAGGCAGGAACGGGGGCTGAATTTGATCGCGAAAAGGTTCGATAAACGTCTTGGGTAATTGTGTGGCGCCCTCGTCGTGCAATTCGTCGGTTTCCTCTTTCTTCTTTCGTTCGTTTCTTTTCCTTTTTTTATAATCCTGTTCCCCGCACGGTGAACGAAGTTTATTGTCGTCGTAAATTTTTCCGCGGGCCGGTCTCCGATCGCTAACGTTCACCCCCTCCTCGCTTTGCCCGTTCCTTGCCTTCGGAGACTATTCAAAGGTCGCTTGGAACGGTTCCAAAATTCCGAATCGCATGGGACGACATCGCTGCGATTCCTGCGGCGATTCGAGCTTAAGTGAATCCGGAGTGAGCCGTAAACCCAGGCTAAATAAACTTCGATTTGAGGGAATGACGCCCCTCTGAGATGCGCCTCCATTTGTTCGATTTCGATGCTGCGAGCTTCGTGATCTATCTTTCGATCGATCGTTTTTATCTTATATGGCTATTTTACTTAAATTTTGGTGGAATCACCATTTTTTTACGATCGTTATTTTGGTGGAATTTGTATTTTTGTACAATCGTTATTTTGGTAGAATCGCTATTTTGCTAGAATCAGTATTTTGTGAGAATCGCTATTTTGTTAAAATCGGTATTTTTATAGAATCGTTATATCGTTAGAACCAGTATTTTTGTACAATCGTTATTTCGTTAGAATCGGTATTTTATTAAAATTGATATTTTGTTAAAATCAGTATTTTGTGAGAATCGCTATTTTGTTAAAATCGGTATTTTTATAGAATCGTTATATCGTTAGAACCAGTAATTTTGCACAATCGTTATTTCGTTAGAATCGGTATTTTATTAAAATTGATATTTTGTTAAAATCAGTATTTTGTGAGAATCGCCATTTTGTTAGAATCGGTATTTTTATAGAATCGTTATATCGTTAGAACCAGTAATTTTGCACAATCGTTATTTCGTTAGAATCGGTATTTTATTAAAATTGATATTTTGTTAAAATCAGTATTTTGTGAGAATCGCCATTTTGTTAGAATCGGTATTTTTATAGAATCGTTATATCGTTAGAACCAGTAATTTTGCACAATCGTTATTTCGTTAGAATCGGTATTTTATTAAAATTGATATTTTGTTAAAATCAGTATTTTGTGAGAATCGCCATTTTGTTAGAATCGGTATTTTTATAGAATCGTTATATCGTTAGAACCAGTAATTTTGCACAATCGTTATTTCGTTAGAATCGGTATTTTATTAAAATTGATATTTTGTTAAAATCAGTATTTTGTGAGAATCGCCATTTTGTTAGAATCGGTATTTTTATAGAATCGTTATATCGTTAGAACCAGTAATTTTGCACAATCGTTATTTCGTTAGAATCGGTATTTTATTAAAATTGATATTTTGTTAAAATCAGTATTTTGTGAGAATCGCCATTTTGTTAGAATCGGTATTTTTCTAGAATCGTTATATCGTTAGAACCAGTAATTTTGTACAATCGTTATTTCGTTAGAATCGGTATTTTATTAAAATTGATATTTTGTTAAAATCAGTATTTTGTGAGAATCGCCATTTTGTTAGAATCGGTATTTTTCTAGAATCGTTATATCGTTAGAACCAGTAATTTTGTACAATCGTTATTTCATTATAATCAATATTTTTATACAATCGTTATTTCATTAAAATCGTTATTTTGTTAGAATCAGTATTTTGTCCAAAAAAAAATTGAGGTTATGTAGAGGGAGTAAATCGCCTCGATATTAAATCTTCCTGATCGCAGCGCACATAACCTAAAATAATTATCCTTTCGTGTGTTATCTTATTATAGCGTAGAATGCAGAGATATAATCCAGACAGAAAATAAGCAACAGGATAAAGGGTGACATTATTGCAAACGTGTTTGATACTCGTTTCTCTTTTTTAACGTTGCGCACTTTGTTGCGTATATAATGCGTAAAATACTCCGTGCAGTTATTGTACCTTGTTAGGCGCAAATGAACTTCGTATTTTAGTATTATCATATTATTGAGTACATTTCTTGCCTTTTTTGAGTACATTTCTTCTGATTTAGTAATAGATTTGCAGGTTTATATATTATGCGTGTTGCAGATTTTCTGTATTATATTGCGAGTTTGTGATATTGTACATTGCAATATATTATAATATTGCTATTCAATTAAAACAATATTTAAACAGTGACATTAACAATCTAAATCTAACTCAAGCATTCGCTTTGAGCTCATTTGCATATTTTCCTCGCTTTTTAATTATTAAAAAAAATTGAACATCGTGATGTTATTAAGCCTGTCAGCACTCGAGTAATTTAAATCTAATTGAATAAAATTGGAAACTTAAAATATTATCCCTCACAATTTTAATTGGGCGCGATCGTAATTTGTGTGCATCATAAGATATAAATTAAAATCACATCGAGATATTTTCGATCGTATTATCATATTACATATAATTTACAGCGGTTATCAAAAGGATCTTTATGGGCAGGAATATCGATACATCGTAAAAATTTAAATAAATACATGATCGAGCACCGTAAAAATTCAAATAAATTCGGACGTCGCAATAATTTATATTGAAATCAAATATTTTATCAAAAAGTCTATACACTCAATTTCGAACTATTTTTTTTTACCAACACAATTCGCTACAAAAAATGTTGCAAACAGAACAATTAATCCACCGATACAAACGAAAACTTACATAACTGCCATGATATGTTTACTACCTCTACAATATTTATTGCTGCATAACATGAACAGAAACTCCGGATATTGATCAACTTTATTTCCCAATAAATTATCGATACATTTCGAAACTCTTCGAATTCGATACTTTTCAAAGATCGAGAATGGTCTCATAAACCGCCTATAAAAGCTCAGGGAAAAGTTAACTGCATATATTCAAGTGATATATTTAGGTTATGACCTAACCTATCAAATTTCTCAAATTGAGAAAGTGTTATGGATTAAGTCTGGTCATTGCATACCATTATGTATTGTGATACATAAAATGTGAATGTGACTGAAGAATAAATACAACCTAACCTCAAATCTAATCTAAACCTAATTCAATATAATCTAAATCTCGTGTAAACTTGATCTAATTCCATTTAATCTAATCAAATTTAATTTAATGTATTTTATCTAATCATTTAATATAATTTCATCTAATCTAACTTAATACAATTTACTCTAATTTAAGCTGATCTAACCTAACCTACTTTAATCCAACCTAATCAGTCTGCTAATCTAACCTAACATCTAATTTAATTTAATCTTACCTAACCTCATTTAATACAATTTAATCTAAACTAAGCTTATCTAAGATAATTTGACCTAACCTTATACAATTTACTCTAATTTAAGTTGATCTAACCTAACCTACTCTAACCAAACCTATTCAAGTCTGCTAATCTAACCTAACATCGAATTTAATTTAATTTGACCTAACCTCATTTAATACAATTTAATCTAAGCCAAACTTATCTAAGATAATTTGACCTAACCTTATCTTATACAATTTACTCTAATTTAAGCTGATCTAACCTAACCTACTCTAACCAAACCTATTCAAGTCTGCTAATCTAACCTAACATCGAATTTAATTTAATTTGACCTAACCTCATTTAATACAATTTAATCTAAGCCAAACTTATCTAAGATAATTTTACCTAACCTCATCTTATACAATTTACTCTAATTTAAGCTGATCTAACCTAACCTACTTTAATCCAACCTAATCAGTCTGCTAATCTAACCTAACATCTAATTTAACTTAATCTGACCTAACCTCATTTAATACAATTTAATCTAATTTAAACTAAGCTTATCCAAGCTAATCTAACTTGAGCTAATTTAATCTAATCTGACCAAACCCGACCTAACCTAAAATACAAAGAAGCGAAACAAATTTCCAATCATCCCAATTTTGTTTAAAAAAAAATATCCCAAAAAGACTTAAAATGTTACCCACGAGCAAATCCTCCAAAAATGCAATATATGTAAAGTACAAACAACGCGATATAGCATTTTCAAATTTAGCCACAAGCAAATCCTCCAAAAATGCAATATATGTAAAGTACAAACAACTCGATATAGCAAATTTCTGACCTAGCGCTCGTAAATCCCGTTCGCGTCGAAATGACCAAAAATTCGTGAGAAACGTGCAAAGGAAGCGAAAGGAGGATCGAAATCGAAGGTCCCTGAAAAGCGGAAGTCGAGCGGAAGTGAAAGGTTGAGTCGGCGGGTGATTTAAATGAGCCGATCAGCGGAGAACGTGTCGTTTCCTTTGTCATCGACGATGACCAATGCCGATGACGGGTAATTTAGCCGGGCGTCGCAGGGCGTCGCGGGGGTGGCACCACGTCTGCGTTGTCGCACAGCGTCGCTTTCAGCCGACGCAAGCGCGCGATGCACGCACGAATTTATGTTCGACATGTGCGATTACTGCATCCGCGTGATTATCGGCGAAAGAGAGAGGGGAACTATGCAGAAAAGAGAGGGAGGTGACCTAGGGTGCGCAGCGAGCGCGAGCAATTACCTGGGAATCATAATTTGCGCCGATATTGCTATAATCAACAAATGTAAACGCGCCTCAGGTATGCGCATCTCCTTCGCGTTCCTCCGGGACCTGTTCCTTTGTTTCGGGATCTTATTTCGCGCTTGTTTATTATACAGATGCGGCGGGAAACGAACGGGCATTTAACACGTTGACTACTGTTAGGGTCAGCGGAATATGAACTGACATTTGAAAGGGAGATGTCAAATTTTACAGTAATGTCATAATAATGTAAACTAGTATTAACAACTACCGAAAGGGTCAAATTTTTCATTTTAACTTACAAAATTTATTCAGACAATTTCTTTAGCTTTGCTAATCTTCATGAAGGTAAAGAATTAATCGATGTTTTACCATTTGTTTATTTAGTTTTTAACTTCATTTTTTATTTCAAAGCATGCATTGAACACCGGTAGGTTCAATGTTAACCTGAGGTTAATTTTGAATTTTTGTTGGATGCTGTTAGGATTACATTAATATTGGAGAACAAGAATTTATTTTTTAATGTAATGATAATTTAAATGCGAGACAAAAATTGATTCTTTATTTTTATTTTATCATTTCTTAAAATAACAACTTTGGAAGTTGTGAATTTTCAAACTGAAACGTTTGAGATTTTGTATTTTGAAAACTGTAGAGCTGAAAATTTAGGAATTGCAGTTTTTTAAAGTTGCAATGTTTCAAATTCCTAATTTTCAGATTTGTCGACATTGAAATTCAGAAATATAGAAATGTAAAAATATATACAGAAATAAATTATGAATCCTAATCAATAAACGGAAAAAATGAAAAAGACGCAGTCCGAGAACCAGCACCATACGTGCAAGGAAACGATTATTCAAGCAACAATTATTCCATATTTTTACCACTTATTTCTGCGCGAAATTAATTCCCATTCAAATTTCCCGCTCTCGCGGATGTACTCCCCCCTCGAATAATATACATATCAGCAATCTATATAATCTCCTATTCGTGCGTACATAATAACAGTATAGGGTGGAAAATTGAAAATTTAAATAAAAAAATGGAAGCTTAGTGTCTGCAGATCGCACTGATATACACTGTACATACTTGAGTGTTCATTTAAATTAAGATTTATGCTAGATCTTCATCTAGAAATAAAAGTAACACAAAAGTAACTGAAAGTATTCATCTGGTAGACAAGACTTAATGAAAGTCGTGGAATGTTTCGTATAAAACTTGATATGAGGTTATGTCACGATTTGTTAGATTAAGTTCCAAGTTAGGTTAAACGAGGTTAGGTTCTAAGTAGCCCAAAAATAGCTGATAATACAAGTTAGATAAAACTTAGTGGAAATCTCAGAAAACTTAAAGCTTGATGTTATTAAGTAATAACGGTTAGGTTAGGTTCTGAACGAGATGGTTAGGTCGAAAATATCGTAAAAATTACTGAAAGTAGTCTACAAATTGAGAACTTAACAGAAATCTAAGTAACACAAGTAGGAGAAAATTAATAAAATAAATAAAGCTTGACGTCATTAAGTAATGGCGGTGCCTGTTAGGTTAGGTTCTGAACGAGATGGTTAGGTAGAAAATATCCCAAAAATTACTGAAAATAGTCTACAAACTGAGAACTTAATAGAAATCTAAGTAACACAAGTAGCTGAAAATTAATAATAAAATAAAGCTTGACGTCATTAAGTAATGGCGGTGCCTGTTAGGTTAGGTTCTGAACGAGATGGTTAGGTCGAAAATATCCCAAAAATTACTGAAAATAGTCTACAAACTGAGAACTTAATAGAAATCTAAGTAACACAAGTAGCTGAAAATTAATAAAATAAATAAAGCTTGACGTCATTAAGTAATGGCGGTGCCTGTTAGGTTAGGTTCTGAACGAGATGGTTAGGTCGAAAATATCGTAAAAATTACTGAAAGTAGTCTACAAATTGAGAACTTAACAGAAATCTAAGTAACACAAGTAGCTGAAAATTAATAAAATAAATAAAGCTTGACGTCATTAAGTAATGGCGGTGCCTGTTAGGTTAGGTTCTGAACGAGATGGTTAGGTCGAAGATATCCCAAAAATTACTGAAAGTAGTGTACAAATTGAAAACTTAATAGAAATCTAAGTAACACAAGTAGGAGAAAATTAATAAAATAAATAAAGCTTGACGTCATTAAGTAATGGCGGTGTCTGTTAGGTTAGGTTCTGAACGAGATGGTTAGGTCGAAGATATCCCAAAAATTACTGAAAGTAGTGTACAAATTGAAAACTTAATAGAAATCTAAGTAACAAAAGTAGCTGAAAATAAATAATAAAATAAAGCTTGACGTCATTAAGTAATGGCGGTGTCTGTTAGGTTAGGTTCTGAACGAGATGGTTAGGTAGAAAATATCCCAAAAATTACTGAAAATAGTCTACAAACTGAGAACTTAATAGAAATCTAAGTAACAAAAGTAGCTGAAAATAAATAATAAAATAAAGCTTGACGTCATTAAGTAATGGCGGTGCCTGTTAGGTTAGGTTCTGAACGAGATGGTTAGGTCGAAAATATCCCAAAAATTACTGAAAATAGTCTACAAACTGAGAACTTAATAGAAATCTAAGTAACAAAAGTAGCTGAAAATTAATAATAAAATAAAGCTTGACGTCATTAAGTAATGGCGGTGCCTGTTAGGTTAGGTTCTGAACGAGTCCAAAATGAAGTAATCCAAAAATAGGTGATAATAGTGATCTAACAAATTGGAATTGAATGTGAGTCGCAGAAAGCTATTTCTCGTACAAAGCGTGATATGAGGTAATGACACGTTAGGTTAGGTCCTAAACGAGATGGTTTTTTCCGTCCGCTTTTCAGTTTCGCCATCAGCGTTGATTATTTGCAGTCATCGATCGAAACATACACGGGTACGAGTCTAACTGGCAACCGAACCGATTAATCCGTCATTCTGATTTATTTCTCCGTTGGCGGGCCGCGTTCGAACGCGCAGCAGACTACGAGCGTGCGGAGAGTAGCGTTATCGCGTGACAAAGCGGGTATAGGTGAACGATAGACGGTCCGTCGCACCCGTGAATATTCATCCGACCCGCTAATTGGCGATACGATGACTATTCATGAATCAACGATTTTCAATAGCTGTTATTCGACGTACGAACGAAAGGCGGAGCAACAATGAGCCGGGAGCGGAGAAGAGAGACCCCCGAAGGAAAATGGGAGTAATAAAAAGGATTCAAAGGAACGAGCTAAATCAACAGCATAAAGAAAGAAAAGCGAATGAAAGGATCGAATGGGGAGTCCAAAAATGGATCGAAAGATAAAAATTTCATTTCCAAGCATCCGCAGGGGAAAATTGTATAGTAACACTTTGAGTATCGATATACTACTTAGATTATCAACTTTATTGACCGTCACGATAATTATATAAATGAGAATGTTTTCCCGTTATTGTATTACTAATTGCATATTTTCTACTGATTTTAACAAATTATCGTTACTTTGATGAAATGACTTTAGGAAATGCATATGTATTTACTTATCTTGGAAAAATCTATAATTACACTCGTTAACAAACGGCTTAATTAGAGATCCTTTTAAATAATGCTGGATATTAACATTGTAACATATTAAAAATACTGAATATAAAGATCCCAAAATACTGAAGTAATAGATACTAAAATGATAAAAATAGTATACTATATATGATAAAATGATAAAAATAGAATACTAGAATGTTACGATACTGAGGTATTAGGACACTAAGGTACTAGGATACTATCATAGAACACTAGGGTACTAGGATACTAAGGTACTAGGGCACCAAGGTACTAGGATACTAGCATAAAATACTAGGATACTATCATAGAATACTAGGGTACTAAGGTATTAGGATACTAGCATAAAATACTAGGGTACTAAGGTACTAGGATACTAGCATAAAATACTAAAGTACTAAGGTACTAAGATACTATCATAGAATACTAGGATACTATGGTACCAGAATACTATCATAGAACACTAGGGTACTATGGTACCAGGATATTAAGGTACTAGGACACTATCATAGAATACTAGGATAATAATATACTACTATAGAGCATTAGAATGCTGGAATACTAAAATACTACAATATTACAATACTACAATACTAAAATACTAAAATACTACAATACTAAAATACTACAATACTAAAATACTACAATACTAAAATACTACAATACTAAAATACTAAAATACTAAAATACTAAAATACTACAATACTAAAATACTAAAATACTAAAATACTAAAATACTAAAATACTACAATACTAAAATACCAAAATACTAAAATAGTTAAATACAAAAGTACTACAATATTAAAATACCAAAACACCAAAATACTGAAATACTGAAATACCGAAATACTAAAATACTGAACTACCAAAATACCAAAATACTAAAATAGTTAAATATAAAAGTACTACAATACCAAAATCCCAAAATACCAAAATCCCAAAATCCCCAAAATACCAAAATCACAAAATCCCAAAATCCCCAAAATACCAAAATCACAAAATCCCAAAATCCCCAAAATACCAAAATCCCAAAATCCCCAAAATACCAAAATCCCAAAATCCCAAAATCCCAAAATTCCAAAATACTAAAATCCCAAAATCCCAAAATCCCAAAATACCAAAATCCCAAAATCCCAAAATCCCAAAATCCCAAAATACCAAAATCCCAAAATCCCAAAATCCCAAAATCCCAAAATCCCAAAATCCCAAAACCCCAAAATCCCAAAATCCCCAAAATACCAAAATTCCCTAATACTAAAGTACCAAAATAAAAAACTGCCATCACACCAAAAGTCCAGCATACCAAACCTCCAAAATACCAAATACCAAAATACCCATAAACGCGATATTTAAAAATTTGCCGCAGATTATTCTGAGAACGAATTCGTACGTGCTGATCGCTAACGCACATACCACAATACACCGCATATCAGAATTAAAAAGATAAATGAAAGATAACCGTTTATTTGGATCCGTGAAATAAATAGATATTCGTCGAATCAGTCGTAGTCAGTCCACAATTGAATTCCCGAAACGAACGTTCGGACGGAAGAGCGTTTGATAAGCAACCGGAAATAGGTCGCGGGCAAACGCCCAGCTTTCCTGTTGGTTCTGATAGCAGCAGTCAGCCAACATCCCTCGGATTCGTTTCGAGTCCACTTGTCGGCATACTCGGTTTCGATCTATCAATCTCGAGGGGTTCGCGATCCTTTGACCTACGAAAGCAATCTTATCGATGCGCATACGATATATCCACCAGATGCATATGTATTTTGCTCGTTCTGCCTTCAACAGTCGAGGGTACACGATATCCGCTCAAGCGACTTCATCCTACCGTCGCGAGGACCTCGAGCATCCACTTTTTATCGATGCTTAATCGTTCGATGACGGTTGAAATGAAATTTCTTTGCCTTTGATTCTCGATAACGACGGAGAAATTTTGTTTGATACCAGAATTGTCATCCAATTAAGGCTTTTTTCAATTTATTTGCAATTCTAATACTTTTATTCCATACGGTTTATCGGGTTCGATAACTGATGTACTTCAAGTCGACGGTAAATTGTTGCATGCATTTTATTTGTATCAATTTGTTTAAAGTATATAATACTTGTACGATATAACAATATAATAAATATAACAATGTAAATATTGTTTAAAGTATCAGGAAATATTCTGTATATCAAGAAATGTAGTATCAAGCTTGGTATAGCAAAAAATATTTTCTTTGTATCAAGAAATATTCTTTTTGTATCAAGAAATATTTTTCTTTGTATCAAAAAATATTATTATTAAAAATGATAAAATATCAATTTGATAATATTATTGATAAATAAATAAATTTTCTATGTAAAATTTGAGACTTTTTATTTGAAAAGAAAAAGTTTTACCAAGTTTGAAAACATGTGTCTTCATGTTGTTAAATTGATTATGAAAACTATTGTCATTAAATTGATTATGAAAATTATTATCATTAAACTGGTTATAAAAATCATCACTATTAAATTAATTATTAAATTAAATATTTACAGTCATCGTTAAATTGATTATGAAAATTATTACCATTAAACTGGTTATAAAAATCATGATTATTAAATTAATTATTAAATTAAATATTTACAGTCATCGTTAAATTGATTATGAAAATCATTAATAAAATTTATTGAAGAAATATATAGATTTAAAAAATTGATAAAAATTGTAAATTTTCTTCTCTTAACATGTACTCAAGTAGCTACCAAAATTATGGAAGAACAAATAAGTATATATTTTTGATCAACAAAAAATACTTGTGAATAAGAAAGAAAATTTGAAGAAAAATTGGAAAATCCAAGTAAACACTAAAATTAGAACAAACTAATATATACTTGTGTAACAAATATAGTTGCGAGGAAAAAAGAAAATTTGAAGAAAAATCGAAAAATCCAAGTAGACCAAAATTAGAAGAACAAATATATACTTGTGTAACTATAAATAATATAGTTGTGAAAAAAGAAAATTTGAAGAAAAATCGAAAAATCCAAGTAAACACTAAAATTAGAACAAACTAATATATACTTGTGTAACAAATATAGTTGCGAGGAAAAAAGAAAATTTGAAGAAAAATCGAAAAATCCAAGTAGACCAAAATTAGAAGAATAAATATATACTTGTGTAACTATAAATAATATAGTTGTGAAAAAAGAAAATTTGAAGAAAAATCGAAAAATCCAAGTAGACCAAAATTAGAAGAACAAATATATACTTGTGTAACTATAAATAATATAGTTGTGAAAAAAGAAAGTTTGAAGAAAAATCGATAGCACTTGAATGCAACGTGGAGCAATGGAAAAGGAAACTCGCTATCGACAATCGAGACCCCGACCATCTCGTTTTACGCATGTAAATTCATCCGGAAGTGACGTGTTGCAAGTCTCGTGGCCGTATGAAAGCCGTCTAAGGCCAACTGTACCAATCGTCGTCCATTAAGTCAGCGCAACGACTCGTTTCGTTTGCCTTTCAGTCTTTTTTTTTCACGGATTTCTTTCAGCCACCAGCCACGCGGCAGAATCACGTGCTCGAGACTTTTCTAATTATCACCTACGTAACCCTCGAGACGAGGGTGACTTTGATCGACGTCTTTTTCTTTACGAATACGACGACATCTGGCGATCAATTATAAAAAAGAAACGAGTGTCGCTCTTGTTCAATCGTCAACTCGCCATTTTTTGGCGACCGTTTCGCTCTGATTGCTTTCTCTTCGTTGTTCAATCGTTTGCATCCGAAGTTTACGATTACAAAATTAAAACTGAAAATTACAAAAATTATAACTCCAAGAATTTTAGAAATCACTAAAGCTATGAATATTACAAAAATTTACGAAAATCGCAAGACAAAAATTGCAAACACAGTGAAAAATCGAAGAAACTGTAAACACTGTTTAAAAAAAAATTATGCAATTTGCAAAACCGCAAAAATGGTAAAAAATCGCAGAAGCTGTAATAATCGCAAAAATGATAATATAAAATAAATAAATACAAAATAAGCAGATATTTGAAAAATGGCAGAAATTGTAAAGTCCGAAGGTAATAATGAAATTCGAAGAATTCCCGTGCGTTTTCTCACGGAGTGAATTTTTCCGAGGGTCCGAGAAAAACCTGATGCATTTTCTTAGGCCCGAAGTCGTTAATGATGATCGGTGTAATTTTCTCCGAGCCGGGACTTTCGATCAAATTATCTTATCGACGTTGTGCCGGTAGATTGCGTATTTACACGGACGTCGGTTCGCATTTATCCGACCGGTGAGTATCGAGTGAAAATATCGTGCGATGTCTCACAGCCCGCGAGTAATTTATTTGAATCGTAACCATGTCGCTGCAAAAGGGGGAATAATTCTTTGGCGAATCCTGTTAATTGTCAACGAAACACATACACTTGGCGCGAAATTCTTACTTCGAGACTTTATGTACCGCTTTTTCTTCTCTTTTTCCCGCCGATGTGTATTGTCATGCAGAAGAACAGCCTCGCGGAGAACATGCAGGTTTTTTAACACAGCCATAAATCCTTGACATCGTAAAATACTTTTTGACACCTGCGAAGAATTTTTTCGGAACTTTTATGCCGCATCGGGCTAAAAATAAGGACGATTGTTTCTTTACTTTGAATTCGACATACGTTAAATGAACAGTACATCTGCTAGAATTTTTCTCTTTATTCTTTTTATTTTTCTTTGTATCAAAAAATATTCGTTTAATTGCATAAACTCAAAGTAAAATTGATTGTGGGATTAATTAAAATTAAAATTAGTGGATTAACGCGTCGACTAAAATTAATAGGTTAATAGGTCAATCAAATTTAAAATTGATAAATAATTACATTAATTAAAATTAAAATTAATAGATCATAAGATTAATCAAATTGAAAGTAATAGGTTAACAGATCAACTAAAATTAAAATTGATAGATAATTACATTAATTAAAATTAAAATTAATAGATCATAAGATTAATCAAATTGAAAGTAATAGGTTAACAGATCAACTAAAATTAAAATTGATACATTATTAGATTAGTAGGTTAATATATCATCTAAGACTAAAATTATCAAATAAATAAAATTACCAAATTTAATTATTAATTAAAGTGAATATTAAATTAGAGAACAAAGAAGTGTACATGAAAATTGTATTAAATACTCTAATGAGGGTTTCTATATCCTTGAAGGACTTAGTTAAAAGTACAGAATTAATCATAAATCTTCCTTTTAAACAATCCTATATTAAATTAAGGGACCCAATAATGAAAGTATAAAAAATATATAAATTTTGTATACACGATATACTCCAGATGGTCATATGAGCATGTGGTGGCACTCGAAGCAGCACTTGAGCCAGCACATAACAATTGACAGTAAAAGATGAATCGATCAATTTCTAATCTGGTATTCCTTCGATTAGTATCGATGACAAAGTCGAGGGCCCAGAGATGAGACACGGTGGGGCTGCGGGTCGAGCCGCGGGTACCGCGGTCCAGCTCGAAGACTCGTTTTCCTTTCTTCTTTTTTTTCTAAATTGTATCTATTGGCTCGAAGCGATTGAAAGTAATTGAATGAAGCGGCCGGTTATTTACGAACGTTTAAGCGGAGCCAACTATCTGTCCATTCATTCGGTCTTGTCCCTTCATTCATTCATCATTCACTCTCGCCGGTGTACGGGCGCTGCATGTATAGCAGTAGTAAAGGCCCATTCAATTGATCGGTGATTGTCTAAATTATAAGATTGCCATACAATGGCTCTCATCTCGACCTATTGGGGTCTCGTTCGACCGTTGCGTCACCACTTTAGGACCGGATCGCACTGCTACGACCGCGTCAAAAGAGCACCTACGAAATCGGCCGATCCTCCTAATGAGGAAGAACACGGTCATAAATCGATATACGCTGATGCCCATTTGAAAGTCCGGTCGACCTTCTATCAGGGACCCGTTCATGGAAACCACTGGCGTACACCGGGTCCGGCTTAACCACCCGCTGCTAGGAAATGCAGCAACTCAGTGGCACGTGGGAAATCTGGCCGACGACGCTGCCGTGACTTTTATGACCTTAACACTTTAGTAGTTGGTCATTTCTTCACTTTTCTAATACTCGCTCCCGGGTATACTGTTCTTAACTCCATAGTCAAACGAGTATCCAGGACGTACAGTCTGTTACTATCAACCGCGACCACCCATGAGTTTACCGTTCAGCCTTTATTACTTCTCAAAGTACCGCGTTAAAAAACTGAAAAAGGTTTTAAACAAACCATGACATGCAAATATACTGTCTGGTATGCTGTTATGTATCATTGATTGCATAACCCATATTGTTTTCTAAAATATAATTCGTAATGTGCAAACAGATTTGGCAACAAAAGCAGTCTGACTAAGAAAAGTTTGAAATTAGAGTTTCAACATGTGGGTACAATATTTGTGAACGAAATTTTGAACACTTTCCTTGAAGGTGAAGCTTTTACAAGGTCCTTTTTACCATGTAGAGGACGTCGAAATTGAAAACACGTATCACATATCCTTGCTAATGCACTACTAATATGTTATGTTCGTCATGGAATTTCGATACGTTTAAATACATTTAAATTTTTCAATTCCCTCTGCACCTCTCGGTTACATCTAGTAATCAAATATTTCTACTGCTCTGATTACTTCACGTCAATATTTTAGTTAGAAATATATAATGTATTTTGACCTTTCTTTGTTACGATAAATGTTGGGTTAAAAGATTAGCTAAAAAGCTGAATATGACTACGTCATAATCGTGTTTAATCGTTTGTACCTTTAAAATCCGTACTATATGGGTCGAAATTTGAAATGCATATTCGGGGCAGCGAACACTGCGTTTAAATCGGATTTCATCGCAGCTGAAAAGCTCATCAATCCTTGAAGGGGCAATTCGTAGTCGAAAAAATGGTAAAAACTGGATTGAGTCGTTCGAACGGTTTGTTCGCGAAACTATTCCATCCGGTAGTTGTTCCGGGCCGTAATGGACTCGGGACCAAAAAGAAAAGCAACTCGACAGTCCTGGATGGAGAACGTGCTCGCTCGCTGTCGCGCGCGCGCGTACGCTCGCGCTAATCCCCGGAAACAGGCTTAATTACAGTCGCGTCCGAAACAGGATAATGGCCGAAGCGCGAATATGGCTGTCCCGTGTCTGGCTAACTAGCGCCGGCCTGGCAAATCGGTTTATCGTTTCGCCGAAAAGTTCCTTCAATTCTAACCGAGAGTCTGTCTGCGACGAACTTCCGCGCATTAGGCACTTACGCATTACACCTGCACCGCCGTTGTCGCGGAAACTTGCGAAACGTTAATTAGCATTCGCGACACAGGCTCGGAAATGCATTGCGTGTAATTCGATTTGAGGTTAGGAGCGTTGTTTTGGAAACGCGCCTTTGCGGACCAACTTTTGCTTCGGCCTTTTAATTATATGAAAATCTTGCTCTGAAGCCTTCAGGAAATGCATATTTTTGAACACTTGATGCTTCATAATATTAGTATTATAGAATTTTTGCAAAATTACTGTTACGTTGCTATTTTTGCAAGATTGACATTTTTCATTGATTATGTTTTGAAAATTATTGTCATTCTTGCAAATATATTTTAAACTGACAGTCCTGCAAAATTAGTACTGTAGATTTATTATTTTTGGAAAATTATTGTTGTAAAATTAGCAGTTTTGCAAGACTATGTTTTGTAAAATTAATATTATTATATTGTCATTCTTGCAAATATATTTTAAACTGAGAGTCTTGCAAAATTAGTATTATAGAATTACTGTTTTTGGGAAAGTACTGTTACATTACCATTTTTGCAAGATTACAATTTTTCGTTGACTATGTTTTGTAAAATTAATATTAAAATATTGTCATTCTCGCAAAATTAATATTTTCAACTGACAGTTTTGCGAAATTAGTATTATAGAATTACTGTTTTTGGGAAATTACTGTTACATTACCATTTTTGCAAGATTACAATTTTTCGTTGACTATGTTTTGTAAAATTAATATTAAAATATTGTCATTCTCGCAAAATTAATATTTTCAACCGACAGTTTTGCAAAATTAGTATTATAGAATTACTGTTTTTGGGAAATTACTGTTACATTACCATTTTTGCAAGATTACAATTTTTCGTTGACTATGTTTTATAAAATTAATATTACAATATTGCCATTCTTGTAAAATTAATATTTTCAACCGACAGTTTTGCAAAATTAGTATTATAGATTTACTATTTTTGGGAAATTACTGTTACATTACCATTTTTGCAAGATTACAATTTTTCGTTGACTATGTTTTGTAAAATTAATATTAAAATATTGTCATTCTCGCAAAATTAATATTTTCAACTGACAGTTTTGCGAAATTAGTATTATAGAATTACTGTTTTTGGGAAATTACTGTTACATTACCATTTTTGCAAGATTACAATTTTTCGTTGACTATGTTTTGTAAAATTAATATTACAATATTGTCATTCTTGTAAAATTAATATTTTCAACTGACAGTTTTGCAAAATTAGTATTATAGAATTACTGTTTTTGGGAAAGTACTGTTACATTACCATTTTTGCAAGATTACAATTTTTCGTTGACTATGTTTTGTAAAATTAATATTAAAATATTGTCATTCTTGTAAAATTAATATTTTCAACTGACAGTTTTGCAAAATTAATATTATAGAATTACTGTTTTTGGGAAAGTACTGTTACATTACCATTTTTGCAAGATTACAATTTTTCGTTGACTATGTTTTGTAAAATTAATATTACAATATTGTCATTCTCGCAAAATTAATATTTTCAACTGACAGTTTTGCAAAATTAGTATTATAGAATTACTGTTTTTGGGAAATTACTGTTACATTACCATTTTTGCAAGATTACAATTTTTCGTTGACTATGTTTTATAAAATTAATATTACAATATTGCCATTCTTGTAAAATTAATATTTTCAACCGACAGTTTTGCAAAATTAGTATTATAGATTTACTATTTTTGGGAAATTACTGTTACATTACCATTTTTGCAAGATTACAATTTTTCGTTGACTATGTTTTGTAAAATTAATATTAAAATATTGTCATTCTCGCAAAATTAATATTTTCAACTGACAGTTTTGCAAAATTAGTATTATAGAATTACTGTTTTTGGGAAAGTACTGTTACATTACCATTTTTGCAAGATTACAATTTTTCGTTGACTATGTTTTGTAAAATTAATATTAAAATATTGTCATTCTTGTAAAATTAATATTTTCAACTGACACTTTTGCAAAATTAGTAATACAAAATTACCATTTAAAGTTACCACCATAAAATTACCATTCTTGCACGATTAAAATTGTCGATTGACTGTTTTATAAAATTAATATTACAATATTGTCATTCTTGTAAAATTAATATTTTCAACTGATACTTTTGCAAAATTAGTAATACAGAATTACCATTTAAAGTTACCACCATAAAATTACCATTCTTGCACGATTAAAATTGTCGATTGACTGTTTTATAGAATTAATATTACAATATTGCCATTCTTGTAAAATTAATATTTTCAACTGATACTTGTGCAAAATTAGTAATACAAAATTACCATTTAAAGTTACCACCATAAAATTACCATTCTTGCACGATTAAAATTGTCGATTGACTGTTTTATAGAATTAATATTACAATATTGCCATTCTTGTAAAATTAATATTTTCAACTGATACTTTTGCAAAATTAGTAATACAAAATTACCATTTAAAGTTACCACCATAAAATTACCATTCTTGCACGATTAAAATTGTCGATTGACTGTTTTATAGAATTAATATTACAATATTGCCATTCTTGTAAAATTAATATTTTCAACTGATACTTTTGCAAAATTAGTAATACAGAATTACCATTTAAAGTTACCACCATAAAATTACCATTTTTGCACGATTAAAATTGTCGATTGACTGTTTTATAAAATTAATATTACAATATTGTCATTCTTGTAAAATTAATATTTTCAACTGACACTTTTGCAAAATTAGTAATACAAAATTACCATTTAAAGTTACCACCATAAAATTACCATTCTTGCAAAATTAAAATTGTCGATTGACTGTTTTATAAAATTAATATTACAATATTGTCATTCTTGTAAAATTAATATTTTCAACTGACACTTTTGCAAAATTAGTAATACAAAATTACCATTTAAAGTTACCACCATAAAATTACCATTCTTGCACGATTAAAATTGTCGACTGACTATTTTATAAAATTAATATTATAATATCTTGCAAAATTAATATTTTCATCTGACAGTTTTGCAAAATTACATAATTGCCATTTAAGGTTGCTACCATAAAATTAATGTTGTAAAATTAATATTTTCAGGCAAACTTTTCTAAAATTGTCATTAAAAAATTATTCTTGCAAAATTACAAGACCACGAAAATGAATACAAGACCACCTATGCAGAACTAGTATTTTAAATTTAACTTGCAATCACGAGTTGCCATTCTTACGTAATTACTATCAGAAATTGACTGTTACGAAATCATTATTATAATCTGGGAAGTGATAACTCGATACGTTTGTTACCGAAAGTGAAATCTCTCCGTACAATAATGTTTTTTCGACCGTATTAATGTAAAATCGTGCAAGCATACAAATTAAAGGTCAGGCTGTTCACAGTACGATTACCTAATCTACAATTACAAAGAACTCGCGAAAGAGAATAGCAATTATCGGTAGCTGACGGTTAATTATCGGCAATGTAGTCTTTGAAAAAATCGAATTTCTCGGAAAACCGTCATCGCGATGTAATAATGCAAAAAAAATTGATCGCAAACACCATGCAATCGTCGTCATGGTAGAACGAGTTTCTTCTTTTCTAGACAATAGCAGCTGCGGCACGTGATTCACGAACGTACGCGTTCATGGAAATTTATTGTGGCGTCGTGGGCATCGCTCGCAGAATTTACTGCAATCGGTAACAGTTAGCAGCGCGCAAAAGTCCCTGGAATATCAAACTTTCGTAATCGGTATAGCCATGCGTCACAATTGTTACTTCATTTGGAACATCGTGCACCGGTTACCCGCGTTCATCCGGTCAGATACTTTGCGGCTGAACTCTTTGTAAGCTTCAATTGTTTCTCGTCGATGTTTATGTTCATATTTTCGACCTAAAAATTTTACACGCGATTTTTCACATATTTTTTCATTTGAAAACACTGAGATTCTTTAACCCCTTGTCCTACAATATCGTGACACTACAGTTGATACGTGACGCACCCGTGTTTACATTGCAATTGAAATTTGCCTTCAATTCGAATTATATCGCAATCAGGTTGAACACAAAACTTGTCTTACTTTTCAATCTTCTCTATTTGTTTTCGAATTGCAGCGATAATTAGCGAATAAATGACGCAACTGTCTAGAAAATTGTGGGTTAAGTGTTTAAACCCTTGGCCTATGATTAATTTGTCAGGTGCGTCAGTCAGAAATACGGCCACAATTTAAAACCAGTCAAAGAAAGCTGAAATGTTATGTCAACTTGGTATTATGCAATCGTTGACTATGCAAATTATAATTGGACTTGAACTCCAAACTGAAGGGTATCGAAAATTCGAGTAAAATTGATCACAACTGAAGTACGAGTGCGTCACGAGTCAGACTCGTGCAAACAGTGCAAAGGGTTAATTGCTCTCATCTAGGGAATTTGCAATAATTTATTTAGCATCGAGAACTTCTTTAAAATTAATACGTGATTGGCGGTGATTAGGTACTGAAAAAAGAACTGACACATAAGAGATTATTAGACTTAGTTCTTAGGGTTAATCTTATTAACCTAAGTTATCTTATTAATCTAAGAGTGAAAACATGTCTATGAAGTTTTAAACACGGTACAAAATAAAGAAGTGCAGTCAACGATAAATCTTGTTTTTCTAGGGAAAATTGATTTCTAGAGACGTTTCAGGATTTGAGGTGGTGGAAGATGGGTTTAGAGTATAAGGAAATAATTTGGTAATTTTTGGGTTTCAAAACGTAGAGACATGAGAATCAAGTAAAACTAGGGTTGAAAATTACATAATATAGGTTATATTTAATAATATAACTTTGCAACACAGGAATTTGTGGATCTAGGGACTTATGAATCTAGGGACTTACGAATCTAGAAATTTGTGGGTCTAGTGACTTATGTATCGAGGAATTTGTGGATCTAGGGACTTACGAAACTAGGAATTTGTGGGTCTAGGGATTTATGAATCTAGGAACTTGTGGGTCTAGGGACTTACGAAACTAGGAATTTGTGGTTCTAGGGACTTACGAATCTAGGGATTTGTGGATCTAGTGTCTTACAAAACTAGGAATTTGTGGGCCTAGGGACTTATAAATCTAGGAATTTATAAATTTGTGAATTGAAAGGTTTAGAAATGTTAAGAATCTGGAAATTTCGGTATCTAAGATCCAGGAATATTGAATCTAGGGACATGAAGATCTAGAGATTTGAGGACATGGGATTTTGAGAATCTAGAGATTTTCAGGTGGGAAAATTTTGAGTTTGAGAATTTTGAAATTAAGGATTTAGTAATTTAGGGACATTTGAAGATCTAGGGATTTTGAGGTTTAGAAACTTGAGAACCTGGAGATTTTTTGGTGGAAAAATTTTGAGTTTGAGAATTTAGGAATTTGGAGAGATTTGGAAATTTTGAGAGTTGGATATCTAGTGATTTTAAGGTTTGCAAATTTGAGAACCTAGAGATTTGCAAGTGGGAAAATTTTATGTTCGAGAATTTTGAAATTAAGAATTTAGGAATTTATTAAAAACTTGTTCACTTCCTAACTGAAAATACTTCCCAACTGTAAATTACTTGAAACTACAAAAAAAAAATGTAACAGATACTGCAAAAATATTTAAGCTTAAAAATGAAAATACTAATTTTCAATGACGTCAGTGTGGAACGCGTGAACGTTAAATTAGTATTCACGATGACGTCTCAGTCAACGTGTTAATTACAGAAGCGGACACGATCACGTTCGATCGAAAGTTTGACGTATCTGTAAAAGGAGAAAAGAGAAAAGAGTCTGTAAACCGGCGTTCACGTGCAGTAACACGCACCGGGCTGAATTCTTCCGAGTGCACGTAAACGGTCGTAAAGCAAAACGATCCTCGGCGTAACTCTGGTTTCTACGGTGAAGTTATCTGTGCATCGGTCTTTGAATGTACGCTAAGTACAGTGTCGGTAATATTCGCTTGCACGCGTGAACTCGTCTTACATACACACGTGTATCCATGCGTGTGTAACGCCAGAACGTTGGTTCGAACGTGCGCCACTAGAGGCGAGTACTAAACGGATACACTTGCGTACAGGCCTTTAAGTAGGCTCTCCCGTTTTCATGTGTGCGTGACTGCGCCGCGGCAGATTCTCTGCGGAAGCGTTGCATTGAGACCAATCGAATAGAAACTAATTTAATACAAACGAATACACGCGCACTACCGTTTCCAAACCGATATCTTAACCGGGTGTTCTCGTGTTTCGCTCTGAAAAAAATTCAATTTTATCCGTGCATATCAGCTACTTCTGATACGTATAACCAGTCATTCTTGTCAGAGCTAAAATATTCATAACGGTGTAAATAGCAAATTAAATATAACGGCTTTTTCATACACGAGCTTCTACACCGGTACTCGATAAACACTTTAACTGCCTGCTATTTAATCGTATAACATTTATTAGAAAATTAATACCGATATGTTTATTTTAAAATTACCGATATATTTATTGTACATATACATTTATTGTAAAGTTATATAATCATTATTTATATAATTCTTCATTATAAGTTATGCATACATATTCATTATAAAATTAGAATCAGTACAAACATTTATTGTAAAGTTATTACCGATTTAATATAAAGTCGATACTTATAAAGTTACCGATATAAATATTTATAAATTTAGTAGTAATATAAACATTTATTATAAAGTTGTACTAGGTACAAGAGTAAAGAATTAGTAAAAAATGTCGAATATACAGAATTTATGCAAAAGATACAATCGATTAGCGTCCTTTGTTTCTTAGCGCCACGTGCGTCCGAAATGTGTTAGATTGTGTGTCGAATTTTGTCTAAATCGTGGTAGGAAATCAAAGCGGTTCGAAGTGAAGGCACGGCCTCGCAACGATGGATCCCACGTCGAGCCGGTAAATCATACGGCTCGCGAAGATCCGCGAACTTTTGCGCCATCGCGAATTGCGAAACGCTTTCAATTAGTGCGCTTTCTAATTGTAACTCATCGCAATTAGAATCGACGAAATTACGTGCGCGCGTTGCACGGTTGAGCTGGTCGCATTATGCGCCGACGCCAGACGTCTTGGTGAGCCGACGCGTATCCTAACGTTGACTGGATCGTGTACGTGTGTGATACAGGCTTAACTGCAGACATACGCGAATATACGGGTTATTAAGCAACGTCATTCGCACGTTCCCCTTCCTCAAGGTGCTTTCGTTTCTTTTTCGTCCTATTCCTTCTTGGTAGTCTCCTTCTTCCTGTTCCTCTTACGCTCAGAAGCGGTTCCGGGCCGATGCAAATGCGCTCGTAAAGAGCGATGATGATAACGTTGGGAACGAAAGAAGCGCGAGGCGTGCAGAGAAATTAGCGGGACCCGCAGATGGACAGAATGATAACTCTTGAAATCCATGGCAGTTTCATCTACCTTTCCCAGCTCTTTGTCTCGCGACGGTCTAAATCACTGCCTTTTCCTTCGGATATGAACAAATCTTTCGCTTTACTGCCTCTACGCAATGCACTTCTCCAAATCATACGTAACCACTGCTTTTCCTCACAACTATCAACTGCAACTACGAACTATACCTACAAACATTAACTGCAAACTATACCTACAAACTGTAACTATGAACTGTAACTACAAACTGTGATTATTTACTGTAACTTCAAACTGTAACTACAAACGGTAGCTACAAAGTGTACCTACAAACTTTAACTGCAAACTATAGCTACAATCTGTAGCTATAAACTGTAACTCTAGACAGTAGCATCAAATTATAACTCCAAACTCTAGCATCAAATTGTAACTTCAAACTGTATCTACAAATTGTAACTGCAAACTATAGCTACAAACTGTAACTGTAGACTGTAGCATCAAATTATAACTTCAAACTGCAACTACGAACTGTAACCGCATAGTGCAACTACAGACGATACTTGCAGGCGGTAGCTACTAACTGTAACTCCAAATTGTATCTACAAACTGTAACTGCAAATTGTATCTGCTAACTGTAACTGCAGACTATAGCTACAAACTGTAACTATAAACTGTAACCCCAAACTATAGCATCAAATTATAACCCCAAACTATAACTCCAAATTATAACGCCAAACCATAACTACAAATAGTATTAACAAACTATAACTATAAACCGTAACTGCAAACTGTCCCTATAATAGTACCTATAACTGTAACTAAAAACCATAATTGAGAAATTAATGTCATGCATGAATTTAAGAAGAAATATCTAAAGGTAATGATATGACAAAGTTGATAAACCTGTTTCTTCAACCAAAATGTGAGATTAATTCAGAAAAAATGAATGGTAATCAATAGTAGCTCGAGTTCACACTCGAGTGTAGTTCAATGTTGCAACCTCAAACGAGCGTAGTGAAGAAGATGAAGAAAGAGAGAGTAGCCGCAGGGAAACGAACGATATGCATGCGCGATATGCTGGTCCGATATTTATACGGCCTTGCACCGTCCGTTTCGAACGTGGACAATGAGCCACAAACCGTCTCATGGGGTCGCAACGACCGGCCCGTTCTGATAAGGGATATAAGTAACACCTGAACCGTGCTTCCGGTAGCGAGCTGCGAACTTTGTTGCTCTCTACGTGGCGGTAGTAAATTGCACTCATATAAAAGTATTTCCATAAGGTACACACGGTATTAAAAAAAGTTACTTTATCAACGTAACGAGGGGGTCGCTAGATATCCTCGTTTTAACTCGAGTAGCTAGACTCTTTAACGCGGATTTATGTTTTCAAAATGAAGATTTTCGAACGCGGACAATGAGTCACATCTCATGGGGTTGCGATCGGCCTGTCCTGATAAGGATATAAGTAACACCTGAACCGTGCTTCCGGTTGCGAGCAAACCTTGTGGCGGTAATAAATTGTGTCCTATATAAAATTCCATAGGGTGTTAAAGTCATCTATCTAAATATAGACGTTATTTTAAATTACCTCTGCAAAGTTTGAAGGCAAGCCTAGAAACTTAGATTACTAGAAACTTGAATTCTTAGAAACCGTGTTTAACTAGAGCATTTAATGAGCCTTCACCAACACGAGTAACTGCACTATTTCTATTGTTTCTGTTATATCCGATTTGCAAAATAAATATTTTGAACAGTGTGGTGTATCCATATTACAGTTGCATGTGTTTCGGTCTTCGTGCCGATTCATCCTCACCTGTACGGTTTCTACGTATGGCGGAGCAGATTTAATTGCTCTGGCATCCTACAAAGTCATCGAATGAGCCGTGATTCGATCATGCTACGAGATCCGTTTCTTCGTCTTGAGGCTATTGTTCTGGCTCGAAAAGAGACAGACGCTCGTGACACGCGTGTGCGTACTCGTGTGCGATACCAAGGCATTACTGTAACAACGTATCCGCTACTGCATCGCATTATACCGAGTTACCGCTATTTTCGCGCGGCCACGGTTTTCTGCACTTTCGGCGCGGCCAGCGGCGCCGCGAAAACGTCGCGAAAACAAGCCGCATCCGGCTGTCTTAACGGGATCGGGAGAGCGACTGTTCAGGAGTTCACCTACTCGCTAACTAGTTTTTTATTTATGTTACGTTTCCGTCTAAATCCCATCGCCTCATAATATACCTTTCAAGTGGCCTACCATTTTGGTCATTCCCAAAACAAATTTTATAAATGTCTGGTCTGAAATATCAAATAGGCCAAATTCTGGATCAAATTTCATCCAAGGTTAGTACGGATCGAAAGTAAAAACTTGGATGAAGCTTTCCGATATAAAAGTGGAGATAGACCCAGCGAAACGCCGTTCGGTGATTTTAGTGGCGCCCCTAAACGTTTCGAATTTGAAACGGATTTAGATACCACCGCGGTTTTAACGACGTGCAGCGGTGACTTTCGCTTCCGGGAGACAGCGTCGATCTGTGCTCGTCGGACGTTGTTTTTCAGTTTCCGAAACGCATAAAACGAACGAAGTGGCTCCGATCCGAGGGGCCGAGACAAGTGCCACGAGGAGAAAAAAGGGCCAGTGACGCGCGTCGAGCCCCCAAGAAAACGCGTCGCTCGAAATAACACGCGGTATAACACATGTGCCCGTATATTTTGAATACGGATACAATGTCGTCGGGGCCTGTGTTAGAGTGGTGGATATTACTCGGCCAATGTGAATCAGACCGCTTGCTTCCGGTTGTAAACGACCAGCCTGGGGAGGATTAACTAGACTCACCTTGGATGCGTAGCGAACACTCGCTCTAATTACCTATCACCTGGACTCATTGTTAGCGTTACCGTTTGAATCCGAGCTGAAGCGGTGCTGCGCGCCTGCATCCAATTGATTTGGGTTAACGTTATTTGACTTCGAGCTAACCTGCTTAACGAGATAACACGGCTAACAGATTCGAGAACCTCGGCTGTAACCTTTGGCTTAATCCTTCGGACGAATATTATTCAATAAAATTCTTTACCAACAAGGAATTTTCTTCTCATCAGAAACGACATGTTACCTAACTCACGGTAATAAAATATACAAAGGTTGAAATCAATAATCACCCGTACCCCTAACCGACATAAGTCGCAGTTTTTAATGGGCACCGAAGGGTCCCTAAATTATACCCTCTCCACCTGGCACTCCGTGAAATGATGATTTAACTGCTTTTTATGCCAGCATGGAATTCTGAAATCCATCCAATCACAGGCTGCTACGACACGTCGTTCAGGAAGAGGTTGCCCCCTTTCCCGCGCGAAAGAATGGGGCCCGACGGTGGGGGAAACAAGGGGTGGCCCCTTGGAAGCGGACCTAATTCGTACGACACCCGATATGCAGATCGGCAGGACGAGATCTATGTAAATCGGGCGTCAGACAGAAGAAGAGTGGCGTCGGGTAAAAAAGAATTGGCCCAGAAACTGGTTTCTGAATGGCCCCCGCGATAATATATATCGGCCCGTTCGCTTTTTACGTTTTGTGTTTTACGGGAGCAGTCTTTGTGGCACGGTTTGTGAGCACATGCCCGATGCCGCGGTGAAAACCACCCGTGTGAAACCCCCGAAGGAATTCGACCCGCGACAAATCAATTCTCTGCTGAAGTCTTGCTGTAATTCTCAACGGCTTATTGGGTGACCGCCCATTTACAAAATGGATGTTCATCGGGAAGAAAAAGCAGCCGATTTTCGATTCGCAGACTTGCGAAAAACGGGAAAAGGCTCAGTTGCCGGTCGACTACATCCGGTCACAGGAAAAAGAAACACGTACACGCGTGGGGGCGCCACTGCTCCGCAGCTACTCGAAACTTCGTCCATGGAGAGACTAACTCGTTGTAAATCCAATTAGCGCCCGTGGCTTTGAAGTGGCTTTCCACACTTGAGCTCCTCCGTGTCAAGGGCTCCGCGGAAGTATTTCCTTCCTTTTTTTTCACTTTGAATAATTTCCCTTTCGGTTCGACTCCTCGGCGACTTTCTTCGCCGCATCTTTGCTGCCCTTCGGGCTCCTTGTCGAAGCGGAATGATTAAAAGCTCCGGCTAATTTGGGAGAATTGGGACGGAATGATATTACCCGTCGGTTTTTATGACCCGAGTTTTTATCCCGCAGAAAGTTCGAAGTAGTTTATAGCCCAGTGTGAATGAGTATCGAGGATGAATACGATAAATTGCTATACTAATTGACTGGAGGAAACAATGGTCCCATGCTACCAGTCGACTTTTCAACGAGCGAATTCGTTTCGTCGCTCGTAAACCATCTTTGCAAGCGACGCACTCGATCGGTAGCGATCGAAACGCTGTTCGGATTGTTCGGCTGGAAGGCCGAAAAATGGAAGGAACGCTAGGTATTCAGCATTTGACGAGATACACGCGATCGTGGCCCGGCAATGGCGGAGGTGCAGTCAGGCATAGATCCTCTCTGACCTCCGTGGCATAATCACGCGTCAGAATGCATCAGGCAGCCGCCCCCTCCGGCCGCTTGCAGGCCACGTCCGTTCGCAGATGGTGTTTTAAACGCAGCCATGAACTTGAAGACGTTGCCTCGCTTTTCCCCCTCTCGCTTCTTCCTCTTCTGCAAGCCGATTTGTCTGTCGCGTTTAGAGACGTGGGAATCGCATTCCTTTTTTTCCGCCTGGTTTTTTCCCTGCGGGCAAATTGCGTAACACACGGATAATGATAAGGTATTCGACTGATTTAGTTCTCGCTTTTCGGGAAATAGCGGTTAGATTCGCGGTCGCGGCCGGAACTGACGGTTCGCCGAGCTCCTGGCAGGGGGCGAAACTAGAGAACTAGAATACGTGCTGCGATTTAAATTGATCCTTGTTAGGCTTTTTTCATTCTATGAAGCACGAGATATGAGAATGGAGATTATTTTAACTGTAAACTTATTCTCATCTTACTTGCAAGTTTTTGTCAGGTTTTAAATCAGGTGTAAATATTAGTCATTCAGAATAATCTTTATTCACCTTAGAAGATTCATTGCAATATTTATATTAATTATAATTGAGTAACGTAACGCTGCACATCGGTGGTGAGAGGCACACTTGGAGCCTTTAGGGTTAATGTACGCTGCAAGTTTTACTTATCTAAATATTACTCGACAATATAAACCAAAATTATACCTGTAGTAATTGTTACTTCTGATACTTCTAATAATTACACTTGTAAGATGAATTTTACATGAACACTTTTTTCATAAATAAAAAGCAACTTTCGGAAAATGAGAGTTTCAGTTTTTTCACTTTTTACATGTATAAAACATATGTTTCATCTTCATAGAGTTGTATCATACCTTTTTTCTAAATGTTTTTGCAGTGAAATTAAAAGAAATTCAAAAGGTCACCTTGACTCACGTGTGGACGTTTAGTCTTTTTTATAAATTTAAACATGAAACGTTCAAAATTAGATCTCTTCAATTATTAAATGAGGTTCAGTAACTTTCAAGGTTAAAAGTTCAAATGATCAAATTTGTATACTCGCTGTTCAAATTGTTAAATAATGCAGTTACTTGCCCCCCTGATGAAATAAAAATATAACCTAAAAGTTAGTCCCAACTACAAATTTCTTCCATATTTACTAGAGAACAAAAATAAAATTCTGAGGGATGATTTTGCAATTAATCTCTGCATCAGAGAACCGCTGATCTAAATTTACCCAACCATCCAATTTCAATTTTCTACGAATAAATTTCACCCTACTAATTTCACATTTCGATCAGAATACAATCCCGTTGACGACAGAATGACACTTTGCTCGGCTACAAACGATCGCTTCCACGTTTTTGTTCGTTAACCGTGTGGTTGGCCGTGTACGCAACGTGTCTCGTATCACGCGTGGAAACCACGTGGCATGGTTGACCCCTTTCGTCCACCCTGCGAACGGAGAGGGGAAAAAAAAAGAACGAGAAATCGAACTCACCCCCATACACACTCGGGTCCGAGTGTGTTTGCACGAGGCAAACCGTGGGCGGAATCCCATCAACCGGATGTGCGCCGGATTAACGCGACTATCACGCGTTCGGCTTCTCGATTTATTGATAGCCGGCTACACACCACTTGGTCGCCTTTAATCGGCCGTTTGATTGTTTCTCGGTTTCGCTGCTTGTTCCGTTTCACCTTTGATTTTCTCTCCTCCCGTTTACTGTCCCATTCTTTGTTTTGTTGCTCTTTTGTGCAGGGAAACGACGCAGGTCGATTTAAAAGAAATTAAATGTTTTTGTTACTATTTTTTATCTGTTTACGATATTTTTATGATTGGACAAATTGTGCGATTTTTATACACACGAGTTTATATACAAAGTTATAAATTTAATTGTAGTTTGTATTTTTATATAGCTACAGAAATTGTACAAATTACGAGTTATTTTGATATTTTTGTATACAAATTATACTACTTTTTTATAAATATTTTTTTACAAATTACACTAATTACACAATTTTTATAGAATCATACTTTATATACAAGTTATACTTAAATACAAATAATAGTCCTTAAGCAATTATAATAATTATAATAAGGTTCAAATTATACAAATTAATATAGAAATTACTAATTAATATACAATTATACAATTGCCACTACGAATTTAATTTTGTCAAATTATTTACTTATTATTATTATTATTATTATTATTATTATTATTATTATTAGTCAATAGTGCAAATTATTGATTAATTTTAATGAAATTAGTAAAATAATTTTAAAACAAAACCGCTGAACCAGTTCTGAATATTTCAGAAAAATTGGATAATTTCTCAAATTTCAGATTTGATTAATAATTTATAAAATTTGAGACGTAATAAATAATTACTAAAATTTGAGATTTCATAAATAATTCCTAAAACTTGAGTTTCATAAATAGTTTCCCCAATTAGAGATTTAATAAACAATTTCTCACGTTAGAGATTTGACAAATAATTTCGTAAATTTGAAATTTGTTAAATAATTTTGTAATATTGAGATTTGATAAATAATTTCTCAAATCAGATATTTTATAATTAAATTCTTTTTGAGATTTCATGAATAATTTCTCAAATTTGAGTTTCATAAATAATTTCCCAAATTAGAGATATGACAAATAATTTCTTAAACTTGAAATTTGTTAAATAATTTTGTGATATTGAGAATTGATAAATAATTTCTCAAATCAGATATTTCATAATGAAATTCTTTTTGAGATTTGATGAATAATTTCTCAGATTTGAGTTTCGTAAATAATTTCTCAAACTTGAGTTTCATAAATAATTTCCCAAATTAGAGATATGAAAAATAATTTCTTAAACTTGAAATTTGTTAAATAATTTTGTTATATTCGAGATTTGATAAATAATTTCTCAACTCAGATATTTCATAATGAAATTCTTTTTGAGATTTGATCAATAATTACTCAAATTTGAGTTTCATAAATAATTTCCCAAATTAGAGATTTGACAATTAATTTCTTAAACTTGAAATTTGTTGAATAATTTTGTTATATTGAGAATTGATAAATAATTTCTCAAATCAGATATTTCATAATGAAATTCTTTTTGAGATTTGATAAATAATTTCTCAGATTTGAGTTTCATAAATAATTTCTCAAACTTGAGTTTCATAAATAATTTCCCAAATTAGAGATATGACAAATAATTTCTTAAACTTGAAATTTGTTAAATAATTTTGTTATATTGAGATTTGATAAATAATTTCTGAGCTTAGAGATTTCCTAAACAATTTCAAAAACTAAAAATTGACCAAATTTCCAAAATGAAACTTCATTCCATAAAATTTGTGTTCGCATAAACACGCGTTGTAATCATGTAATCTTGAAGTTAGCGCAGCGTCAGTGCGCAAGGATCCATATTAAACGAGAGGAGTTTCGAAACCGTGTAGAATGGAAGTGCGTGAAAAGCCGCTATTTAACGCGGAAATCCGTCGTGACGGGAACGAAGCTGATTGTCAGCAGCCGCAAAAAAATTCGCAACAATGTAGACACGGCATTGCTAGTGACAGGATGGGCTAGGGGTAGGCCGATTTGATTCACAAGCTGTGTAATATGTGCCGTAGACAATTGGCCGGGCGATCGATTAATCGCCGACGAGGCAGAATACCGATAGACAACGCAGAAATCTGCCGTTCTTATCGTTTGAACAATAAAAAAAAGGAAAAGGGAACGGCATTATTGTGTACTACGAGTACGAGCATAGATACCGTGACAGAATCCCTGGGGTTACGTAAAGCTCCTGCCACGGACAGATGACATCGTGGTAAGAACACGAAATTACGTGTTTCCTAGCCGATCGTCGGGTTAATATGTACGTGTCCGATTGGTCGAACAACGGAAGAATCGATCATGGTCATTCATTGATCGCTGCTCCGACGATTGTGCTGCCGCGATCAATGTTTTCGAAGTGCTCTAGGTCATACTTCTGCGTCGATGGTTTATTTAACGCTGAAACAAATGTTCGAAACAAAAGTTACACGATTACAAAAATTAACAGTTACTGTTCAAGTTACAAAATTTATTCGGGTTCAAATGTTCATGAAGATGAAGAGTGTGTATATTCGTGTTTTATTTTTTATTTTAAAGTAAGTGTAGGTTCGTTCACTGACGATTGAAATGAAATGAGTTAACTGAGAAAAGGCTTGTTTTCTTATTTTGGGTTGTAAAGCTAGTATTATTTAACGGGGACCAAGGTGATTTCATGTAAATGTAGACTGGTTCCAAATGCGAGAGGGTGTAGGGATACGAAAATTTATATTTTTGAAAATTGTTGAATCTAAGAATTTTTTTATTTCTAGATGTATGATGTAACAAATTCCTTTTCAAATTTCCAAATTTCTAACTTCTCGAATTTTATACTTTCAAATTTCTAAATTTTTTAATTTGAAATTTTTTTTAATGGAAATTCTTATATTTCTGTATTTTTACATTTCTAAATTTAACAATTTTCAACTGTTTAGATTTTTTAGTTTGAAATTTTTTTTAATGGAAATTCCTACATTTCTGTATTTTTGTATTTCTAAATTTAACAATTTTTAACTGTTTAGATTTTCTAGTTTGAAATTTTTTAAAATGGAAATTCCTACATTTCTGTATTTTTGTATTTCTAAATTTAACAATTTTTAACTGTTTAGATTTTCTAGTTTGAAATTTTTTAAAATGGAAATTCCTACATTTCTGTATTTTTACATTTCTAAATTTAACAATTTTCAACTGTTTAGATTTTTTAATTTGAAATTATTTTAAATGGATATTCCTATATTTCTGTATTTTTACATTTCTAAATTTCAACATTTTTTAATTTTTAAATTTCGAAATTTTTAATTCCCATGAATCTCTGACAGCCCTTAATACAAAAAATCTCGCGATATCTTAAAAAGTTAAAATTTATTAAAAATTGTCTTTAGCCAAAGAAACTATGACAATATAAAATATTTTACATAACAGCGAATTTCACATTTTAGATCTTCTGTAAATATAAGATCAAAATTATATCGTATGCAACCATGCAATTGTAATACAAGGACGGTGATCAAGGAAAAATATAGTCACAATGTATTCACTACCTTATATTCCACTAATTTACCACGAATATTTAAGAATTTTAAAAATATTCATTAAAATATTGTGATGGTTAATAAAAATAGATTCAGAAAACTTACATTCTTTTTTAACTATTTTTTTTATTATGAAATTCTTAATTTATTGTTCGTTGTAAGAGACCATATGTGTTAATAAATGACTGACAATTTCTAAAATTGTTAAAATTAGGGTTAATTGTAAATTCTGTAAAATTCTGTTTATTATGCGATGTATATATCGTACTTGTAAAACTTATAAATAAATACGAGACAAATACGTATTTTTAACCCCGCCAAATTTTGAAACTCAGTTTTTCAAATTGTCGTTTCGAAGTCATTCAACATTTTAAAAAACAAAGCTGAGGAATTTATGGATGTGTAATAATATAGAAAAAATTGAATGAAATAAAATGGATCGTACTTGACTTTCTAAGCATATTGTCTGGAATAATACAAAGGCTCTTGTTATATTGCCAATTTCACGCGGACCATCACTTGTGACGCTCACCAAAAATTGCCACCAAAAATTGCCATAAGAAAATCAAAAAAGAAAACTTTCAGTCAATTTTGCAGATATATTAATTTTAACAATTTTCTGCTGCAGCATCTCTATCTGTGGCAATATAACGAGATTCTACTGTAAAAATGTTTAAAAAAGATTTAACGGATTATGAAAGAATTTTTACATACGCGACAAATGTTTTGAATATTTGAAGAAATCGCAGATTCCGGGATTAAAAATTTTATTTATCGCAAAAATCTGAAATTATCGAGCGATTAAATTTGTATCTATACGAGACTGTTCTTTATTTAGCCACCGTATTTGATTGATTAAATTAATAGAACGTCATTAGCATATTTGTCGCTGGCTGATTAAATAATTAATCGAAAGCATTATCCACTTGTTAGTAAATAGCCGATGGTAATTAATGAAATAATTAAATTTCAATATTTATATCGGTGGTGTCTATTCGAAGATAATTATACAGTTTCGGGTATGGTAAATTGAATTTTATTTCATTTATCGATCATGGACTCTCCGTTGTTAATTGTATTACAAAATATTTGTGGAATGGAAATTATAGTTTAGACACCATTTTCTAATTTAGAGTTCCTATATTTTTTGATGTTTTACAGTTTCATATATTCTAGTTTACAAGTTTTTTTTCCTATTTTTAAACTTTCAGATTTTCAGGTTTTTGAGTTTGCAAATTTTCAAATTTTCAAACTTGCAAGTTTTCCAATTTTCAAGTTTACCTGTTTTCAAGTTTAAAAATTAAAAAGTGTTCATATTTTCAATTTTTTACATTTTCAAGTTTTCATAATTTCAAATGTTCGTATTTTCAATTTTTTACATTTTCAAGTTTTCATAATTTTAAATGTTCATATTTTCAATTTTTTACATTTTCAAGTTTTCATAATTTCAAATGTTCGTATTTTCAATTTTTTACATTTTCAACTTTTTACATTTTCAAGTTTTCCATATTTCAAATTTTTACATTTTCGAATTTTTATATTTTCAATTTTTTACATTCTCAAGTTTTCAAGTGACCAAATTTACAAATATTTTAATTGTTTAATTTTCAAATTACTATATTTAAAATTTTGAAACTTACAAAATTTACCCCAAACCAGTTTGGCAGAAATTTCCATAAAGTCCCTGCAATAAAATTTTCTAATACAAAATTTGAAATCTGAAACCAGTCGTTTTGACTGTAGTTTAGTATAAATGGGCTATAATTAAATAACACTTGCATTTTAATGATATTTTATAAAGTGACTCAGAAGGAAGACACGAAGTGATGTGGTTAAACTCGCTGAAAAATTCGATTGTGTATCTATTATTTTTACAACTACTCTATTTCAATAAATATCCAGTGTCTCTCAACTCTATTGTTACCCCAATATCATAGTTTGAAATAAACCAACCAGTGTTAATGCTACTCGTGATCAAAAGTCCACATGAAATATCTAAAAACGAGTGATCAATAATTTCTCACATTTCATAAATAATTCCCCAAATTGACTAACTTCTCATCTGAATTCATTTGTGCGTTAATACATTAAAATAAACAAGAAGAGTGATGATGAAAACAAGTTCGGTCCAAGTGACAGCAGCAAATGTCTAAAAATGATGCATCTCGCGTCCTGTTAGCAAGTCTCGAATGGGGTGTCTTATAATTTTGTCCACCGGTGTGCACGTAGAGAAACCCGCGGGACAGGTCTCCGCAAGGGGAGGGGGTATATCACGGGTGGATATAATATTATATCGAGGGTAGGCGTGGTTAAAAAAGAGGGCGGTGCCGACGATCCTCGCTCCATCTTTCTCTCACCTTTGTCGCTCGATTTTCTCTTTCCTCTCCGCCCCCGCCCCAAACGCTGAGACATCGAACTCGGATCGAGTCCAAGACGATCGGGCGGCGGAGGAGGAGGAGAGGGAGGGTAACACGAGAAAGACGCGATTCCCTCTCCCTCCCGGTGTTCCCGGTTTGCCAACGAAGGTATAGCTCTTTCTCTTGCAACTCGCGATCCACGCCGGACAAATACGGGATTCTTGAACGCGGCGGGCCGGAAGGGGACGGGGAACGGAGGGGATCGGCCAATGATAGCGCGCCGCTTTATCTCGATACGTTTATCGCGAGCGTTTTATATCCAGCCGTGAAAGTATTGACCGCGGAGCCGGCTGCTGCCTGCGGCTTCAACGATGGAGGGGGGCAAACACGGGTGGGGGGCAGGGCACCGATGAGACTGAAATCGCGAGAGACTAGACTGCGGGGATTTCGTGCTGACTTCGGAGAAACGGGAGCTGCTCACACTTTTTTACTACGGATCAGTTCTTCATGGATCGGAACCGATCATTGCTTATAAACCGGTCCGACATTTTCTTGCTTTTCGATGCAATTCTTTTAAACCCATCACGCAGTTGTACTTCGTGATCAATTTTACTCAAATTTTTAACACTAGGTTCACGGACGTTTGATGGTCACTTATATTTAAATTTGAACTACAGTAGAAAAATAAATAAATTGGGGATGAACTGTATAAGACATTGATTCTTTAGCTTGACGAAAGTTGACATACTTTTTACAAAAATTTCTTAATAAATTTTATCATTTAAAATAAGAGATCTGTGATCCGTCATTTTGACGGGTTCTGTAAATCTAGTGTTAATACTGCTTTAATTTCGAATTCAATTTGCTTACTCGATATCAAATTGACGTAATATTTCAACCTTTGCTCGTTTTAACCCTTTCCCGTGCCATTTATCAGACGCGTCAGTCAAGACTCATGGCTATAACATTAAAACGAACAAAGAAAATTAAAATGTGAGTATTTTATATTCAGGGATCCTTGATAATGCAACTTATAGTTGGACCTAAATTTCAAGTTGAGTATTCAAAATTTGAGGAAGGTTTGTCACATTTCAGCTGGAAGTGCGTCACGAGTGAGACTCGCCAAAGCATGGGAAGGGGTTAATATTGTAACTGTGATTAGATAGTTCTGACTGACGTTCCTAACATAGGACAAGGGGTTAATGTATCACTTATTTTAAATGGGGTGATTATACGAGAATTGCGGATTTGTTATTTATAACCTTTTCGGCGATTTTCTTATTTTGGAGGAATTATGGAAGTTCTAATATATTTTATTTATTTGAAATCGGTAATGATTAAGGAAGAATTGCTGTGCTGATGATCATTCGTTATTGATAACCTCTTCGGCGATTTTCTTATTTTGGAGGAATTATGGAAGTTCTAATATATTTTATTTATTTGAAATCGGTAATGATTAAGGAAGAATTGCTGTGCTGATGATCATTCGTTATTGATAACCTCTTAGGCGATTTTCTTATTTTGGAGGAATTATGGAATTTCTAATATATTTTGTTTATTTGAAATCGGTAATGATTAAGGAAGAATTGCTGGGCTGATGATCATTTAGAGACGCGTTTCCTGTAGTTTGGTGACCAAATTCTTTTAATATATTTTACTCATTTTAAAAAATGTTATCGACGTGTAACGGCTTTGTGGATTTTGATAACATCTTTAAAATTGGTTTTGATGTACCGTGTAACGGAACCAGGAAAGTTGATAAGAAAATACGAACTATCGTTAAAAATATAAAATTAATATTCAAGTTTTCTACACGTTCACTATAGGCAAAAATTTTCGAGATTTCTCCCAAATTTTTAGATACTTAAATCGTACGTTCCTAGACATAATTATCAACTTTGAAATATGAGTTTACTAATGAATACTATAAATCAAACGTTCACTAGTCAGAACAAGTTTTCTCTTTTTTCTGTATAATCGATTTTTATATAAGTTCCTTTCTTCTTTTCTACAAAAATTACGAAACTGAAATGGAAACCTCAAATATTCCATATTCCATATTATTTTCCAATATTGAATTTTCTCAAATCCAAAGAGGAAATTTAAAAAACTAAAATTAGTGTCCACAATGAAATTTATACTTGAAGATTATTTTAACAATTAAACGAATTCGAAATTAAATTAAAACTCAAACTTCCATCCACGTTCATCCGCCATTCAAGTATTAATAATACATTTGTCTAAATTGTTTATTACTCGAACAGGTTATTGAACTCGAAACATACTTTTATATTTTTAATTAGCTACGATACGTTTTAAATTGTAGTCATTTCAACGATGTGGAAGGACCGAGTCAGATCATTCGTACAGATTTCAAGACATCTGTGTTTAAAAAAAATCAGAAATAGACGAAGCAAAGGAAACATAAAGTGTGCTGTACATGGGTCCAATTTTCGTTTTCGAAAAATTCGATTCTCGTATCTTTCCAGGCGTATTGACTGCACGTGTTGCTTGTTTCGATCGTGGCTGCTTCCCTTTTTTCTCCCCAACCAGGAATCTAAAAATATTTTTATGGAGCTCCTGCTGGGACACCATACACGATGGTTTTTATTCCAATAAAAGCTAATAAATAATTGTTTACTAATAGAAGATTATCAAAGCGATATTGCGAATCGTATAACAACTTTGAGTAAATAAACTGTTAGGCTAATTGAACAAGTTATTTTGAAAACATTTTAATAGCTTAGAAATGTAGCTACTCATAGTTTAAAAATGGTAGTTTATTATCTTGTAACGTTTTAGTATTATTGTAAAATTATTTTTTAATTTATATTAAAAAATAATAGTGACTTCATAAATTTATACTAAAATAGTGACTTGAACCATAGAATTAACTTTCACAGAATTATTTAAATTTATACTAAAATAGTGACTTGAACCATAGAATTAACCTTCACAGAATTATTTAAATTTATACTAAAATAGTGACTTGAACCATAGAATTAACTTTCACAGAATTATTTAAATTTATATCAAAAAATTATTGAATTTGTAGTAAAAGGCAATGATGATTTGAATCGTAGAATTAACTGCTGGTCTTAAGGATTATTTTCTCAACAAATTATGGCAAAGGTGGTAGATACATAATCAAGGTTAAATTTGACCTGAAGACTTCAAGTTTAGTACCTTTTGTAATTATTTTATAAAAATACTGAATGACATATATAGTAGTTATAAATTCAATTTTAACAAGGTTACTGTCATAATACTTAGTAATTAATCGTAGGTTATATCTCCTACATTGCCATTTTAAACCCAGCGTCCATGTCGAGTCCGCAGCCATTTTGTCGCTCCCTTTCTCCCAACTCCGCGCGCTTTTTCTCATAAAACAGAATTCTAAACGAACTAAAATTCATACAAATTCTTATTTTTGCTCAGTAAAATGCATAAAGAATAAATTTCAGAATTTCAAATAGCTGCAAACAATAAATGCGAAACCCAATAAAATTTCTGGATAGTGCTGTAAATAGACTCCCTAGCTTCGGTAGAATACAAAAAATATACGAAGACTCTTTTCAAAGCAAATTTTCTGCAAATTCAGAAAGGATTTATTTATTTTTGTAACGGTTTGATACAGCTTTGTAGAACTGTCATATGAGCAAAGAGGTTAAAAGCGAATCGCAATTGTCTATAAGCGACAGAAACGCGCAGTATTAAACGTTATCGAAATTCGTTAGTGATAACGCACCTTTGACCCAGGTAGGATCAAGCAACAAGTGATCCCGCGAATGGAACACAACGGAAATCCGTTCTCATCGGTGTGCCGACACAAAGACACGGTGTGCCGTGTTGTAATGGATAGCTTCGATATCCCCATAAAACAGTCTCACCTTCCCATCCTTTCATTACACTCAATTCCACGCTCCGCCCTTAACAGTGGCTTCTTAATTCCAGCTTGATCGTGTAATCGAAGATATCTCTTAGGGTTATTAGCTCATTCGAAGATCGATACTCAAAATTCCGAATAGTTTTAGACAAAGGTATTCTAGGATTTTTCAAATTATAATAAATACTAATAATTTAGTAAAAAATATTAATATACTAAATTTATTTATAGTAGAGTATGTGAAATTAATATCACTGGAAGAATTTAGCACTAAATTGCTATACCTTTGAATTTTCCTTTGCTGTCGGCAATATAACGAGAGCACATTGGGTAGAAGGAAATTAAAAAATTTTTTTAGTAATTTCAAATATTTTATCATATAATATAAACATAGCATATATCATGAAAAAATGAAAATAAGACAAAATTGCAACATCATTTTTAACAATTTTTGAATTACAATTTATTGTTACTTTTTAGGTGATATTATTGAGAATATCGATCTGTTTTCTGCACAAACTAATTGCTTCCTACGTAATAACATGTCAATTACTATCAATCTGAAACAGTACTAACATATGTCACTGGTGGCTAACGGGGCGTGTAATATCAGTCACGACGATACAATATCACACTACATGTATAACATGAAAGAATTCTTATCAATCACTAGTTCTCTTAAAAAAATTCCTTCCTGCTAACAGTGACTCACATTGGTGATACAGATTAATATAGGTAAACAAATTCCATAGATGTATAAATCCTCTTTCTAAATTATTTCATGCATCTTTAAATATTCAAACGTCCAAACCTCCATAAAAATTATTCCAACTCAATTGAAAGTTGTTTTATAAACTTGAATTAACAATCTGCAAAGTATTTTATAAACTTGTATAAACAAACTGCAAATTATTTTATATACTTGTATAAACAAACTGCAAATTATTTTATATACTTGTATAAACAAACTGCAAATAATTTTATAAACTTGAATAAACAAGCTGTAAATTATTTTATAAATTTGAATAATTAAATTACAAAGTATTTTATAAACTTGTATAAACAAACTGCAAATTATTTTATAATTTTGAATAAACAAACTGTAAATTATTTTATAAACTTGAATAATCAAACTGCAAATTATTTTATAAACTTGAATAAACAAACTGCAAATTATTTTATAAACTTGTATAAACAAACTGCAAATTATTTTATAAACTTGAATAATCAAACTGTAAATTGTTTTATAAATTTGAATAATAAAATTGCTTAAGAAAGTAAAATATCTTAAAAAATTCGAATAAACAAATAGCAAGTTAATATAAATGTCAGTAAAAAGTTCCATAAGAATAACTGTGAACTCACAATAAACAAACTGCAAATTATTTTATAAATTTGAATAAACAAACTGCAAATAATTTTATAAACTTGAATAATAAAATTGCTTAAGAAAATAAAATATCTTAAAAAATTCGAATAAACAAATAGCAAGTTAGTATAAATGTCAGTAAAAAGTTCCATAAGAATAAATGTGAACTCACAATAAACAAACTGCAAATAATTTTATAGACTTGAATAAACAAACTGCAAATAATTTTATAAACTTGAATAAACTGCAAATAATTTTATAAGCTTGAATAAACTGCAAATAATTTTATAAGCTTGAATAATAAAATTGCTGAAGAAAGTAAAATATCCGAAAAAATTCGAATAAACAAATAGCATATAAATCTCGGTAAAAAGTTGTATAAGAATAAATGTGAAAAGGTTGCAAAAGAAAGTAACAGTCGTAGAGTAACTCCATCAAAGTTCGATCACAGCGGTCGTAGAAAAGGGAAGAAACAAAAGGGGTGAAGTGTTGGGTTTCAGTAAAAAAAAGAAAGTTACCTTCCGAGCCATCTGTCGGCGATTGTTTACGATTTTCACGCGTAATTGGACGCGAATGGTTCGCAGTTCGTAGATCGATCGTAAGGACGATCATCGTGAAGACAGGAATGGATCTCTTTTGTGTGGAAGCGGCACAAGTGCCGAGTCACGCCTTGACAAACAGGGATGTCAAACAGATGTTTCGAGTCTTTGAGCTGCTGTGAGAGCTCCTACCGGACGTTCTTCTCGTAAACTTCTCGCCTCGTCTGTCGGTCTTTTCACCCTCCGATCGTTGCCATGACGTTTCCGAATACGTCTGTAAACGTTTTTCAATTGATTTTTCAATCTTTCGATACGTACTCGTAATTTCGAACGCGTCATGTACACCACGAACTAATGGCGGATTAAGGTAATCTTGCTAAAAGGTTAGCTATTTTCTAATTATTTCGTGAATTTTGGAATACACGTAGATCAAGTTTTAATGGAATCAGCTGTACGAGTCTTTTACGGTTTGTGTCATATTTCAATTTAAACCGATCTGCATTTTTGTTGTAACTCAGAAAGTACTCTAAATTTTAGATACACATTCACCTGGTGTTCATAAACTGCACTCTTACGTGAACATTACAATGTGTTATCTGAACATTTATAACATTGTGTCATTCGCGATTTATCAGCACATTTTTGAGATAATTTTTATCGTCCAGATTACCCGCGTTTGGCGGAAATTCTGTCAACGAAGAAAATTGCATTTATAAAATACCCTCGTAATAAAACCTTCTAATAAAAATGTATTATTGAAAGAATACCTTATTACACAAGTAAACACATTGAAAATAAATATTCCAGTAAATAAGACGTAAGTGGTCTGTTGTCCAAACGGGTGCTAATTCCGCGCGGCGCCATTTTGCGGCAAAGAAAACAAAAATCGGTTCTCCTTACTCGTAGCCAATTATTTGTTGTTTTTTGACCTGGTAAAAAGAGTTCATACAATTTTCTGTTCAACCGTTTCGCGATGCTTTTCGTCGCGTTGCCAGCTAACAATCTCGGATTAGCGGTTCGCTAGCCCGTGTTGCGAGATAATCATTTTGCAATTAGCCGCGCAGCTGCGCAGAATCCAACGAAAGAATCGCATTGTTTTCATAGTAAAACGAATTTCGCGCGATTACCCAAGCGGACTGTGACGACAGCCGACCATCCTGAAGCGTGCAATGCTGTTTCTTGCCGGCAGTTTCAGGAACGCCGTTTAGTCGGACAATTAATTTCACGAGCAACCAGAGCTTCGAAACAAATTACGAAACCTTTGACGAGTGTGAAATTTACCGGATGCTGATATATTTTCAGCAATCGGCGAATCACTCGTTTCAATTCGCTCGAATGCGCCATAATGAATATTTAGGATACTGAGTCTGTCATTTATTTATTTTTGCGCTGAAAAATTCGGGTTTTCAAAAGGTCTGTGATACCATTTTACAGATAATGATATTACAGACATAAATGCACTCGTTATATTGCCAGAATAGGGGGAAATTCTTGAAGTGACATGAATTCATGAAGATTTCTCCTTGAATATAAAGAGAGCAATATGTATAGGTTCTTTAAGAACAAACACTAACAAAATTCGACTATAACATATTTTCTAATTATATATTTTATTTATAATTCATTCTACAAATGAATTTTTCAATTTCAAAATATCATCCCCTTTAAACTGTAATTTGTGAAATATCCAGTAAAACCTAACCTCAAAGTTTGTTTACACATTTTATGAACGTTGGCCAATAGAACCTGATTCTACATAAAATCAGAATTCTACAAAATATTCTCATGTCATACTAAAAAAATTCAGTTGTAACATATTTTTCTTGGCAAGTGAATTTTTCAATCTCAAAATATGATTGAAAATTTGCCTTCCCCAGTAAACTGTAATTTGTGAAATATCCAGTAAAACCTAACCTCAAAGTTTGTTTACACATTTTATGGACTTCTGTAAAATACTCTCATGTTATACTGTATAGTCAATTGTATATACAATTACTCAATTATAATAATGAATATAGTTATATAGATATAATGAATATAGTTATATAGATATAGTCGATTGTACCGCGCTTTCTGTCTGACAAAACCGTTTTCAAAGAACTCAATTTTCATAGAAAATGGAGGTCAAGGACCTCCATCGTTCAGACTGCTGTTTTTGACGTTGAACGTAAAAAAAGAATGATAGCGAAGTATCCAGGCCTTTTATCACGCGGCGTGTTTGCATTCGTATAACCTAGATTAATTAGCGGCACGATGTTTGTATCGTGAGTTGGCTCGTTCCCCGGCATTTTCGACGAGCTTAAGTTGCCTGGTTACAAAGTTGTGGATTTTGATCAATTTTAGTACTGCGAATATTCGACAGGAATTAAGTGGTCGCAGCTGGTACGGAGTGTTGCTGTTTAGTAAGTCGTAATGCGTTACTAGATACTTGAGAAATCACAGATTTTTTCGTTTAGTATGGAATTTTTCTCGATTGCCAGATTTCTGACTGATGAAATTTCAATTATAACTAAAGATTTTTTGTAGGAAGTCAATCTATCGTATACACAGCAAAATTTTCAAGTATTTTTCTTTAAATATTCTAGCTTTTAAAATAATATTAATAATATTAATTATTTTTAGTTAGAAGGAAGATATATTTGAAGTAATTGATTAAGGATTCTTTTGTTCGACGTTTATGAAGCAGCTTATTAATTGCTGCAATCTAACACGATATAAGATTTGAGGTTAGGTTCGACATATTTAAAGAAAAATACTTAAGTTGTTAAAATATTAGTTAGAAGAAAAATATATTTAAAGTAGTTGATTAAGGATTCTTTTGTTGGACGTTTATGAAGTAAATTAATTGCTATAATAACCTCGATATAAGAGGTTAGGACCGAATAAAATGGAGGTATCTCCTCAGACAAATTTATACGAAAACAGTAACGATTGTTTAAATCGTTTGCTTATTATCTAAGTATCCAGATAAATTGGCAAGGAAACAGACCCTTTCTTTCTGAAAAGAGTATTTTTTGGGACTGCACGTGGTTGTGACAGAACGAGGGGAGAATTTGTTTCACCGAAGGGTGAGAAAGGGAGAAAACCACTGACACAAGTCAAGTGCACCAATATGACCCCTGTCAAATTTACTAACCGAGTGTAAACTCCTTTTTACTGTTAATTTTCCAGGAATTTTATGGTTGAAAAATATTTACATGTATTTGAATTTCGAAATGAAATTGAAGCTCGAATTTCGAGGAATTATAAAAACAGAGGAAGAATAAACGAAGATGAAAATGAGTGAACAATATTGATAATGACATTCATAACTGGAATTGAGAGAAGCCTAATATTTTCATATACATTATTCAATCAGAAATTGTTAAACGTATTAATATACTGAGCAAATAGCTTAAATTAAAAAGAAAGATGCATAATGTGTTTTAAAAACGTTCAGGAAGCTGAACCATAAATAACAAATGAAAAAATGAGGTACTAATTAATTCAGCTATCAAACGATACAAATAAAAAATGAAGTGCTAATTAGTACAGTTTTAAAATGTACAATAATGAATGAAATTCTTGGAAAAATGGGCAATTAATCTAGAATCACTTCAAACCTTAACTATGTAAATAAATAACTAAATAAAAAATTAAAAAGAATTGGAAAGTATGAGTTTGTTGGAACGTAGACCAATTACTTCGCTGAAAAAAATAACTGCAAAATGGCGGTATACAGAAGGAATAAAAATTAGAAAAAAGTTTGTCAAAGTATAGAAAATGAGTTGTTATAAAATCTAGAAAATATGCAAAAACTTCTAACAATAAATAAAGATAAATAACAAATAAGAAATTGTGTGAATTTCTAACCTAAATTCAAAATATAAAAAGTTATATGTGAAAGAAAGCTTGGAAAGGACGATGGCTTGTAAAAATCCAGCAGCTACCGAAAGTTGTGACGAAATGTGTAATTAATTGTTCATATCCGGTGGTCTCGAGCGCTGATCGTCACACAGGGATCGCTTTTCAGGAGACACCGCCTCAAGATAAACTCCGGGGCAGGAAAACAACATCGAAAAGTGTTTACACGGGATGGAAGATCGACTGGCATGTTGTTTGATGTTGATTCGTTGGTGTTTAGGTGTCGCTTTGACCAGATAACGACCATTGGACGCCTACCACCCAGGCAACAGCACACGTATCTCTTCTTGGAATCGTTCAGAATCGATCGAACCCCTCCGACTAAAATCGAAGAATACAGAAATATAATTCAAATTAACAAAATAATTTTTACAGTTTCTACAATTTTTAGAAAGTTTCAAATATAAAAGTTGAAAAGTGTGTAAAGGTGTTAAAAATAGTGCGATGAAAATTTTATGTAATACGGTTTATGTATCTACAATTATAAAAGATGAATTTAAAAGTGACAAAATGTGTTACATTCTTAACCTTTTAAAGGACCAATTTAGCAAACAAATTCTGGACACTAATTTTTTAAAAATATTTTAGTTTAGGATAATTTACTTTTGTACTGAAAAATCTTTACCTTTAAAACAATAAAGCTAGAATTAAAACAACATGTAAAAATAAGGTTAGAAAATAATTTATACACAGTTCTTGTTTTTTAGAAATGATTATTTGAGTGATCAACGAAAAGTGACTATTTTTTTATTTTTTAACGTGTTTTTTGTAAAGAAATAATAAGACATTTTAATGCAATTTAATGTGATATGAAATTATAAGTAAACTTAAAATTGTTAGAGAACTACCAAATCGATCGAGTTGCGACACATAATTATTGGCAACATTACAAATACGTGTAATTAGGTCACAGTTTGCATAAATGAATTTATAAACTGGCCTGAATAAGATCATTATTGTGTCGCGTGAACTTCATAATTTTATTTAATTAATATATTGCATTTTGTTATTGTCTTGATATCATTATTGATGGCTATTAGGTATTATTTTGTGCAAGGTACACATTAATTTCAAATACTTATACGTATATTTTTATATTGTCGGAAATGATAATAAAAAGAAGGGGCGAGGGAGAAAAGATGCGCGCGCAACGCGACATAAAAAGGCGCCAGATTCAAAATATAGTAACGCCCGATCAGTTAGAATATCCAACAATAATTTTAATTTGTTACATTATTGGTACACATTCATTGATCAAATAATAATTATACTATTACTAATACAATTAATAAATCTTATAAAATTACCATAATGAATTAGTTTATAAAAATATCACAATAGGTTTATAAAATCATCACAATTATTAAAATTATTTGATTTATAAAATCATCACAATTAATTGGTTTATAAAATTCTCACAATCATTAAAATTAATCAATTTATACAATGATCACAATATTTACGACTTTAACAAAATTTACAAAATTTACAAAATTTCTAATATTTTCGTTCGTCCGCAAAATTATTTTAACATTTCGTACTTAAAATTGACAAAACCTGCACATTGAGCTGTACTTTTTACTAAAAATACAAGAAACGTACATTTTTGTTCGTTACAACGAAACTGTCGTCGTTTAATAATCAGCATCATTCGAAATATGAGATTCGACCGTTGAGAGGAAATCTATGGAAGGGAAAAGAAGAACAGTTGCAAGAGCACTTCCGGTGCAATGGCTCGCAGTATCGAGAACAATTCGAGTCGATAGTGGTATCGGAAAGTGATAAGGAAACGCGATACGATATCATTTGCGACAAAGACATAACATATCGAGCCTGCTGTATATTCATTAAAGATGTGTTTATGGTCCCTTGGTATATTCGATCCTCGATCACGAATATTTCGGTCGTCGGTATCGATTCCTGCTGCCAGTTGCATTCTTTCTTCGAATATTTTCCAATTGAAATTTTATTTCGTGAATCAATACAAGTATGAAATGAATACAATTTATGGAAAATTACTGAATTAATAGAACAATTAATAATTAATTGAACAAGTTTAACAAGTAGTAATAATAACAATAACAGTACTAATAACAACAAGCAGTCATAAACAATTTTCCTCTTCTTCAAGAATAAAATACTTCAAACAAGTTTGAATTTTATATCTCTCGAAATATTTTCGTGATTACAAAGAATGAAAACGAAGATGCTTTGTTCTAATTAAAATCTTGAATTCGGATGATGATTTGTTCGGACGAGTGTCGGTGTTCGTTTTCGATTCTCTATTCTTCACGACAAGGAGCATAGCGCTCATTACACCCCTCCTATGTTTCACACATCCGTTTCCGGTAGTAGAATAATCGGTCCGCGCGGCACAATTCCTTGGCGTGTTATTTCGTGACGGATCGAGCCAGCTGTGGAAGGCTTATTTCAATTTGTAAAACTTCCAGACTAGTTTTCATACCGAAAATAACGATACAAATTGTCCCGATCTTGTTCAACATAACGTACGTAGCGTGCAAAGTTGTTGCACTTGGCACGAAACCGCTTGCGTAACCTTAATTCCGATTTTTTTTAAATATCTCTGTTATGGTCGATTTGAGAAGTCTTGAATGTTTGCCAGATGGCGTAGTTTGTTTCGGTTCGATTGTAATAGATCGCCTAATTTCATCGATATATCTAAATCAACTCCTATATGCATAATTAAACATATGTACAATTAGACACATATGCACATATTGTAGTAGCAAATGAACGAAAGTAGCAAATGTTGTGGACAAGAATTTGTCTGATTACATTTTTTAAATATTTATTATATTTCACACGTTACATTTATATCACATATGTGAGAATGTATAACATATGTCATGTGTGATATTAACATGCGTGACTTTAAATATGACAATTTGTTCTAAAGTTCCAACTGTGAACATTCTTGAATATAATTTCTTAATTAGCAGGTTTATAAATTTAAGATCTCGGAGGATGTACAAAGTTAATCTCTACATTTGAAAATTTCTTATATAAAATATATCTTGATCCGAACATTTGAAATTTTTAAATGTCTAATTTGAGCATTTGAAAATTAAAAAATTCTTTAATGTTTAATTTGAAAAAATTTCTAAAAATGTAATGAAATAACAAGGTTTAAATCGTCAAATAGCGAGGTAATTTACAGTCAAACGAGGCTGAACAGATTGAACTAATCAAATCCTAATACGGGTCAAAATATACGAAAGATGTCTTTTCTTCATTTGCCAACACTTGAATCCAATAATTGCCAATGAGCTCGAATGCCAGTATAGAAGCAATTGAATAGATTGCCGATTGTCTCGAAGCATTCCGAGCGGATGCCGGAGAACCGTCGCGCAAAAAACCGTGCGTATTTGTTTAATTATCAACGGTACCGCATTAACTCGTTAATTGAGTGTCAAATGGCGGGCATTGTCGGCCGGTGACACGCTTTGTGGCCCCTGTGCCCCGTGTGGGAGTATCGGCCCTTTTCTCTCCCCCTCCCGACCACCCTTCTTTCTTCCCGCGAGAATATACCGCATACTTGTCGCACACGCGTTAATCGCATGCACAAATAATTAGAACAATGAACGGCCGGTATTATTCGCAAACAAGGCTCCCTTTCACGAACTCTCCCCATTTTCTCGGCCAAATTGTGCGGGAGATTTCCTCCCGGGAACGTCTCTCGCGCCCCGATCCTTCGCTCTTTTTGCATTCCTTTCTATGAAAAAAGAAAATATATAAAGCCCAGTTTTAGAGACATCGAGGACCACGAAATATAGAGGGTACTGAATGAACGAGGGCTCGAATTTCGCCGCGAGGGTGAGTTCGTAGCTTGTGTTTCTTCCTTTTTGGCGTTTCAATGGGGCCGTTTGTTATATTCATGTAAAAATCTGCTCGCAGGGGATGAAGGGGTGAATGCGAGATTTTACTACGAATTCTTAATACCGATTAACCCTCTTGTCTATTTACGGTACATATTACTATTTATATTTACACATTTATTACGTATCACACATTTACATATTATTTATATTTACACATTTGCAGTGCATTTACCCTTATTTGCAAATTACCATTTCATCGAGGCTATTTTACAATTATTTTACCGACATAAAACGCTCTGTGAATTAGTTTTTCGAAATGTTCTATGTAAAAAGTATTGATATAAGGAAAATCGATACTTGTATTTAAAATGTAAAAATGAGGTGTTTCATATAACTTGAAATATCTCAGGAATTAATTTACAACGTAACTGTGTCACATTTTGTCGACATCCTAGTACTTTCTTCAGAAGAATAATATATACAAAAAATGTACAGTTTCTTTTTCGATAAAAATTTGTATTTCCTTTTCTGACAACAATTAAAAATGTTTCTTGAATAATTTCTTAACCAGACACAATTTAAAATATTCTCAATATTTTTGAATGAACGTGCTATTCTGCAGTGTCGGAAATGATGAATGTGTTTGTCTGAAAATCCGGCAAGATTCAGCGTTTCTCGATGATAAAAATTCATTCCTAACATTGTTTGACGGTATAACAAAAGTTGCGTTAAGAATCGCGTCGTCGACAAAGCCGAGGATAAATCAACGCCGTCGCCTTTTATTCAATTAAGTTCTTTCGCAACAAATTCATTAAAACCCTCCATTGTCGCGATAACGTTTAACGCGGAGTATAATCAATTTTTTTCTTTAAACCGTGCCTGTTACACGTTAATCCAATAATCGCGTTAATATCGGAATCAACACGTGTATAGACAGAGACGTTATTAAAATATTAATTTTCAACTAGTTGCACAACATTGATAAATAAATCGTATTTTATGAGAAAAACCAATTCGAATTTTACGCCATCCTTTATTGTCGCGTAAAGAAAAGTGGGACAAAAATTACAAATATTGCAAATATTTTATTAAAAAATAAATGTAATTACAATTTAAATATAGTTAAGATTATACAAATTTAATCTTGTTTATTAATTGTATATTTTATTTATTATATAAAGTCTTATTATATACAATTAATAAGACTTATATTAATTATATACAATTATAAGTACGTTATAATTAATATATATATAATTACATACAATTATAATTGTATTATAATTAATATACATATATCATATTAATTACACAAATTACATTAAATAAAATTCTTTATTATAATTAAGGTACCTCATAATTATTGTTCACAAACATGAATTCAAATTTTGACAATGATAATTTTATACAACCTTTCATTCCAAAACTTGTTACTAATTTAACCCAGTTTACCTCTAAGAAAAAATTGCTCTAATTTCAAACTCCAAAATCGTACAAATTAAAAAATTCAAAATTTCTAACAAATTACAGTACATTCAAATTTAACTTACAAACAATTTGCAAAAAAAAAATGGGGTATAAAAAGTGCTTGAACAACCTCAAAATCCCGATAAAATAAAAAGGGATAAGAAACTTCAATTACAGATTCCAAGCAAAAAAAAAATGGAGAAACGAAGAGAAAAGGAAACAAATCACCGCGAACGAACGATGAAAAGAGTCTCCGGTAATCACCCCTCGAACCACCCCCACACCCGAGGCAATCTTCTCATTATAAGTCAGGCCTTAATCTTCATTTGATTTTCATTTCGTATCGAGCTTGTTTGTCGCTTCGAGCCAAAGGGTACTTAGAAAGAGGGTTGGTAGAGGCATCGATGCTAGGGATAGGACGAGGGTTAGGGGGGAGGGGGTTGAAGGCGAGCATATTGGCGCCGGTATACTATAGTGAATTCAATTTAACGGGAAAGCAGGGACGTGAAACGGGGCCTGCACTCGATATTTATTATATGCCGTTGCATTAATTACCGCGGTCGCATTCTTCGAGTCGTCTCCGGCTGCCGGGGCTCCTTTATCTTGCGTTGATAATAGTGATAACGAACCTAATTATTAGATCTCGCGAATCATTAGCGGCACGGATTTAATAAATTAGGCGAGCGCTCGGCCGGCTCGAGGAAACGGAATTTAATTAATTCCGATGCGTTAATACGTCGATCTTCAACCAGGAGTGTCTTCGACGTTTTTGTCGCGATTCCCTGGAATCCGTTCGATTGATTTACAGAGCACCTCTCCTATCGATAATCCTCAATAACTCACTTCATGGAATTCACTGGCTTCTAACGACTGGAAATATGTTTAAGATATTTCAAATATTGCACCTTGTACATCTGAGATCTGGTTGAGGTTATGTTGCATATTTTTTATAAAATTGCAAGATTTCTGTTACTTTGCCGTATTTAGATAACGTAATTTACAATAATTCTCTTGTAACACAAATGTTTTTAACGACTATGTTTAAAAAATATTTCAAATATTGGACCTTGTAAATCTGAGATCTAGTTGAGGTTATGTTGCATATTTTTTATAAAATTGCAAGATTTCTGTTACTTTGCCGTATTTAGATAACGTAATTTACAATAATTCTCTTGTAACACAAATGTTTTTAACGACTATGTTTAAAAAATATTTCAAATATTGGACCTTGTAAATCTGAGATCTAGTTGAGGTTATGTTGCATATTTTTTATAAAATTGCAAGATTTCTGCTACTTTGCCGTATTTAGATAACGTAATTTACAATAATTCTCTTGTAACACAAATGTTTTTAACGACTATGTTTAAAAAATATTTCAAATATTGGACCTTGTAAATCTGAGATCTGGTTGAGGTTATGTTGCATATTTTTTATAAAATTGCAAGATTTCTGTTACTTTGCCGTATTTAGAACACGTAATTTACAATAATTCTCTTGTAACACAAATGTTTTTAACGACTATGTTTAAAAAATATTTCAAATATTGGACCTTGTAAATCTGAGATCTGGTTGAGGTTATGTTACATATTTTTTATAAAATTGCAAGATTTCTGTTACTTTGCCGTATTTAGATAACGTAATTTACAATAATTCTCTTGTAACACAAATGTTTTTAACGACTATGTTTAAAAAATATTTCAAATATTGGACCTTGTAAATCTGAGATCTGGTTGAGGTTATGTTGCATATTTTTTATAAAATTGCAAGATTTCTGCTACTTTGCCGTATTTAGAACACGTAATTTACAATAATTCTCTTGTAACACAAATGTTTTTAACGACTATGTTTAAAAAATATTTCAAATATTGGACCTTGTAAATCTGAGATCTAGTTGAGGTTATGTTACATATTTTTTCTTAAAATTGCAAGATTTCTGTTACTTTGCCGTATTTAGATAACGTAATTTACAATAATTCTCTTGTAACACAAATGTTTTTAACGACTATGTTTAAAAAATATTTCAAATATTACACCTTGTACATCTGAGATCCGGTTGAGGTTATGTTGCATATTTTTTATAAAATTGCAAGATTTCTGTTACTTTGCCGTATTTAGATAACGTAATTTACAATAATTCTCTTGTAACACAAATGTTTTTAACGACTATGTTTAAAAAATATTTGAAATATTGGACGTAAATTATAGATGTGAAGACTTGTTTGAGGTTATGTGTTCATTTCTACTACTTCTGCCTTATTTAGATAACGTGACTTACAATAATTCTGTAAAAATCATTTTCAGAATAATTTACAAAATAATTTTGTAGAGAACATTTACAAAAATGTAAAGTTTTAAGCAAGTATAAATATTTCGACACTTGAATTTTAAACTATGTTTTGTATAAAAATTCACGTAGTTATATAAAATTAACATATATCACAGTTAAAAAATGAAAAAAGGTATTGTAAATTACTCTTTGAAAACTAGTCTTAAAATTGCCGGGGTCGAACGTAACGCTTGAAAAAAGGCGAAATCAATGAGCACACAGAAGTAAAAACGAGACACGGTTGAGAGACATCTCGTTACCATTTTCCACAATTTCAAATCTCCGTGCCATCTCCTCGCACATAATTCACCCTTGCAGTTCCGCTCGGTCGCGCGACGTTCCTGTCTGTCTGTGTCTATCCTCCAGGAGGATTTTTCGCAAAACACAGAGCCATGTCCGTGGCGGAAATTAGACGCTCGCGGGCCGGCTTTAAAATAATTAAAATGTGCAGGTCCAAAGACAAAAGCCCCGGTTACCTACCCATCAGAGACCCGTTGACGATGTAAGGGTGCAGGCGAGGAAAGAACGGCCAGCCGTGGGCGTGTAGGAGAGGGTGGGGGTCTGATAGGCGAACGAAGAAAAACACAGACTTGATCAAAGTGAAATACGCATTACCAGCCATGTGGGTAATTATCCTGGACCTTTGCATTAACCCCTTTCCCGCCATCCTTGCCTCCATCCTCGTTTCCGTCGGATCTCACCGAAAATCCACCCCATCCCGTCTCGAATTCGTCTCGTCTCACGCGTGCGCCTCGCGAAAAGAACGCTCTCTGGAAGGGAGTCGCTGCCGGACGGAGAGTGATTTAATTAATTTGATTGAGAACGTTAATGCCCGGCTCGCAAAATAATATCTAAATGAATTAATACTCGCGGCGAAAGGAGACCGACGTGAACGGCGCGGAGAATGGGCGGAGGGTGGCTTGAGAGATGTGCGAGAAAACGACGGACAAACGGATGGGGAGACAGTCCTAATTAGCTAAGTAAAGCTGTCGCATTATCGCTTATTTTCACCCAACCCTTCCCGATTCGCAACTTCGAATCATGCGGTTCTTTTTTGTTCACCAGCTCTTTCTCGATTACGATCGACAGATAACTTGTGTCAAAGAACTTTTGGATGATAAACAAAGGTCCTAGGTGCTAAATATGCAGATGGACTCCCTAATTCTGAACCTTGATAGAAATCGAAAGATTGAATCAATAGAGAATCATGTGTCAATTTAAATCAGATGTGGATTTGGGGATATGAGCTCTATAGTTCGTATGAGTATCGGTATTCATACGAGTAATAAGCAACATTGCTCGTGTTCAGAGCTTTAGTAATCTCATTTACACCTGGACTTCCAAAACCCTGAGTCAGATACAGAGTTCAGAATAGTGTCAGCGAATGAATCCTTTCAAGTAACTTGTATGTGGACCTTCACATGTCCTAATGTCATGAACCGAAATGGTGCTCGAACTAAACCTTTTCCCTAGCTTTTCCTGCTATCACTCAGGGATGTCTCACCATTTGAGAGCCGCCAGTATCGTTGTTACATGACCTCATATGGCACCGACCGTGAAAACCTTTTACCTGATCAAAAGTAAGGGAATATATGCCCTAGTAACATCGATGTGTCTAGATATAATCCGTGGCGCGGAGACAAATAAGCCTAGTCTACGGTAGCTGTCGCAAGTACCGGAATGAAACTCCTGAGACTTGAATTTTCTTGTGAAAAGAAGGGCGCCAACTGGGAAGAAACGGGTGGGTGCGGGGGTAGGTGGAAAATCGCTTCTACAGACGGGATTTCAAAGCCGAGAACGAGGACTACGTCGGGGGGCGGGGAGGTCGCTGAAGAGCGCGGGGTTGGGTGCGGAATCAAAGGGTTGCCGAGCTGCGGGGGTCGAGCTCCCGTAGCGTACTCGGTTAATTATCTTTATCAATCATTAGAAATCCATTCCTCAAAAGACCTCCGGACGATTTTATCGTTTAACCTGTTCAATCCTTGCAGTCGCAGCGTAACTCGTGTGCGAGACGAAGGGGGTGGCATTCGTAGGGATGAATGCGTTTGATGTCGCGCTTCGGTGCTCGCGACTCGAGAATTCAGGCAAAAGAAACAAACAACCGGTTCAGGAGAAGTTTCTAGGTTGAACGAGGACTGCGCGATTTCGTTTAACCGGCGACGCCACTCGAACCACTTTGAATCGGATACGCTTCGATTCAGATCGATTCGAATCGAAACCCTGCCATCCACACATGCCTCGGTAACGAGCATGGAACTTAGGGTTACGAGCAAATTACAGGGTCACCGTACTTTTTTATGCGTATTTCTTAATCCTTTACTGATTCTTTACAAATTTTTTTATCAAATTCTTCCAAATTATTTTATACCGTTGCTGAAAAGATTTCGTGGTTTTTAATCAACGAAATTGCTGCTGCAATCTTATATTTATGCAGGAAGCATTTTTTGTGGAATATAACTTATATAGAAAGTTTTTATGTAGAAAATGATATTTATGTAGAAAGTACAATTTATGTAGGAAGTCTATGTGGTTAAAATTTAGTGAACTTATAAATAACCTAAACTGCTCTGACAACATACTCGTTCAGAAAATATCAATTTAATCAACTAAATTTACATTGCCTCATATTGCATACTAATTTAGGTTAAACCTAATCTAAATTTTACAGTCCAAAGAATTTTACAACTCTTTGAAATAATCTAAAATAATGACATCTTTGGTAATAATTAATTAAGCTGCAGTTGCTTATGATACATCGAAGTCTGCCATGTGATTTATGACTTTCGATGTATCAATCCGCGGTGTACAAAAGTAAAAATTGAGAAGTTCGATTAATATTTATCCGAAAAATTGAGTGAGTTGAAAGCTGACACTGTTATCGACCTTATCAGTATTTTAAATTGTTACGTTTTGCATAACGTCGCAAAGGAGTTAAAGAACTTTCGTCTCGGCGATCTTTGTTTGGAGGAAAAAAGAGCGGCGCGGAGGGAGGGAACAAACAGGAAAAGGGTACCGAGAAACGCTCGTATTCTCATCGAGTAATCAGCCTGTCTCCAGAGAGACCTTTTTGAAGTTTCCCGCGCCTATGGATCGCCCGGTTCGGCTACGTGGCTCTGCGTCGAGTTAAAATTCTTTCGGTAAAAGGCGCGCCGTCCTTCGGGAATTGCGATGGCGACGATGAACTCTCAGCCAATTCGCGGCACGAAATTTCTGTGGGAACGAAGCCGTGGCACGCGTTACGTCTTTGATGTAACAAGTTACGATTACTTTGTTTCCTCCGCTTTTTTCGATCCTGCGAAACGGTACTGCTCCGATGCATCACTTGAAAGTTGCAGTGATTGCAAATAATTACGAAGGGTAATTGTAAAAATTAGCAGATTTGAGCAATGCAGTATAATTTATTTTGGGAGAAATTTGGTGTTCTGCAAATATTTAATACTAAGTATTTTGCAAATTTTGTAATTAACAAAATTTATACAAGTTATTTTGGACCGTCTCAAAATTGTTGGAAAGTGATTTTTAAATGGGAAATATTCATTTACTATTTTTTCTAATTTTCTTATTATTCTTTTACTATTTGCTGAAGAAAAATTTTTCTCTTAAATGGGGCTAATATTTATTAAATCAGTATGTGGTCATCAAAAATGTGAAGCATTGTACTAATATTATGTTAATTTAGTATTTAAAATGAGAAAAATTGAAGGATTAATTTTGTGATATACAAACTAATTGTGATCGCTATTTTTTTAGAAAATATATAAAGAAATTTTCAGGAATAACTAAAAATGTATGATTTCATGAAACATTCTATTTTCATTATTCACAAATTTTACATTGATAAAATTAGTATCGTATTCGATTAAAAATGTGATTTTGTGAAATCAACTGTAATAATGTATGAAGGTACTTTTTCTGTTGTCGAACTAATTAATATATTTATTTTGTTATCAAACATATTTTTATTGTTTTGTTAACATGTTGTTGTTCTCCAATTAAAATTAAACACTAATTTCGACTGTTACTGATTTAATTCACAATTTTGTGAAGAACCCCATAAGTCGAAGATATATTTTATCTATATATTATATATTATCTTTGCACTAGAGGGTATTTTGCATTATCGTTTTCACTATACGTCTCACTATCAAAAAATATATATCTAAAATTGTGTTAAACCTCCACAAAGTATTAACTTAACCCCTTCCCGTGGTCTGGCGAGTCTCGCGACGCACCTAAAGCTCAAATGACGCACTTTTAAATACTCTTCAACTTGAAATTTAGATCCAACCATAAGTTGCATTATCAAAGATCCCCGAATATAAAATACATTTTAATTTTCTCCGTTCTGAATAGTTAGTTTTGACCGACTAAATAAATGGCACAGGAAAGGATTCAAAAAGCGCATCAGTGTGAAAATCAGCGAGAACGCAGTAATTGAAATTTAGTAGAGAAGTTCGAGCGCGAGTTAAGATGAAAAAGTCGCAATCAGATAGTGTTTCCTTATCGAGACGATCGTAAATCGCATTCCGATGTGTTCCAGACAAAGAAAGAGGTGTCACAGTCCTCGACACGAATCGCGGCCGACGTTATCAGGGCACAACAATAAATCTGTTAGCCCACGGATCATCGGGTACCTCGTGGTTCGTGGAAACGCGAAAATTTACTGGCGCCCCACGTCGAACCTTAAACGTCATCCGTTTGAACTTGGAAGCTGCCTGATCGCGCACGCTTCGGAATTTCACCTTGAGATTTATGGCAGATCTCTTTGTCTAAGCATTAACAAAGTTCAACGATTCGCTCAAATCCTGAAGGAAATTTTGTTCGTACTCTTCAAGTCGAACTGAGTATTCAGGTTGCGGTAAAATATGCATTGGACTTGAAAGGACGTCCCCGTTTTTGGTATCTTTGGTATTTTTTCGATGCTAGTTTTCGGTAATACTGCGATTTAACGAGGCACTTTAGCGATTTCAAATAATTCGACTCCATCGAAGAATAACCCCCCGGGCGATTGCAATCGTAATCTTCGCGGTTGGCTTCAATGCGAAGAAATTAAGGAAATTGAATTAACCGCGACGGGAGAATTTTCATTATCGGGAAAATTGGCAATTTTCCACTGTTAAGCGCGTAACGCCCGATTCTTATGCTGCTCTCTGCGCGAAGAGGGTGGGCTCGGGCGAGGAAACTCGCTTTCGATGTCTCGGTTAATTAGTATTGCTCGTACGAGCGAATTCCATCGTTGATCCCTGATGGGTGAGTCGCGTTTATTCGATTACTTAATTTTTAACAGCCCTTCGCTTCGCAAGAAAGAACAAAGTGGCTACGAGACGAGCATGCAGGTGAAAGGATAATCGAGGGTTGTAACAAAGGGTTGACTCCGCATAATACTCGATAAAAACTGAACGAAGTCATCCGGACACAATTTTTGTTTAAATATTTCAGTCTTCCTTTACTTTGCTCGCAAAAATCAACAATTCAAGTCACTTAAAATGTTAATTAGTCCGAATTAGTGCACTACATTCATTCGAGTCTTAAAAATTTATGAATAACTGTACAAATGTTTTATTAGTAAGTAGTGAGATAATGCAAAATTTGTTCATTTTTAAAGCGATGTCATGTAAGAATTAAACTTAATTTATGCTAGTGGAAAATGTAGGACAAAATTATGGGGTTACAAATTAGACTATCAATTGTGCTTACCTTTCGTTTCACATAATTTAATAATTCTATGAAATTCATAAATTTGACTAATTTTATAATTTTATGGAATTCATAAATTTGACTAATTTGATAATTTTATGGAATTCATAAATTTGACTAATTTAACAATTTTATGAAATTAATAAATTTGACTAATTTAACAATTTTATGAAATTAATAAATACTAATTTAATAATTTGAGAGAATTAATAAATTTGACTAATTTGATAATTTTATGAAATTAATAAATTTGACTAATTTAACAATTTTATGAAATTCATAAATTTAACTATTTTGATAATTTTATGAAATTCATAAATTTGACTAATTTAACAATTTTATGAAATTAATAAATACTAATTTAATAATTTGAGAGAATTAATAAATTTAACTAATTTGATAATTTTATGAAGTTAATAAATTTGACTAATTTAATAATTTGAGAGAATTAATAAATTTGAGTAATTTGATAATTTTATGAAATTAATAAATTCGACTAATTTAACAATTTTATGAAATTAATAAATACTAATTTAATAATTTGAGAGAATTAATAAATTTAACTAATTCGATAATTTTATGAAATTAATAAATTCGACAAATTTAACAATTTTATAAAATTAATGTAATTAATTTAATAATTTTATAAAAGTAATAAATTTGACGGATCGAACAATTTTATAGAATTAAATATAACAAATTTAACAATATTATGAAATAAATAAATTTGACGAAACGGTGTATAAGCAGAATAATAAATAAAATTCGACGCGGGTATATAAATATTCTGGTTGAAGCAAAGCTACAATGTTTCCAATGACAAACACTAGCCCCCTACTATTGCTTACTCATCGCTATAATTAGCGATATTCGTGTTGATGTATATATATAACGATTCGATTCGTTCCAAGAAACAATCTTTCGATAGATCTCTCTCTGGTTGCACGTAACATTAAATAAACGACTCCGTTTCCGAAAAAGAAGCCGCGAAGACTAATGTTGTTCGAGAACAGCGTCGACAGGAATTCGACGATTACTGGTGACTCATCGCTTGGCAAAACACTTCTTACCTCATTTTATATCGTTTTGACGGAGTTTTGCTTTCATTTCACGTAAATTTGATCATCGATTGCTCAAGTCTTTCTTCTTTTTTGTTTTATGCAGTTCAACCTCGTTTATGTTTGTTTCGGTTGTAGGAATGGATACATTCTGCCTGAAAAACGGGGTGATATCGCTCCATTTATATTGCATAGTTCACGGTTGATTTTGAGGATTTTGAAAATTTGAGGACTCGAAATTTGGAAGTTTGGAAATTTTGGAAATTCGGGAATTTGAAAATTGGAGAATTTTTGAATACCTAGATACAAGTGCTGTTTTTAAGAATTTAGAAAAATTCAAAGATTCAAGAATTTACAAAAATTCCAAGATTCAAGAATTTATAAAAATTCACTGATTCAAGAATTCACAAAAATTCAAAGATTCTAGAATTTACAAAAGTTCAAAGATTCAAGAATTTAGAAAAATTCGAAGATCTAAGAATTTGCAAAAATTCAGGGATTCAAGAATTCACAAAAATTCCAAGATTCAAGAATTCACAAAAATTCAAAGATTCAAGAATTTACAAAAATTTAAGAAATTTTCCAATTTGTAAATTTGAAAGTTCAGACATTCGTATACTTCCAAATTGAAAAGTTCGCATTTAAAAACTCCAAAACCGTGAAAACCTAAAAAACATAAATGTGAATCATAATAAAAAATATTACGAAAGTTAAAATATCAATCAACGCTCAATAGGGTGCTCTAACGACCCCGTTTGAGTAAGAACGTCAATCGTTAGACGTTCGTATACTAACAGGCAACACGTGTATCGTGTACACACACTGACAACTTCTGATTAGAGGTAGAATTAATGATTCGAAAATCAATACAGGCCTCGTCCTCCCGCGAGTATTAAGACACTGTGGGGTTGATGGTATCCAAAGACGAAGAAGAAGAAGAAGGAGAGTATCAGTGTGATGGTGTACGGCAAATGAGGAAGAAGGGGCCTCGGTATGAAGAGAAACTAGAGGGGTTTTGATGGTGGTAGTATATCTGTCCGGGGTTGAGGGTGCAGCTCGTTTCAGGATCTACTATTTTGTCACCAAACCCTTCCTCGGCCTTTGATAACTAATTAGTGTTTTACCTCCTCCGCGCGGTCCCTGCGGCCCTCTTTTATCGTCCCAATCAGGGGACGGCCTGGAAGGAAACCCTTTTTCATGCGAAGGCGCATCGACGTTTTCCGAGCCCTCGAAAAAGATGAGAATCAAAGGATTTCAAAAGCGAAGCGTCAAAAGTGCGGGGCAAGGAGGACGGATCGGGGGGTTTGTTAAGCGGAAAAACGAAAACTGCTGGGAAAAACGGGAAAACGTCAGGGATCAAGGACTAAGTAGATCAACGTTGATCCTTGCGAGAATACGATTAATTCTTTCTGTCGTCACCGCTTTCGATTTTGCACGGCTAGTTTCCAGCTTATCACGTTTGTTCGCCGCCTAATTCAATTCTCTATATTTATCAAATTACTCATACAATCAGAATAGGACTCATATTACACTTGTACAATTTGGAAACCTCAAAGTTACTACAATTTTCTAGGCACGTCATTCAAACTTATGAACATTCGAACTATATGAAGACAAATAGTCTGGTCTGTGAAAATGCAAGTCATTTGAACATACATCACGAGTGTAGGGCAAATGCCCAAAATAATCGCTCAGACCCTTCATTACCTCAAAATCACACAGTATATTTTTGTATACAGAATTTGTATAAAACTAATTCGTGTAAGGTAAAGCTTCAGTTATGGTGGTAAGCTTCAGTATTCTCAGACATACGCGGATAGAAATCGAACGAGCGCGAATAATTAAATTGTCGAAGGGGTGGGTCACATCCTCGAAGTAGCCGCGATAGGGGTGTCGCGAAAACGAGGAAAAAGGGGGAGGTTGACGGTTGTACGCACAGGAAACTGGCCGGACCAGGCGCCATAAATATCGCGGCGTTCTTATATTTTCATCACGGCCATCATTAAAATTTATGTTATGATCAGAAGTGCGCGTATATATCAGAGGACGCGTTCCGGCGTCGCGGCGCGGCTAACGGCGGTGCCGCGAGGGTGGGCCAGGCGGTAATATTGTAATCTATGTGTGGAAGAACGCGGGAAGAGAAGCAGAGGAGAGATGAAAAAGTGGCTTCAATGGCAGCCACACCGTTGTAAGGGGGTAGTTTTCAGTCGAAGGGGGAGGTGGAAGAAGGGTGCCGAACGGAAACAATGACGTCTATACCAAATCCCTGTTTCTGCCCTCTCTACCATGCTCTGCCATTAGACTCCCATGGTGGTCCTATAAAAATATAGCCCCGTATTGTACTCGCTCAGGTACCGATAACACTAAAAGTCGCTGTCTTTGACACATGTATCTTCGTACAAGGTTAGTTCACCATACTAATTTTTTAACATGTTTATTTTTTAACATACACATGTGCATATAAGGGGAAGATGCACCTTTACTATATTTTTAACCGAGACATTTTTGTGATTTTTTAGATTTTCTGATAGAATGAACACGAAACAGTTTACTATAGTAATACAAAAATGTTTCAAACAGAGAATCTAAGAGGATGTCTAGTTTTTCTGTGAACGTCTAGAGAACATATTCAAGCTTATTTTTTTGGAATGCCTCTCATTACAGATGCTCGCTAATTTCCTAAATTGAAATTGTAACAAAAAATTTGGAATTCTTACATTTCTTTCAAATCGAAGTTTAACTTGTTAAAAGTGCTGAGAAACTTTGCACTCGTATTTTTACTATTTGCAAACAACTTTAACGCTAGATTTACCCGTCAGAATGAGGGATCATATTTTAAAGGACAAAATTTATTAAGAAATTTTTTTAAAAATTTCAACTTTCATCAAGATGTCTTAGGCAATTCACAAGTCATCCCCAATTTATTTATTTTTCTACTTCAGTTCAAAAATGATGTGACCATCAACCTTAAACTTGTTAACAAGTTTAATGAATTTTGAGTTTATTATTTTTCTACTAATTTCCACTATTGTGTGTTTCTATAGAACTAGCTAAAAAACGCTTTTTTCAAATTGTATTAAATTGGGGAGAGTTACCTCTCAGAAGGTAAACAGGTTAGCTGTAATTGCTCCTTGCTTATTTTTCCTAACAGCACCCGTTTATTATATTTAACGTAACATTGTATTTCTAAATTTGAGCCACAGTGTTATACCAGGGTTGTGAAATATGAATAAATTAACGTTGATCGGTAACATAGCGAAGAGAAAACGCGTTGTTAGTCACGAAGCTTGTTTTTTCCGATCAGAAAGCTCTTGGGGATCGGCCCGCACGCGCGCAAACGAATTTCACATCGGACAATGGAGGACTTGATACGCCGGAACCGGTGAAAGGGACGGCAGCCGGTGGGCAGGGCGATTGTTGAAATTTGCATGAATCGATCACGATTGTTTGGCCGCGAAATGATCGCACCACATGAGAAATAATTCGCAATCCGTGTACAGGCCAAACCGGCCAATCGAGTTACCGTTTGCCATTTCGATTCTGCTCGGTCCAACGGACGACAATGGCCGTACGCCAAAAGCGAATCATCTTTGTGATCTGAGCCGACTGATCGTCGTTCGGATAGTCATCTCTTTCTACCCTGAGATTTTCTATCAGATTGGCCCCGCCCGACCCCCCTTTTTCGCCATTAAGCTCTTGAAATTTCGTTATTTCGCATTACGGTCTTCGTCGATTTCAGATGGCGCTGGTATTGTTGGAACGCTTCATTGTTCCTAATAAAGGTCTTTATCAAATCTCTTCATTATTAGGCGATTGCCTTTGATCGTACTGTGTTAAGTTTTTTCCCGGTAACCTTTGTTACAAATCTTGAAATCTTGTTATAGCAACTCAGCATTCTCCATAAAATTTATTTTGAAATTTAGAGAAAATTGCTCTCTTCAAATTTTATTGTATTTAGGAACATGGACTAACTGTTAAGATGAAGTTGAAACTTTACGAGGTTAGGATTAATGTGGCTAGAGGACTAAATAACCTTGTTTTGTATATAGTTTACTCATACTTAGCGAGTCCACAAATTTCATCTCGAAAAGTCCTCCCATTATTTACGGTTAAAATTGAACAGCTCCGAAGATTTTAATTACAACCGCGGTGATAAAAGCCATATGCAGTGACATGATCGATGCCTCTCTTTCAGGCGAAGCAAGCGTATCACGTGACGATTTTTCTGAACGATCCCGACCCCTTTGTGCGACCGTATTGGAAGAGGAAGTAGACACCGACGCTTCCTAGGAACGCCGGCTGAAAGAAATAGCCCGTTTCTCTCTTTCCGCAGCACATGATCACCAATCTTTTTTTTTTCTTACAGCCATCGTGATTTATTAGTGGATCGCGCGTGAGAATATCTCGGGTGCTGACTCGCACGTGTGTCTGGAATTTGCTGAGGGAATGATTGCTGCATAGAGAAAAAGAGATTAAAAATAAGTCTGAGACCTCGAACGTGTCATAAAACCCTTTCGTATGGCGCTCATTTTTACTTCGTTTCGGAATCGAACAATTTTTCCCCTCGACAAAGATTTGAACGTGTAGACACGTCTGTAATATGGGTGACCCTAACCTAAATTCAGCCGACACGTAAAAACTTCGATCACTTTTGCAATATAAGTTAAATGATCTCGACATTAAGGTTAGATTGTGTCGATTTCCTCCAGGGCAAAACATGAGACATCTTGAACGACGATTACGAGGACTTGAAAGAATGGCCGTGTCTAATGATGTTTAAGAAAGGGCTTTAATTTTTCATTAGGACCACAGGGAACATCAAAGGGGTTCCTCGGTTTTTTAACCGATGCCTTCGGGGCTAGTTCCCCGAGATAGCGTCGGTATTGTCGCCGGTTTCCATCGGAACCCTTCATCCGCCACCCCCGAGACAATGTATTGACATTTCTTAAATATTGCCGTGCAGCCGAGTTCTTATTGGAACGTCCTCTATGTCGCCCTCTACTCGAGCGTGGTCCCACACGTGGGAACCTGTGCCACATGGAGTGCTGTCCTCGGCACACATGCTTCGAAGAAAAGCAAACGGAGGGCCACGGTCGATGACCCTCCGAAAAGTATCTCGAGAAGAGCGTTTATTGTCCTACGATTAATGGACCTCCCAGACCGGCAGCTACCGGCAACTTACGGCTCTAGGATCACATGCTTTTTCCACACAGATTTTCGATCAGGATCAAGCACTTCTGCAAACAGACCTTTGATCAAGACTTCTTCTGACAGGAACTTCTCGTTATAGACTTTCGATCAGGAACTTCAGGATTTTTAATCCTTTCAAAACGGGTATTAGCAGCATGTCTCTGCAGTTTCAGGTCCTTATTATTTGGTGTGCAATGTGGGTCAAATATTGACCTAAATTTTGAAACTCGATATGAAACTTGAACGCTCTCATGCTTCTCGGACCCTCTTTTTGCCGCCGACGTTTATTTCCCAAATACACTTAAGCCCGACCGTTTGATTGGCTCAGGAATAAACTTTCGTGGAATTTTCATACAGTTCAGTTATACGTTAATTTGATGATATTGATATTAAATTCAATTTTTGTTATTCAGTCGGCAAACTAAGTTTATGCAATAAATTCAGTTATATCAGTAATTTCGTAAAATATACTAATTCATATACCGATTACTAGTATTCGTTAGTAGAGTATCAGTGAGTTTATGCAATAAGTTTGTTATTATCAGTGTATCAACAATTATTTCTTAAAAAGACCAGTAGGGTATTCAGTTAGTATCAGTAAGTGTATGCAATAAGTTCAGGTATCAGTATATAAATATTGATAACTTCAGACCTAACTTAATTTTTTAAATCGGCAATGACTTGAAGCGGTGTTTATACCGTTTAGCAAAAGGTGTAAGCCTTATTCGGTGAGCAGTATCCTAAAAGCAATATACCGATCAAATTTTTATAATATCGAGAGCAGAACCTCTGAAAACGTGACAACGGACCACTTTACCGACTACTACAGTCCGCGCCAATCAGCGCGCCATTTAATCAGATCGAAACAAAGAGCACTCTCTCATCTATTTTACTTTGCGTTTCTGCAGTGCACAAAAGTGTCCCGAACAAAGCGCGAATTAGCATCGATGGTATTCTGCTCCCGTCGAAAAAAAGAAAAAACAAAAAAAAAGCTGAAAGCACGACGGTGGAGTATGGGAAGGGGGTGGGTGAGAACATCGTAAGAGGGGTCGAACGGTATTCTCTTTCGCGACTTGTGTATGCTTCGAGTATTTCCCGCCGCATATTACACAGTACGTACCCGGGACTTAGAGCCGGTCGATATCTTAATAATAAATACAAGAGGGGTTCACCCTGATGGCTGGTTGGTGTGAGATTGAAGAAGGGGACTGTGGGGAGGTGATTGGGGGGTAGGTGGTGGTGAAACGGCGCCACGGTGTATCGGTGCGGTAAAGAGAGACTGCGCTAGATAGGGTCGACGAAGGAGGATATGAGGGGGTTGCGGAGTTCAAGAGAACTCTGGGGGGGTTGGAGATCATTCGCACCTCGAGGTGTAATGAGAAAATTTGAAATATCACGGCCGTCTCTTGCCTCCCGTCCAAAAAAAAGAAATGTATATAACAGCGCCGGTAGTCATAAACGGCTGATCCACCCTGCCACCCTCTTGGTTACCCCGCGGGAGATTATAAAGACGACTGGTGTAAGGTATTCCTCCCTTTCTTGCCGCCGCATAACACCGTATTCGCCAAGTCTTGTATCGCGATAAAAATGTTAATTCGGTAAATCTATGGACCGATCCATTTAATAATTTTCTAAGTACAACCCTTATGTTCAGTCAAATTTTATTCGGTATTTATGTTTACAAAATAATTTCGAAGCGACTGTCACTGTTACTCTTGAAATGTCATTGTGAATTATAGTTACAGCACAAATATCAGACGTGGCAATCAGCGTCAGAAAAATAAAAGGGAGAGGTAAAGAGCGAGAGTGTTAAGGTTATTTTACTTGATGCCACGAATTTTAATGTCATGACATTTGTGACATGTCCCTAACATTATTTCATTTTTGATCCCACAATTAAAAATATCAGCTTCCTAAATCCGTATACTAATCACGTAAATAACAAAAATTCCTCATGAATATTGTAATTCAATTCGTTCGTGTTTCGACACCACAGTTTAGAGCATAAATTGTTGCGAATCAACAGACGATAAAATCGATAAGGATGTCTTTTTTCGGCCGAATAAAAATCGTTCGGAATTTAACCAGAATTTTTATGCAAAACAGGGTAAATATTTTTCACGGTTCCCATTTGTAGAGATAAAAATAACGCATAATCGTGCGGCGTTACAGCGTGTCAAAAGTGGTTACAAACGAAATGGCCGGCAGGATCACGCGAATATGGAAACTGAAACCGAAGCCGCGGTAAAACACGCCCGTAAAAGTAAGCGGTGCATTTCATGCTAATTAGATGTTCGTTTTAGTGGTTTGTATAAATTACTTTATTTAGCTGCTTCCGGAATGTCGCGGTTTTTCTTTTCTCTGAAAAAGAAGCGGGAGGGAATAGCGTGGCTCACGGTCGTTAGAATTTATTTCGACAAGAACACCATAGGAACGAGCGTGACCGTCAAGAATACACATTTTCGCAGTAAAACTTGAGATGAAAATACCTTTGAATTTATTTATTTAGTTATCTTACGGTAAAAACTCTGTACATTCTTGTGGTCTGAAATTTTTAAATTATTCAAGTTAGAATTTTTAAACGTTTCTCTTCGTTGTCAGAAAAATTGTACTTGAGTTATAAATTCAACAGGAAATTATACTGAACTTCGTATTATACTAAACATTGAACTTGAACTTATACTAAACTGAACTTGAGCAAAATATAAGATTAATATCGGAGCTTAAGTATTTCAAACTAAATCCAATATCACTATAAAACGGTAAAATTATTACACGAAAAGTCACAGTTTAAATTGTTTTTCATCATTTCACTATAATTTCGAACGATATTGACTCACATAAACATAGAAATGTTCATATCACATTTATAATTTTTAGACAATTTTCATCCCTAAATTTTTAGACAGTTTTTAATCCCTCGAGACATCAGTTTGTAGCAGGAATTTATGTATCCGGATTAGACACCCTGTATAGCCGAAAAGTCTGTTCTTCCAGTGAATTTTTCTGTGGAAGCGGATGGGTGCAGGTCGCATCGAAATACACATCGATCCCGCCGGAATTCCCGATGCCTCTCGAGCATTAGTCAACCGTCACGAAATAAATAGTAGAAAAGAACGGGACACGTTGATGATTCGGGGCTAAGGGTAAAAATAGAAACACGCGCGACGTAAGGGGTGGATGTACGAGCCGCGAGGGAGGCTGATCTATTCGGGATATTCTGCCGCCGGAACACAAAGAATGCTCGGCGTTTGACGGCCTCGACACCGCGCGTCGCCAGCTGCGACACTCGCATGCCGTGCGCTCGAGTGCCGTCAACCTAGACGCGTGGTCATCGTTGATGGATCGTTTCGTTTCAGAATTCTAATCACCAGACTCTTTATATCTCTTCATTAGCAAAATTGAATACAATCTGTTCCAACAACAAAAAATTTCGTTTATACACCGAGTCCTTTGAGCTCTTTACGGACCTCTTAGGTCCACATCTCGGACATTAGGTCCTGAAGTGCAAATATACTTACGATCAGGGTGCACATAGTCTTGATCAACTGAAATTAATGTTCATCGTTTATACAAACATGTTTGGGGCTGATGACTACTTGCTGATGACAACTTATGTCCTATCTCTTCAGAACTAAGAAAATAGGTATTATTTCAGACTATTATACCAAATACATATGTATCCTTTGATCTATTCGTTCAGATAGAGCAAACGAAAATCTAAGGTGCTGCAAGTGTAACCTAGTATAGAAAAACCTCGTTGTAAAAATCTCGTCCATAAAGTAGCTTTCTAAAAACTCCTGAATCTTATTTCGTCGCAAACCGTAGCAAAGTTAGGGCAAGAACAGCAGCCTCGAAGATACACGAAACTGCGAATTAGAGAGGCTTAATTACACGACAAGGGGTCAGAAAATGTGGAAACAAGCATCAACAGAGAGCCGATCGATGCGCAGGTTGATCCGAAAGTGCGTGACCACCCGGCCTAAAAGCAGCCCCCTCGAAGCAGGTTCTTGCACAGGTCGGAACCGTGCAATGAGCCGCGATTCCTGTATATCGAATCGGTGAGTGGCGATCGATCGATGCTCAGAACACTGTGTGCAGCTTGGATAACCGTCAATTTACGAATGGGGTGTAAGACGAGCGGACCCAAGACGCCTAGGCCGTGATCGAACGCCTCCCTCCTTTTGTCAGGGTCGAAAGGCGGCCATGTAATCGGTGCTGTCTGACGATCAGACTTTCATTTTGTCTCGGGTATTTTTGCGTAAACTCTGAAATTGCATACCTTTGACAAATGCTTTCACCTCTTCCAAATATTTCTTGTAGCATATGCTGAAAGGAATTATGTAAAATAATGTTATTTAATCTCGTAGTTTAACCTAGACTAAATTGTAATATTCTTTGACATACGTCTGGTAAGACTGCCCACATGCAAAATATAATACACGTTAATTTCGAACCTGAGAAGAATATAACCTAACAAGAAGAATAATAGTAATTTGGAAAAGGAGAATCAGAAATTGGTCAGATTCTCTTTCAAGTGATGAAAGATGGAGGTAATCGAAAGAGTGGAAGATTCGTTCGAGTTTTCCGTAATCCGGTAACTTAAATTCTTAACAGCCGATTGTTGATAGAACAACGACAAAAGCAGCATCGTTAGGAACGTTCAAAGAAGCCATTATCTTTCAACGACTTCCGCCGCTAATGTGACGATCGCGGGCGGACGATCTTTATCGGCGATCTTCTCAATCCTCTCCATCAGCCTCGGTTCTGCGCGAGTCCTCCCCACCGCAATCATCCAGTACAACGTGACAAATACACAGGATGAGACTCGACAGCCTATCGATACCCGTCCGCCATTCCAATGAACGTACATCGTGCTCTCGGATATGTATTTATGCTTCCCGTATCATTTCGTAATTATCGATAACATCGTCAAGGCTTTTTGCAGGAAACAATGGGTCATTACTAACTCTCTCGTAGTCTGTCTTCGTCTTCTTCTTTTGCGCCGTCACTTCTAGTGGGCTCTTTTGCTACCTCGAGCACCACGTGATCCATGAATGTCCATTTTGATTGCTCGACGGTCTTTTTGCATTTCGCGAGTTTCGGAACACTTGTTTCCTTCTGGGGTTCGTAGATACGGTTAGGTTACGGTAGCTGACTATAGTCGATCGATACTGTATTAGATATTAGAAAGTAATAGATAGGAGGATATAGAACGGTGTAAAATAGCGAACTTCGTATACTTGAACTCGTGTAATTCAGATGCGCGAATATTTGTTACATTTTAACGTTTTTTTATATTTTTTATTGTTATAAAACTGTTATACAAAGGTGTTCCTGAAACCGAACTTCATTTCTTATAAAATTTACACAGAATTCTCTTAAATGAAAAATTTCGTCAATTAACTTTAGGAATAAAATATCGCAAGGTACAGATATTACAACGAACAGCGCGATGAAAATAGCGTACAAAACATAATGCGGCTTATAAATTGGCACGCTATAGAATAACCACGTACGATTCCGTGTTACTGTGCAATTTCAATACAGAAGTTGGCGTTACCGTTTCGCGGAACGATCGATCAGCTTCGATGCATCGAGCAAAAAACTGACGTGGACTTGTTGCCGACAGTACACGCGGCGTTCCAATACCTTCGCCATCGAATTCGCAATTACTTTAATTGCTTCCAGATGCCGATTGATGGCTTAAACATATGCCGTGCCGTACAGATTGGTTCGAATAGGCGAACCATTTCGAAGGGTGGGATGGGGTCGCATGTGTTTGTCATTATAGCGGAGCAATGATTTTATCGTATACCAACGTTTCCTTCGTTTCTTCCTCGCATTTCATCGTCAAAATATTCAACAGCCACTGGGAAAATATTGAAATATTATCTTAAATATAGCAAAATACTTATCGATTTTAAGCGAAAAGAAAAGAATTAGTAAAAGTCCTACGAAAGAACATTAATAATTATATTAAAACAACATTAATAATTATATTAATGTTAATGTTCTTCTACCTGTAAGTTTACTAGTTATTAGACCCACTAGTTAAATTATCAAATGGTCAAATTTCTCACTCACATATGAACGAAGCTTAAAACTCGATGAAAATAGTCTTTATTAATGTTCTGTATATTACAGCTAGTATTCTCAACGTTGCGGTTATTATAGTTTATTACAGTTCTTAGTGCTCCAGTTAATGTTCTTAATACAGCGCTTTCTTAGTATAAAAGTTACTGTCTAGTTACAGTAAAATTGTTGCGTCTCAAATGGCACGAACGTACAAAGTTTGACACCGTTTGACGACGTACAGACGCTTGTAGCATATCGATTTAACGACGTTTGATGAAAATGACTGTATAAACCGTTCGTTAATACTCGTAATAGCTGCTTCTAAAATAAATTTGTATAAATTCTTTAGTGATTGTGAATAATTATAAATCCTTTATGATTGTGAATTATTCGTTAGTTTGATGGTAAATTTGAAATTATATATGGAATATTTTTTAAGTTATACTTTAATAATATCAAAAAATTGGAATAGAATTATATTTGATACGTATCAATTTTTGTAATCATCAAATTGTGTCAAACTATACAAAATCCAATTCAAACAAACTTAAATCTTAAAATCAATTTTAAATCTTAAATCTTTACAGATTTTAGAGAAAAATTATTTTTACTTTATAATTATAATTTTTGTGAGAATTATAATATAATTATCCAGTAAATTATAACGGAGCTTCTAATGGTAATTTTAAAATGAATTTTTACGCGATCATTCAGACATGGCGTATATTTGTTTGCAGAGGGCGACACTAGCGGAAAAGGAAGTGTCCGCGTTGAAGGAGCAACTAGCCGCTGCAAACGACGGGAATTCGAAGACTGAGGGACATAAATTGTCTCAGACACCACAGGGAAGTGATCAACAGCAGGTACACGATGCCAGCAATCCCAGGAGAACGCCGAACAGCAACCTGGAGCAGGAATTGCAAGCGAAGGACAAAGAGGTGAGTCTCACATTTTAGAGAATTTCTCGAAATTGACTGCGATCCGAGAAGGGTGAATGCTGATTATTCTCAACAATACATAATATAATCGAAATTCAATATCCCTTCGTGAGATTATTAAATTATATATTAATTCATATCCTCAGCAAAAATTCGTATTACAACAAATATTATTAAAATACCAAGGATATTTGATCAAAATGGCGATTCTTAACCCAAAATTCAACCTTGAGGCTCAAATGTTCCTTGCAGAAAAATTGTTTCAATTGCTGAAAAGTAAAGTAGTTCAAATTCAATATTTTTCCTAAGCAAACATCAGATTTATTTTCTGAAACCTCAGCCTAAGCGTAACGTTCATAAAAAGAGTAATGTAACTTTTTGCAAAATCACTATGAAATATTGGAACGTCACTAAATGTGATGTTGAAAGATATTGATTTTCAATTGAAAAACCAACTTTATCATTGCCAAGCCGCGAGTCTATTCGACAATTCATCATTGCGTACATAAGCTACTATAGTGAACTATAGTAAGTTGGCCAACGTATAGAATCCGTACTGTCTGCCAATTTAGCAGACGTGAAATTCGAAGCTTGATATATTAACACGTCGAGTGCCATATGACCAAATTCGTTGAAATTAATTATTTATTGGAAAAACAAACGGAAGGATTGTCAACGTTGAACCTTGCCTTTAGGAATACAGGGTGCTTCATAACTAGTTACTGGTTGTAGCTGATTCTGAAAATTTGAAGCTTCATTTTTGAGGTATTATATATTCTAGTAGATCTCAGTCCTCATGACAAAGTAACGTGTGTAATATGTGGAGTCTGTCGCTATTGAAAGTACATACAGGGTGTTTCATAACTCCTAGAAGTTGCTGATTCTGAAAATTTGAAGCTTCATTTTTGAGGTATTATATATTCTAGGGGATCTCAGTCCTCATGACAAAGTAACGTGTGTAATATGTGGAGTCTGTCACTATTGAAAGTACATACAGGGTGTTTCATAACTCCTGGAAGTTGTGCTGATTCTGAAAATTTGAAGCTTCATTTTTGAGGTATTATATATTTTAGTAGGGGATCTCAGTCCTCATGACAAAGTAACGTGTGTAATATGTGGAGTCCGTTGCTATTGAAAGTACATACAGGGTGTTTCATAGCTCCTGGAAGTTGCTGATTCTGAAAATTTGAAGCTTCTTAATGTTGTATATTCTAGTAGGGGTGACTAACGTGTGTATGTTTGTTGCTAAAATGATGTACCATTAGACGTGCTTGATCATCGGACATTCGTTGCGTGAAAATGAACTTATGGACGTGTAAAAGTATCGAAAGTGGTATGAAGCGTAGGGTAACACATCGATTCTCACACCCCATGATCGTGTAATTCCGTTTAACTGTTGCACGTGGAGGTATCCGCTGCGTGCGCGTCGAACTGAATGACTGACGTACTCGATAGAGAAGGCACGTGGTTTACCCTCCCTCAGCCCCTGTTCGGTGCTTGTCTCATCCTCTCTTCCTCTATCCCCATCCCTATTTTCTCTCTGGATCGTACGCAGGAAGCACGCGCGCACCAGCCGGTGAAATTCACCCCCTACACCCCGTCCGAGTGCACTTCACCTTCCCGATTCGCGATAAACGGCTCGAATCACGCTTTCGGTAGGCAAAGTGTGACTAATGGCAGTCGGCGAACCGACGGAATTGGTAATGAAAGAAGATCATAAATAGGAGACGGTGTATCGATGAATATTCATGCCGTGCCAAACGAGGAGGATCTCGCCGGGATTTTTCAACGGAGACGATTTGACAGCGTTGAAACGGGACCGTGATGAATCGAATCGGCCTTTGCTTTCGTTTTTTCATTGATTGAAATCACCTAAGAGCTCCTGACAAATTGATGATCGCGATTTTAACACGTTCAAAGAACTTTTGGAAGACACTATTTCGACCTCTTTCTGCAGTCATTTTTATATCTACTTTATATTAAATCTGTATTTATACGATATAGGACATTATGTATGTTAAGTTCAGGAGGGTGTTAACCCTTTGCACTCCTTAATTTCTTTTACCTACCCTTAATTTACAAAATAGAGGGGTTCTCAATAAAATGCAACAGTGCGTTTGACAAGTATATTTTTCATTTATTATAAGTAGCAAATGGAGATATACACGATATTTATCTGAATTATTTGTAAGATCCAAGAGAAATATGATGACACTCGACACAGGGAAATATTTAAATATTTTCACTGAAATTATTTGTAGCACATGTCAGGCTAACGTCTGATAAGTTGACTATCTACAATCCTATTTACATTAGTACTAATCTTTCTCACATTTTAATTTTAAACAGGGATGCTTCTAAATATAATTCGTTAAAATATTTTTCTAAGATATTTGATAATTCTCTGAATAATTCTATTTTGAGTTTTAATTGTCATCGTATTATAAAAAATAGTAGCGTTATGTTTTGAATGTTTCAATCTGTGACACATTTCGCAATGAACTTCAATAAAATATTTATTTGCACGAGTGCTACTTGATTCCTACGAAACGATGCGTAAGCGAAAGGTTGATACAGATCCGTGAGTGCATGTTAACCAGATCCTTATCTAACACGTGATCGCTGATTTAGCAATCTTTGCCCTTTTATCTTAATTACACTGCCATGTCGTCAATTCCTCGACTACGAAACGTGAAATCTTCGATTCGTGAATACGTATTTATGTGAAAAACATTTCAATTTCTATACTCTGATTTATTTTGTGAAACTTTATCTATTCGTGTCAACGTAGAAATGAAAAGCTACAAGAATCAGATTTCCAGTTTTGTTCAAATGTCTTTGTACGCTTGAAGCACCGTTTAATTGAAAAATATTTTCAGTAAAAAGGTAATAATTAAGAAAAGGCTTTAAGCAATGGAGGTGCTTATCAAACAAAGTTCCCTTTATTTCTTATTTTAATTTGTTTTAATAAACGAAAGGTTTGAACGGGATCAAAAGAAGTCTTCCTGTCTGGCACTTCAAACAATCGGATAATCTTCGCAGACACGAATGTCCTCGATACAAAATGATGACTTCGCGTTATTTATAACTCAAATACGTCAGTCGGTAGAAAGCATTTAAACTGTTTTTTCCATGAATCTGATTTTTAAATGACGCTGTCGTGGGTAACAGGAACGATGAACAATTCTGTTATTCTTGAAAACTTTCTTGCCGTTGACAATTAATTTTCAGACCGACTTGAAAGTGTAACGGAAAGCGAAGATTTATAAGAGAATGAATTCAATCTTGCAGTTAAAGAAATATCCTGGTGAATAATTTCAAAAGTTTCTTGTGTCACAACGCTGTAATGTGTAATTAATTATTTCCTGTTATATATTTACCAAAGTCGATTATTCAGAAGAGTTCTTTTTAGTCCCGCGAAAGAAGAGATTTATGAAACTTGACACCTTTAGCTCTCTTTAAATAATATGTATATTACTTAATTTATATAACGTAAAAAATTATATTATGAAAAATCTGTGAAAAAAAATAACGCAATTTTAGAATAGAAAAAGGTATTCATATAAATATTTCTTTAAACAAAGTCAATTTTCTTTACCCATATTAAAAAATGATTGAATAGTAAAAAATTGCAGAATTCCTCGATGTAATGTCACTATCACCGATCGGAAGAAAATATAAAAATTTATAACGCGTAAACAGCATTAACTTTAAATTCTGATCGATTGATTCGTCGCCATTAATAGCCACCCTTGTCTGCGCGACGAAGATAATCGAACAGCAACTGCTCGTCAACATTGTCGCATTATTTACTCCTCATTATCGTGTCCGGGCCGTGGCCCATCTTCCCCTTAACGGTTTCCACCCCTTAATCGGGAAATAATAAAAATCATCCCCATCACGTCGACGATGGCTTCTCGATAAAGACATTGTCCGCGAAGCAAGTTCTTATCCGTGAAAAGGCGTCGTCGTCGTCGTTCAAAAGGTGGGTGGCGAGGGGGTAGTTGTTCCGTCCACCCCTTCGATATGGGGTGGAAAAAGGAGTAGGGGGTTGGATTATCGGCTTCGAGATTACAACGGGCTGAAGCGAACGATTTCCTTCGAAACGGGAATACCGTAGCAGCCGGTGCAAAGTGGCGGACTAAGGGGCTCGAGGGTGGAGAAAAGGGGGTGCGGCATTATTGGCTCTAAGCAGGATACTTATTGAACTCTTAGCGGTGTTTTTATCACTCCTTTCTCGCAAGCGTGCGCCGCTTTTAAGTGTTTTCGCCTTTGTTTAAAAGATTTGCTCCCGTGCCGCTCGCATTATGCACCCTCCTCGTGGGGTGCGAGAGGTTCTTACAAGACTCTCAGCTTCGTAAACCGTGAGTGAAGGGTTTGACCACTTTGTGTCCTCCTTTTTTTCTTTCTCTTTTTCCCAGGGGAAACCTGGGAAGGGGTAGCTTTGAGACTTCAACGTGGAATTAGAAACGTTTCCATCTTTTACTCTGACGAAATCTTATAGCTCACCGAAAAGTCTTTGATGTATCTGTGAACAAATTTATATACATACTAGAGAGAACATAATTCCATTCGCTAATAGATACTGTATTATCATGTACTATAACACTGCTCAAATAATGTACAGGTAAAAACAAGACTTTTAAACCTTGATCAGAAGGTTCACAACATTGTAAACAAACTCTCTCGCAAATAACAAAATGACATACATGCTTAATTTGTATCCTCGCAACATTCAAATGAAAATATTTCAAAAACCCGTTCTGAAGAATCGCACGAGGGTTTTATAACAGTGTGCAACTACCACGTGTTGGCGTTTTAAGCGATATCCAAAAGCGAATCGTAACCTCGCCCAGGCAATTACGACCCCGCGATCTTGTCCGTGGCCTTAGCGAGTGATTGACAGGCGCATTCGCGACACTGGTCGCCTAACTCTTTGATCTCCGCAGGGAAAAGTCTGTAAAGATTCAGGACGAGTCGTCCTGGTTGAAACGAGCTCGCAATTAGGCTGCTAACGACTTCGAGTGAGTCCGTTTTCTCGGTTTCCTGGCGCGTTTCACGCGAGCCGAAGAGGCTGGCACCGTGGAGAGATGAAAGAGAGACAACGCGCCGCCGATGCCAACACAAATACGCTCGACGAGTGTTTCAAAACACGTTGGCTAATGTACGGAGAACGATAGATCAAGAAATAACTGAGAACGTTATTTGCACTCCTCCTAACGCGGCGAAACAGAATCTTTGTAACGACGAGACTTCCTGCTTTATCGGGACATCCGTCGGGAGATCTTTCTTCGAGATCTTTTTAGTTTAAAGAAATAGCCTCCCGTTATATTGCCATCATACACTTCATCGTAGTCCATCTACAGAATTTCTTAGAAATTCTATAACAGTTCCACAAATTCTCTTGAAAATCTCGTGATGAGATTTTGAAGTGCGGCAATATACCTAGCATGGTCATATAGCGTATAATATATATAAAACAGGCTATGAAGGAGACATCAATTGGGAGATTATCTTTCTTCGAGATGCTCAGATCTTTTTTAGTTTAAATAGGCTCTCGTTATATTGCCGATCATCATACACTTCATCGTAGTCCATCTACAGAATTTCTTAGAAATTCTATAACAGTTCCACAAATTCTCTTGAAAATCTCGTGATGAGATTTTGAAGTGCGGCAATATACCTAGCATGGTCATATAGCGTATAATATATATAAAACAGGCTATGAAGGAGACATCAATTGGGAGATTATCTTTCTTCGAGATGCTCAGATCTTTTTTAGTTTAAATAGGCTCTCGTTATATTGCCGATCATCATACACTTCATCGTAGTCCATCTACAGAATTTCTTAGAAATTCTATAACAGTTCCACAAATTCTCCGCTTGAAAATCTCGTGATGAGATTTTGAAGTACGGCAATATACCTAGCATGGTCATATAGCGTATAATATATATAAAACAGGCTATGAAGGAGACATCTATTGGGAGATTATCTTTCTTCGAGATGCTCAGATCTTTTTAGTTTAAATAGGCTCTCGTTATATTGCCGATCATCATACACTTCATCGTAGTCCATTTACAGAATTTCTTAGAAATTCTATAACAGTTCCACAAATTCTCCGCTTGAAAATCTCGTGATGAGATATTGAAGTACGGCAATATACCTAGCATGGTCATATAGCGTATAATATATATAAAACAGGCTATGAAGGAGACATCTATTGGGAGATTATCTTTTTTCGAGATGCTCAGATCTTTTTAGTTTAAATAGGCTCTCGTTATATTGCCGATCATCATACACTTCATCGTAGTCCACCGAGATCTATAGTCTAGACATAACTTTTTCTGTAACAGTTCCACAAATTTTCCACTCGACAATCTCTTGAGAATTTGAGGAACGGCAATATACCGAGAATATATATAACGGACTATAAATGATTACTGACTGAAATGATTACTACTGAAAATGCATTACTGACAAGGTTTCACTGTAACCTTGTTGTAAAAAGAGAGGATAAAAATTCCACTTTTGAGGTTAAGGATGTAACAGTACCGTTTTGGCGGGAAAATTACGAAACGATATGAACGGTTATGATCTTCGATTATTGTTTTTCGTGACGTCTGATGTTTGTCATGTTTTGCCACGCGGTTAAGCACCTCAAACATTTCGTTCTTTGTTTGAGTAACATTGCAATATTCGATTATTTTCCATACCCAGGTGAACGTAAATATCATATATCATTAATTTTGATGTGTTCTCTTGAATTTTTATGACACTTCAATTTGGCACTTGTCATTTTGTGCCACCTGCTTGAACATACCAAAAAACAGGAACGATACACTCGAAATAAGCAGGTGGCACAGCATATCAAAAACTTTTATGTAACTTTTTGCAATGATTATTATTTACTGCTGTAAATAATTTAATTCGACTGTATTCGTCCGTTTTTATCACTTCCTGCTCAATTATAATACGTTAAGTTAATGTCTACTTTGAAACTATCCTTTAACCCCTTTCCGTGCTTTCTCACTCGTGACGCACTTAAAGCTCAAATGACGCACCTACTGAAATTTTGAATACTTGAAAAGATCCAACTATAATTTGCATTATCAAGGATCCCAAAATAGAAAATACATTTAATTTTCTTTGTTCGTTACAATGTTATAACCCCAAATAGTCTTGTCGCATCTGATAAATGATACGGGAAGGTTAATTTGCTATATTGTGACCCTCAGTCCCAACCGTGTTAAAACACACCGATCTGATAAAATCACTCAAGTACACGAAATTAGATAATACAAGATAAGGATCTATTAACTGAGGGCAAAGATTTCGTAGACTTAAAAATCTAGACGCTTTTTCGTTATCATATCTCGGGATCGAACGTGTTAAGCATCTTAAATAACCGTCTTTGTCCAAGTAACAACGTGAAACACCGGATTGCCCTGATGTCCGACAGTATCCTAAGCCCTGTGAGCACGGTTTATTGTTTGTTTTTATCAATAACCGCGATCGGCGTCACGTGGGCGAAGCCATCGCGGAGACATCGACGGCACGGCCATGTTAGCGCCAGTAGGCCGACCGCGTGTCCCTACCACGATATTGCTGTATTTACTCTGATACGAAGATTTTCTGATGATTGGCGCGATAAGAGGCAATCGAGTGCGCAATACACACGGCTGCGAACGATAGGCATGGACGGGACGACGAATTTTATCGCTCGGTACCGAGCACCGTGAAACCGATTGTTGTGAAACGGATTACAGACTGACAGATCAGTGGGTGAATGGAGAAACCGAGGCTTTCACGGTTGCGTAATATTCCTCCTCGGGAAAATCGCGCCTCGCGAGATGTGCCCTGTCACGATTTCTGCGAATCGACGAGGATGTTGGTCACCGTGGGCCACCTAAGCTCCTGCAACTCCAAATATTGTAAGAGAGGAATGGAAAATTCTGTAGACCCAGGATCCAAATTCTTCCTTTTTTGGGGTGCAAATTACACCTGGGGTCTATCTGTTCCTGCCCATGTTACCAACTATTGTCTGCTTTATTAAAAAAAACAAGATCTATTGATCTACTTAAAACGTTAGATATAAACATACATTAATTCAAAACATTTTATTACATATTCAAATCTTAGTAATAAATTGAGCGATTTACGTATGAAGTACAGATGTATTCCGAGCTATTTTAACAAGTATAATTCCATATGATGTTTAAATTAATGGAGATTAAAGGACCACCAATTTTTATTATTAGTTGTAGACGGTGGTTAAAGACAGAAGGATAAGACAAGTATAATTTCGACTAATAATTCTTTTATAAATCTGCAAACATCATAATTTGAAAAGAATAATCAATGCATTGTACAAATATTATAAATATTATACATGTGTATATTAGTAGAACACAATTATTTTTATGTCCAATAGTATTTACCACACTCAGTGCAAGAACAGTGGCGCCATCACGTGTAGTTTATAAATAGATTTATTAACGATTTATGTCTGGCCATTTTGTGTATAAATGATTAGCTTCTTGTTATTGTCCTGAGGAATTGTGATCTCTGAAAGTGGAGCAGTAAAAGATTAAACCAGGTTAGGTTCTTTACTAACTTTAGGTTAGTTTTGACATACTTTGTGAACGAATTCATTCTATTTGTTAATTGAGACTTATACAAAATTGTATGCTTATCTATACAATTTTTCCTTTAGGATAAAGCTAACCAAAAAATCCATGTTTATGAGTTTAACCCAACTTTGAATGAAAAGCATAACAGATTTGGAATAAGCAAATTTTTCCAATACTAATAAATTATGTAAAATTTGTTAATGTGAAAAGTATCCAAAAATTATAATAATTATACTGTTGAATGTTGAAACTTTCTGTAAGCATATTTTTCGAGATAACGAAACGTTTTCTCTCAAAACGAATTTAGGTTACCTCTTATCATATTTGCACGGATTGCCGTCAAACGAGTAAACAATTAATTAACAGCGCCATAAATCAAGATTTTAATGCGGTAAATGAAAAATCGATAACGTCAAGAGACTCGTCGTAACAAAATTAGAAAATTTCGAAATTAATTTATGAACGGTACTTGGTTTTGAGTTGCACGATTTATCTCGAATGTAATAACATCAGAAGTGGAGTGGATCTAGGGAGAATGGGGCAGTTTCGCAGCAAAAACCTAGGAATATTTGCACTCGACCGGAAATGATGCGAGTCGGAGGTGCAGCCTGACGGAAACAGCCAATATAGTTAGATATTCATTCTGTAAGTTTCAAGTAGAACAAAATATAGGAACTGGCCAGAACAATCCCCTGCCTTCGTTCGTTTTTTTGCATCCCTTCTCCCATTTAGAGGTTGGCCAACCTGCAAGCTCGTTCTGTTATCTATGTAACCCGTGAAATTGCGTTCATAACGAGGGCGATGCATATGTTTTAGAAAGAGACAGCTTCAATGAATCGTCCTCGACTCCGCCGAATGTTTTTCTTCTTCTTATATTAACCCTTGTATAATAAATGCAGGATTTTCACCCGACAAAATACAGCGAAACTTTGACAAAAACTGCTTTTTACGTCGTGATAAATATACTCGTGTCTTTTTTATGTTTTTTATATCAATATACATAATATTCACATTTACTTTTAATTTCGAATCCAATTTTTTTAAATTACACGTTCAAAATTTCTTATTAATAGTACTTTATATACTTGTGTCTACAAATATTTATAAAAATCGTTTAAAAATGTTAAGGCTTGTAATACAATTTGTACGGAAGCAAATTATTTCATAAAAATTTGTACACTCTCTGATTGTTACGAGCTTGGAAATCCCTCTTGAATAAATGCAACTGAGCATCAATTTTTCTGAAATTTCTTTCAGCTCGAACATCTTGAGCACGTGAGAATTGCTCTTGAGTCAGCGCCATCTGTCGATATACTCGGGCAACAACATCCTTAGTCCGTTTTTAATGACGCTGGAACGGCTGATAAGGTTGTCGTAATGACGGCTCTCTACCAAAGTGCTCTTTATTTATCGCATTTACACGTCGTCGCAGCGTTTTGATAGGTTGACGAATTAGCGTCTTAAATCTGCAATTTTCTTTCGATTGTGACAGTAAAAGTACTGATCAAATTTTTAATAAATACTTTTACAGCTTGCTATTTCTTAATTTGACATTTTTTTTTTCTTGTAGAATAAACTAAGCCATTTTGCGAATATTAAGTTTATACTGAATTTTCTGAATATCACATTTTTCATACGTATGTGAGTGACTTGATGTTAGTCTTTTTTTTATTAAATACTTGGTAAATTGTTTAAATAAATTGGGATATAATAAAGTTATCCATAATTTTCAGACTGAGTATTTAACGAAACCAACCAGCACATGAACTATGAGAATTTCAACTAATCCTATTACAATGTATAAAAACAATGTAGAAAAAGAAAGAAAGTGCTACAACGCAGGACTTACAGGGGCATCTGACATCGGAGATAGATTACTCGATTGTTTTTTGCAAGTATCGGGCCATTCGTCACGAGCGCATTAAATTCGCATTAAAAATAGGTCTGGAATCGGCTAATTTCCCGACGGTCGACGCAATTACAAATAAGGAGAGCGCCCGCGCACACTGCACGCTCGATAAAGGAAAAAAGAGGGAGAGAAAAGACGACCCGGATGCTCCATCATCGTCGGCTGAAACATTAATTAGAAAATCTGAATAATTAGGAACTAACTTTTACGCGATGTGTAAAACCTCCGTCCCCTGCACACGAACATGCCCGCGCTGCCGTGTTTCACGTTCGGACGTTGGTACGCGTGTGCGTTGTCGGAAGTGGCCGGGGAAGGCCGTTTTCCTCTGGCGGCTCAACGACAGCGGTTATACCCCCTACTCGCCTGCACCTTCACCCTTGATCCGTATACTTTTAAAAAGGGTTTTCCAGTTCGAACAGATCGATCTACACTCCCTCCCCCCTGCAGCCCCTTCTTTCATACCAGAGATGCGTATCTGGTCACGGCGGCCACTGATTATATCGTAATTACGGTTTTAAGTATATTTCATCGAGCACGCGAGCCGAAAGCAGTGCCTCTCGATTTACCAGCTCGATTGCGTCGGAGGCTCATCGCAGGCGATATTTTCTTATCGGAAAAGATTTATAGAAACGAGCCAAGATGGCGCGCTATCGTGACCTGACCGTATATCACACACGATTCAGAACGAGATACCTACTACTGTCTCGTATACCTTTTGAAAATCCAAGGAAGGATTAAAGCTTCCAAACAAGCACAGAACTGCCACAGGGATTTTAAGCAGAAATTACAGGATGCTCCTTAAAGAACCGATCCTTAAATTTTAGGTCCCTTTTAAGCCGAAAGGTAATCACGTTTCAAGATACTTAGCTTTCTCGTAAAAAAAAAAAAGAAGAAATAAAGAAAACGTCGCTCGTACGAAGCGTGTTCCATCTCCCCACGCGTACGAACTTAGCCGTAGGGGTAGATAGAGCGTCGAGGGTGGGGCGCAGGGGGAGGTGGAAAAACCATGGCGTCTCTCGAAATTAATTTTTTTTGCTGGCCGAGATAAAAACCTAACGAAGCCGCGGCGCGCTTTATTACGCGAAAGCGAACGACGGAAGAGGTGGAGCGAGGCAAAAGACAGAGAGGAAGAGGGACGCGTGTATTCAGGGACGAGAAAAGAGACAGAGACGGAGATACGGAAAAGGGGGATTGATATAGGTGTTCCTGGTGGCAATGGCGGAGCAAAGGGAGGAGGGTAGGGGTGGCTGAGACACAAATACGCTGAAAATTAGATTCATAACTTTTCTGCTGCGCTTTCGCGGCGGAACGACTAAAGGCTGGTCTGGGCTAGTTAAAAATTCCGTGTGCCCGCGAATATCAATCCCTACCCTTCCCACGCCTGGCTTCCAGCTTCATACACGGACTGAGATCACCTACGACCCCACTTTTTTCACTCGCTGGTATCCTACACGGTTATACCGCTCGCCCCGTGTGCCTTTCCTCCGCGCCACGTACACGCCTCCATCGTCCAGACGGACGACCAGGAATTATCTCCGTTTTTCCGCAAACGTGATTAACCAGAAACGTCGTTCAGCAAGCCCGGAGGGCCCTCTCGACCAGAGGGTGCCGGCTCTCCTTCGGCTTTCGACTCGACTCCGTCGATTGATAATTCACGATTAATCCGCCACGAGAGCCTCTCCTCACTGGCCACCCTTCTTCTCGGATCGACTTTACGAGAAATTCCACGCAGATTCGTAATTTGCGATCAAAATTCGTGTGTCACCCTTTCTCAGACAGGGTTCAATAGGGACTAGTTTTCTGACCTGGATTGCTAGGACAAGGAACCTCCTGAATATATAGTTCAAAGCGAATTCATTCTACTATAGTGACGGGCACATGGTGCCTCCTAAAATTGCCACTTATTAAAAAAATTGTCACATTATTAGTCATTTGCAATGTTTGACTATATTACAAATCGATTATCCGTATTTAATTTCAAAATCAACACATATATTATTTGTATCTTTTGGAAGGTGCGAAAAAGTAACAGTAACTATGAAAAAAGACTTCTTTGACTACTTACGAAGAAAATTTGGGTCTAACGGACCATAAGTATATTTTTAAAAGGTGATAACATTCTTTTGATGTAAAAAGTAAACTAGTTGAAGTATGAGAAAATTATTTAATATTTGACTTGACATTTTGCCTGATCCACGAATTGTTTCACGCACGTTGGTACAACAAACGGAGATTAATTATTTCCTAACAATCCTATTGTAAACAAATTTCCTTCGACTAAGGCGATATTGGGTAAACGTTTACCGATGTCCTCGTAGCAACGTCAGCGCGCAAGACAAGATGGTTGGAAACAACGGGACAAGTTGTCGTTTCGCAAGGTGCATCCTCGCGGAAACAATCTGAAGTTTTGGGCGGGCCAATGTTCAATCGAACTGGCAAAATGTCAAAGGCTCGTTAGCAGTTTGGGCGCAACGTTCGTGGAATATATAGGTTCTGAAGTGTAATAATAACAGCGTGGCATTCCTTGGCGGTGGTGGTTCAGTATACGGTAAATCGAGTATGCGATACAAGCGGCAACCGCGTTGTTGAATTATCGTTAGATAAGAATTCCCCCGCGACGTTTATTCGCGACCGAACAAAAACTGCGCATATATCGCACATCCAATGCGCGAGCCGGTGTATTATTACGCAATGGAACATAATATAATGCCTGGAGTTCTTAGATTGTGTGTTCCGCATTGTCGACAAGCTTGATGCGATTTCGTGGTCCTGCTTTGTTCTGTGCTGCAGCTTCCTCTCGCTCTCTGAAAACCACCTTTTATGCGAAGAATTGAAAATAATGACATTCGTTTGTCCTCTCTCCTAGCTTAGCAAAATACAATCTTCACGCTAACACTATATAAAATATCGAAACATAAGCTTGGTTTAAATTTCGTGTACTTTGTTCAAATTTTTCAAGACAAAATAAGCTGAAAGCTTTTTCACATTAAAGTCACTATATCTTGTAAAATAATAGTAGTTATGGATTCATATTTTCGATTATTATTCGAAGTACCAAAAATTTATTGTGAGTCTAATTACTTAACTATTAAATATTGCTAAAGTTAAATTTATTAAAAAAAAGTTAGAGGAATGGTTCTTGAACAGAAATACGTAATGCGCATGCGCTGTAGCATCACGTATCATTGCACCTTGCGCGTGATACAGCGCATGCGCATTAAAAACATACGCTGTACTTTATTCGAGTAAATATTTAGTCAATAATATTAAATAATTTGAGCAATATTTCAGGATTGTCATAACTAGAGGGATGTTTAAATTAATAAAGAAAAGACAAATCAATTCAATGTTTTTTGTTAATGCAAAAATTGTGGACAAAATTAAAATATACGTACATGAGAATCTCAAGTTAGTGAGTCCTATGATTTTGCAAATTAAAAATATTAATTTGATAATAGGAAAAATAGATACTGAAAAGATAGTAAAGCAGGAACTGTACAAAAGAAAAGAATAAAATTGTTTTATAGTTAAGTGGAATATATCTTACTAGAAAATAATAGTTGTTAGATGAGTATAAGAATTTATATGTCCACGAAGAAATGTAGACTACGTGATTAAAAAATATAACAAATTAGGACATACACGCATCATTTAAATGCGATAAAAATTTACGTATTAAAATGTAACTAGAATGAACACGAACGCTAGAAAAATGAAACTAGCATGTGCATACAGAACATTTCTTCTTCGTTCTTTAATTACTCGACTCTGCAGCGATGAACGCATAAATATACAAATGTTTCGAGTATACAACTCGTTAAGCTCGTTATACCAATTAAGTCTCCTAAGTTTCTCAAGGTTTCCATGATTCGACTTTGACCGATGTTGAAACGATACATTGGAACACACCTTAAAAAGCTTCGAGCCCGAAAGGAATTTTCGCAATTTATTGGGGAAGACAGATAAGCCGTGATACGGTCGAAAAATCGTATAAATAAGTAGGGAGAAAAAGCGGTGCACGATTTTTAAGGCAGCAGCGAAATTACCAGTGGCGTTATACCACGCGAAAAAGGGAAATCCCCTGAAAAGCTGAGAGGACGTAACTTATCAGTCCTCCGAGTTTCCACGGCGACTGGGAGCCCTTTCCACCTTCGCTTTTAGCCGGCCAAGTATATGATATTTAAAATTAATCCCTCCTTTGTACGGGGTCTTTCTCGCTCGGGCTCGGCTGTCTGTCCGTCTGTCTTTTTATCGCGCCGATATGGAGTCGTATGAGTTTTACTCCATTATTCGTGCCGTCTGTGCTGGCTCGTGAGCCGAGCCACGGGAAGGAAGCCGGGTAAAAAAAAGCAGGAGAAGGAGGAGAAGTAGAGACGGTTCAGGTTCGTCTTTTTGTCTTTGCTACCGAGACTGCCGAGGCTTTCATTTCGAATCCTCAATCACCGTCGGTGATCAATCACAATTGAATTCGAGCGGCGAGGACGTGGCAGAGTAGAAAAAAAAGATAATATGGCCGAGAAAGAGAAGCCAAAGACACGAATGAACAATGAACTTGCTAGAATCTACGTACGGTTAAAAACCTAAACATTCATAAGGATCGTTCCCTTCAAGCAAACACGGAAGGGACAAGTTCTAAAAAAAAAGGAGACAGAAAACGAGGGGGTTTTCTCGAGCGGGATTTCCCTGGAACCGCAGAGTTCGCTGAAAAAGTCATCGATAACTACGGTGCAAAGTAGTATTACCCGATTCAAGTCAGACGGTAATCGGAAGGGAGCCATAGTCGGTCTGAGAGTGGTGGTGAAGGGGGTGGCCCGGTCCGTGGATGCCTTTTGAAGCATCCCCAGCAACGGGCCGATGGATAATGCTCAAAGCAAAGGATAATTCCCCGATACGGGGACGAAATCCGGCCGGTAGCAAGTAAAAAACTCTTATTTAAAAATGTATTTACCGTCTGGCTCGCAAGGATCACCATCCGCCTGGAAAGTTCACTGTTTACCCCGATGAGCGTGTATGCACCCCTCGCCGCTTTATATCTGGAGACGCAGAAACCGCAGGAGGCGCAGCACAGGGCTTGCAACCACCCCCGTTGTTATCCACGGGTGCGTGTGTGCAAATATGGGGGAGGAGCGCGTGCGCACCCCGAAGGAAGCCGCGGGTCCGTTTCCTGGCTCAGGTCTTTCAAACCTTTTGGCCACTCCACGATGTAGAGGGAGGAATATTGCAACCCTTATGGAACTCGACGACCCTTGCGGTGGACTCGATTGTTGTACACTGGACGGCAGGTCGAATTTAAAGGATCCATCGTTTTTTAAACTCTTGTTCATATAGTTTCTAAGTATGTTACATAACCTATGTAACATGATGTATATTCACATGATTGTAACAATGTAATTGCAACATGTCTATGTCACAATTACGATAATTAGGAAAGAATGTACAAGAGTGTGTAAGAATATATCCTTACAAGCAACTAGCACCGACAAAATTGGGATACACCTATGCACATGTCCTTGGAGAAGTATAACATATGACATATAGTATGACATATGTCATATGTCTATGTAACCAGACTCTGCACATGGCACTAGATGAATGTAGCATATACTCGTATCAGCAGCAAAATACTAGCATACACCTATGCATTTATCCAATACGTGCTTGTCCTTACAGGCGTGTGTTTATCTATATATGTACATATGTCATATATGAATCTATTCAACTATAATCTAATTGCTTCACTAGCAGAATGTAACTAGGATGTACATAAACTGTACATGTATCCCTGGGATGTAACTAGAAGAATGTAACTAGATAGATTGGAATTTGTGAAATTAAAAAAATATAATACATCAGAAGCAAAATGTGATGAGGTTAGGTCAAAATGGCACCGTCAGAGAATTAACGGTTAAAAATGAATCAACAGCGCCGTCTGTCGTTGCCCGGGCAAATTACGTTCAAATTTAACCGTAGACAGCGTAAACACAGTAGCACTGTCTCGACCCGACTGAAACATGATTGTCATCCCACTGGAAGCATCAAAACCGTAACTTTAATCAGATGTACACGCGGGCAACGTTCCGATTTCGAACTTTACGTCGAAGCAGCTCGCGGAAAACGTATTTGGAATAGATGGATGAAACGTAACTATCAAAGTTGGCGATCGCAGCTTGACGGCATTTTCTCCCCACCCTATCAGCCAGCGTTCGCACAACCGGAACCTCACCCCTTCCCCGCCCCTCACGTTCGTCCCCGACGCTTGCTCACAATTTATATTACGACCGAGGCGCGCATATAATTAATTTAATTAAACGCTCCGCGCTGAAAATCGTCCTATTAGTTCGGCAACTTTTGACGGCTGCTGCCTGCCCCATCCCCGGGCCCGGTGTTTCTCTGGTTCGTTTTCTGCGCTTCTATTCATCTCCCTTCGCATTTTCGTCGCTTCGCCACCAACGGGAGGAAGTTGTTTTCCTTTTTTCCCCCTCCGCTTTTTTTTTTATTTTGACGAAACGCTTCGAACTCTGCTGTTTGTCGAAGCTAAGTTTTCGGATAAACGTCGGGGAAAAGGAAAATCGGGTCGAGTGGTTCGTTAGCACCGTACTCTTTCCAGTGTTCACGAATGGAAGAATTCTGGAAACCGGGATAAGTTTCGTACAGTGTCCGCAAAAAAAGGAGTCCGTTAATTTTATTGCACTTTCAAATATACGCCATTGCGTGTAGGTAAATTCCGACTCGTGTTCGTACCTACATAATCTACATGGATCATGTACAATATGGATTGTTTGGGACAGTGTTTCTCTTGATCTCATATTCTGCAGTGGCCAACCTCTGCCTGAGCATTTCCTAGAAATCGGTTATTGAGTACAATCCCTATAATCGCTACGCAAGCTCCATTTTGTTAGATAATTAGACTCCTTCAGACTATGCAAGTTCTTTAGGTATCACGTATACCGTTATGTGCCATGTGTTATGTGTTACCAATAAACATGTGAACAAACAGAAAATAATTGTAACTAAATACCTCACATTCGTGGAAGCACAAAATTCGTGTCCAGATTTATCACATTGGAAGACAGTGCGTCAGTGTTGCTATGTGACCTTTCGGTACAGTCATTAGTCCATTATGGTGGGCCAAACAGAAAATAGTTTCAGGTCCCACGTGTTAGATAATTACACGTTCCGTGTAGAAACACAAAGTGCAACACTGTCATTACTGCTATGTGAGTACATGGCCAGACAAAAGATGTTCAGACTCTTGGTTACATAATTCGCACATAATTTGCTAATGTCCTCTAGCATATCAAGCTACATGTCACATAATTTTCTATTTTGTTAGATGTTTAATGTGTAGAAGCACATTGTATAGTGCAACAGATATGTGGTGAACGTAAGGAAGTTTGTGTGTTTTTGCAAAGAGACGTTTTCTTCTCATTTCAGCTATTATCGGCAAAACAAACTTCGCTTTACAGTTCGCCGCCAAGTCAATGGACTTAAACAAAGGAGGCATTAAAGAAAACGGAGTAAGTTTCAACCGATCCGTACCCGGTTTTGTCTCGTTTTTCAGCGGGTGTCCTCGCAGAAATTCCTCCGGACGGTTTTCCCGGCGTTACAGATTTATCGTTCGAGTAAAGCATCCCGATATTACCGGGACGAAACGCTGAAGACACGTCGCAATATTTCTCCGTCCCTTCCAAAGATACTTGTTGAAGCGGACTTTCAAGCTAGCTGACAAATGTTGGTGTTTCGCGGCCCGTCCAAATCTCGATGCGGAGCCGATTACTCTTGGCAGGCCAGCTAAGACAGTGGGCGTTAATAGGTTAATTCTGATGACAACGCGCGCCGATTATGCCAAGAACATTGCTCGTCGAATCGCATCGGCTTTCAAACCGATATGACGCGATAGGACTTTTTAACTAATGTTCCTCGTGACTTATCGAAATTATTTACGTTCCCAAATCTAACCCTTGATACATTCCAAAGATACACTTTTACACTCATTCTTCGATTTGCATTTTTAATTTCTAATGGGTAGGTTTCATAGATGATTATTAGTAGGATTGGTAGGATGGTCTTATTGGACTTCTTTAACCCCTTGCACTATTTTGACGAGTCTGACTCGTGACGCAGGTAGTATCAATTTTACTCGAATTTTGAATATGCTTCAATTTCAAGTCCAATAATTTGCATAGTCGATTGCATATATATAACATTTCAACATTCTTTGTTTGTAGCTGTGTTTAGTTCTGACGCACCTGACAAATAGTGCAAGGGGTTAACAGCCTTATTTATCTAGTATTTGTATATTACATGAAACAATAATTACGAGCTATTTCGAACTATATTTGAAAATTGTGTTCTGTTACTCATTTGTGGCATCATCAGATTCAGAAGTGCCCCATCCTCAAATGAGAATTTAGGTTGAAATTAGGTGATAAGGTCTCATGAGTCTTTTTTCCTAGTTCCATTTTGGTTGAAATTTGTCCTATATGGAAGTGTTAGATTATAGTTGTAATTTTAGAGGAGTTTGAGAACCATCGTGCGACAATGACGATAAATAGGAATCGCTCGATTTCCGACGGCGGCATCCCGAAGGGGTGCACCGCGGCCGGCTCTAAACTCCAAAGGGCAGTCGGGCTTCTTGGAGCTTTGCTGGGCGAATGGACAGATTGCGGCTGGCCAAGGAAACCACCCTCTGATCTCACCCCGTTTTAGGATTACCATTCCTTCAGCTTCCTCTCCCTTTCTCTGTCGGCCGCTCCCTCCGTCATTCACGTTCCTGTGTCCGTGCTTTGTCATTTGCTTAGGGCCAATCTGCGCCGGAAATCCCTTCGGTACACCTTCTATCCGGCAGATCGGTGATCGTGATTCGATGTGACTGCCGGCACAGAGCCGGCCAATGATCGGCCTGGCCGCAATCCCTGTGCTTATCGCACCCTTCCTCCCTCCCTGTTCACGCTGACCACAGCTCCAAGAAGGGGATGCTTTGCCGATCACTACCCTTGAAAACTTGGCTTTTGAGATTCACGGTTGACACCTTGGTCTTGAACTTCCGGAGTTTTCCTATCATTCTGTTTGAAAACATTCGACTGTGCAGAATAACTGAGATTAGTTTGAACGCTTATTTGGAAGTTTCATTTTAAATATTCTGTTTGGAATAATTCTTTCAATACTGTTATAAGATTTATTTAAAATTGCCAAGTTTACATTGTCAAACATTCCTGTGCTAATTTTTTCGAGAGACAAAGTTTTCTTACATGAGCCAAAATTAGAAGTATTGTCCCATAACGAACTGGGGAAAGACTGAAAAATCATTCGAAAAGTCAAGTTAGAAAAATTGAAGGTTTATATATTATTGAAAGTTTTGACAGTTTAAAATTTCCATTGAGCTATCGAGTCAAAGAGGTTAACAAACATAACCTATTGTACACAACCTTGCGATTTATCCTCCTCATTTTTTTACTATTTCATTTTGTATCGCACGTGTCAACATTGATAAAATTATATCAAATTATTGTCACAAAATTATATGAGTAATATTAAAATATGTATGATTCGCGTTTGAACGAAAAGAATTACCTAAATGAATCTTTCGAAGCGTGCAATATAAATTGATAATTCGATTCGTTTATGAATATAGCCAGTTGTGCCCGACACATACGACCCATTTATGGTGCTCAAAACGGGGGACTCTTATCAATTATCAGCAGCAACTTCCGCGCGTGGACCGATCGGAACGGAATAGTTCATCAGTCGATTCGATAACTTCGGACGTTAGATGTTCGGTCGCTTATTATCTTCACGGTTTCCTAGCGATCGACGTCGGCTCTTTGACGAAAAATCTTTATCGAACTGCTTTCTCGAATGAGAGTAATAAATGACTATTGACCTTTTTCGAAACGCAGCTTTCGGGAAACGAACGGCGTAAAGTACAATCTCTTCCTTGCTACTAAAAAATTGACATTAACAGTCCTTCGTCTGCAAATTATTTTGCTACGTAAATAATTTTTTACTCGTTTCTATATTCATTATTTTCGTCATTCTGTCATAGTCGCTTTAATTAAAAATTGTATACTTAATCGTTTAAGAAAATGTGTCAAAGTATATTTCATCTCTAAAATTTTTTTATAGCAAAATAGAAGATTTTTAAATGAATTCTATAATTATTTCAATGTTCCTAACAAATTATTGTCTTCTTAGAAATTTAAAGATACGAACGTAATAATTATTTATAAATAGCATCTCACGTTTTCAAGTTAATTTTAGAATATTCGTTCAGATTTTATTAAAAAAATTTCTGTAACGGTACCTGAATAAACATTTACGATCCTCAAATCATTTTTTAAATCGAATTTTTGTAACATTGACAATGTTCGGTAAAAATTTGTCAAGTTCCGGTAACAATTTCGTCGAATGATGAAATCAGTTATTGATAATACTCGATCGAATGAACGAATTACGAAGAAATTCGACGCCAATGGGCACCTCGGTTGGTGCCTGGAAGCTGGGGTTATCTGCCACGAAATAAATAAGTATATACATTTCGGCTAATCGTGCGGCACCGTTCGATCTCGTGAAACAGCTTACTGTTTGCTCTTCAACGCCTGCTGCAAGGATGGAAAGGTCCCATGACGATCGTGTCTCTCAAATGACCCGGCTGCTTGATCACTTCCCAATCGTCCGCGTACGTGACAAGTCGTCGGTATCCGATTCCGCCATTGATTGCCGCGAACTTCAAAAGTGATTGTTAACCCTCTACCTGTTGGGTGTATACAAAAGTTTTAATCTCCTTTGTTCTTTTATGTCCTCGTGATTTTTTTCGAAGGTTTGTATCGTAATCTGTGACTTAGTTCTTAATGTGCGTTGTATGCATACAAGTCGTTCTTTACACTTCCGGCCAAAATTGTGGAGTCATTGAAGTTTCATCATATGACGCAAATAAACCTATGATTTCAAAGATCGCCAATTTCATTTTTTTACTGAAATTTTTATTTTGCTATTTTTCATTAAAGATTGCATTATTATATTTTATGTTACCATAAATTGTTTAATTTTCGAAATAAATATTCTATACTCTTATCAAAATTGTGAGTCCTAAATGAAGGGGATAGAGGTTCAAAGATTCCAAAAATAACTTACTCTAAAAAAATAGTTTCATGTAAAATAGAGAATAAAAACTTTGATCAGGAACTAAGAGAGATTAGAATACGTCTGACATACGTCAGCAATCGAAACCACGTGTCCGCCAAAAATAGCGGGAATCTTAAAAATGTGTCAAGTTAAAATGTTACAGACCACGTATTTAATTGAAATAAATAATCTATAGAAATCGTGGATTAAAACTTTTGTGTAACCCTATCGAGAGGTGTTGAAACCGGTGAATTTTAGATAGAACGGATGTCGCGGGGTGTACGGAGATTTAAAATTCGCGGTTAAAGTGCTGGGGGTCCCCACGGAGGGGAACCCCCCGAAAGTTTTCACGCCGGGTGTAAGTGTTGAAAACATCGAAAAAATTGCCACCGAATTTCAAGTTAAATGCGCGGCACCCCGGAAACGGATTACACGGCAAACGGTCTTCGTAGGGTGGCTGAGAATAATTCGAGGGGGCGCAACGATTCGGAATCTCGACCGGAGAATCGGGTAAGTTCTCAGATTTAATTACGGCAATTAGAACCCAAAAGATTTCTCTCGTTCCGCCATCCGTTCTATTTGCCTACACCCTCTTCACCGTTTCTCTTTCTTCTTCGGCTTCTTCTTGCCGGGATCAGACCCCTCGTGATGTTGCTTGATTGACAGGGGAACTTTTCAACTTATGCACAGTATCTGTTCGAACGGTCAACCACCTCGAATACATCGATTCGAATTCGATTTACCGTGGTTGCCTTTGAACGTGTTCGTCACGGCTTCTAATGGATTCGTGTTTATACATTTTTGAGAGTTTGGGAAATACTGAGCCTATTTCGAAACTTTTGAATAGTTTGAATAAATTGTAAAGGTACTTTGAGACTAAAGAGAAATAATTTTCTAACACAAAATTTGATAAATAGCTTGAAAGATACTTTCAGACTAAATATGAAAAATGAACAAATTCGAAATTGTTAAAATATTTGATTATTAAATTATTAAGTTAAATAAAAATTTGAAAAGTAGCTTTTTGAAAGATACTTTAAGACTAAATTTCAAAGATGCTAAAATTAAATTAAAATAATGATATAAATTAAAATTATTAAAGTATGATTAAATTTAGTTATTAAATTATTAAATTTAATTAAAATTTGAAAAGTAGCTTTTTGAAAGATACTTTAAGACTAAATTTCAAAGATGCTAAAATTAAATTAATATAATGATATAAATTAAAATTATTAAAGTATTATTAAATTTAGTTATTAAATTATTAAATTTAATTAAAATTTGAAAAGTAGCTTTTTGAAAGATACTTTAAGACTAAATTTCAAAGATGCTAAAATTAAATTAAAATAATGATATAAATTAAAATTATTAAAGTATGATTAAATTTAGTTATTAAATTATTGAATTTAATTAAAATTTGAAAAGTAGCTTTTTGAAAGATACTTTAAGACTAAATTTCAAAGATGCTAAAATTAAATTAAAATAATGATATAAATTAAAATTATTAAAGTATGATTAAATTTAGTTATTAAATTATTGAATTTAATTAAAATTTGAAAAGTAGCTTAAATTTGAAAGATACTTTAAGACTACACTTCAAAGATGTTTTAAACTTAATATAAACAATTTTAGGCCTAAACTTGAAAAATATTCTAGTTAAAAGAAAATAAATTAAAAGAAAATACTAGACCTCAATTTTAAAAATGCTTTGTTAAATTAGAAAAATACCCTAACCCTAATTTGAAAAATATTCTACATTTGAAAAATACCCTGCTTGAAAAATACTTCAATCATAAGTCAAAATATGAAAAATCCTAAAATACTGTAAGCCCAAATAAAATGCTCGAAATCCGAAAAAACTCTAAAACAAAATTTGAAATGCAGATTGCAAAAATGCAGAAAAAGAGTCTTTTACGACGTCGTAAGAAGAGATGAATCGACGCGAAGAACAGCTCGGGAACGATACTAAAAACCCAGTAATGAAGTACAAATATACTCGTGTTCACATGTGATCCGTGTTATTTCCCGCGCGACACGCGATACGCATATCTTGCGAGCCGTTGCACGCTACCAGCATTCGACGATGCATCCAAAAACGTGCATTGCCCGTACACGTGCATCTTATATACGTCACTTCCACGTCGACGTCTGACGTACGGAGGCCCGATTTACCTCCTTAGTCTCCGTTTAAATCCATTACTATGTCAATTTTCGCGAAATTTATTAAATCGGTGACGTTCTTCGGGGTAGAGGTTATGTCCTTCACATCTATTTTCCAAATTAATTTAATAGACTCGGACAAAATTTGCAGTTTGGAAAAATTGAAATCCAAAGCTTCAATTGTATTTTAATTTAGAATTCCTAGTTTTATAAATTCGAAAAATCGCGCAGGTTTCTATAGTGTAGTTTTTATTCTCATCAGCTAATACAACGAGGATCTTAAATGACAAAACTCGTTAAAAAATTTTGGTAAAAAACTTTCTTCAAGCTAATGTCTTAGTTCACATATCCCTAATTTTTCCCTTACATTTCGACTTTAGTTTAAATAGTGACCTAGCGTTAAAATTTGAGGGCCTGGAAAATGATAATAGCGGCCTAAAATGTGGCTAATGGTAGACAGATGATCTTTGGAACGGGAAGCGAATATATGTCTAACCAAGAAGTTGCAGGTGACTGATAGACATGATCGACCGGCTGAAATAAACATAAGCGTTCGTATGATTGCCACGTCATGGTACGTATCGCGAAAAATCTATAGAGCATCGTTACGGTGACAGACGTCCGCGAAACTCGAGGCGGTGGTTTCCCTCCGTCGCAACTCGAATGAACATTTATAGGTCGGTGCGGGAATCGATTGACGACTTGTCCAATAAAAAAAACATCGTTTAAATCGAATGTACCGTCTCCGGCCGGCGTTACCGATCATTTCGTTGAAAACTTCAGCTCCAATTTATTTCTCCCTTTTGCAGTCCGATATTTGTTCGGCAGAGACGCGAATTTACAACCGCTCCGATCAGGACGTATTTAAAGAGATTAAAAGCTCGATTGCATTATAAATTTCCCCTAACGAACGTATCGAAGTGATCGTATTTTTTATAGTTAAATAATAGAAAGAATTGTGAAATGAATAGATGAATATTTTTAGAAACCGAGGTGTAATTCCGTGTAATACGTATTTTTTTAGATCGTTGATTATCTGTTTATAAATCTACCTTTTAACCGCTCGAACACCGTCGGTATTAAACATTTTTACGTTGTTCCGACTGTAATTGATGTGTTAAATATTGAAAGAAATTCGTTAGTTTAATTTTTATAAAGGAGGATCGTAATTGTAGAATTAATTATCGAACATTTTACACGTAAACAAGAAAGTGAAAATGATTTAATTATATCGGAATTTCCAACTTCTGGTTAACTTTCCTTAAATGAAATATTTCCTGAACGAATTTTTTTTAGGATCGAAACTCTGACAAAGAACTCTTTGGAATGACAAAAAGTCGGACGATAAGTCATTGATAAGTTTAGAATTTTTATTGTGGCCCGCTGGTTATTAAGAGTCGGGCTTCGGAGATAGGCCTTAGATAAATTTGACCCCTACACGCGTAAGTTCACAGCAATTCAATTTGCCAGATTACGAACGTAGTACTCCAGAAGGAAATGAGTTCGCAATAATCTGGTAAAGTTGATTACAAGTTATCAGTCAGTGAACAGTAATATAAATATAGAACCGAAGCTTTGTTTTCTAGAAGATTCTTCAAAATCCAGTTCGCGGAATGTTTCTTTCACGGAATTATCTCTTTGTAAATTTTTATCCCATGATGGTCACTTTTTTAAACTCATGGTAAAAAAATAGGTTATGAATACTTTCATGATAGTTCCATTAATAGACAGGTAAAAATTATTTGACTTGTGACGTCACATGAAGATTGACCATCTTACAAACCATTGGTAAAAATTATTTAACTGACAACTGGTGAACATTTCGTCATTGACTACCCAACGTTTATAATTATATAAATTATTAAAATAATTTAATCATTGCAAGTTGTACTACGCCCTCACAGAAGAGTTTCAGATTCAGGGAAATTAAATATTCCACTATTGATCCATTACTAACAATTATGAGTCACCGTTCTAAAGTTTCCAGCACTTTAATTACACAGAAGTCGTCATATGCTTCACTTTACCGAAACGTAAAAATTAGTGTGAAAATTTTCAGTAAAGGTTATATTCGATACACGTAATACCGATTACACCCTTGTGAAATTAATTTATCTTGCAACCTATCCGGCGATTTGCCGCGTGTAAGAGGGTGGAAGAGGGCAAACTAGTTAAGCAAATAGACACCGTTTGCAAAGAGAAAGATAAAGAGAGAGGATTGAAAAGGAAGGGAGAGACAAATTCCTCGCGCGATGCGGGATTACGTTTTTAGATCGGCTCCTTAACTTCTCCGACATGGGGCAGAACACCGTGGGGGGGTGTGCGAGGGGTTGATCCGATCGAAATTAAAATTAAAATTATCATAGGGACGTCGAGTGCCTTTGGTGAGCCACGTTTCCCCGGTGTGCAGTTAGTTTTAAGTGGATGGATGCTAGTGGAAACGCGTATATCTCGTATGCCGCTGATTGGAGCCACCCCTTCGAGTGTCCCGGCTTCGATTATCGCAGAGAGTTTCCGCGATGGCGGGGAAGTTTTTCGAGATGTTTGTTAAAATCGAGCGTGGATGAAGGGGGTTAGTTTTTTTCGGGCTTGATTTATTCGCTTCGACGCGAGAAAATTTTGCTTGTTTCAGAGAGTCGATGAAACTTTCACCGACGGCCTGAAATTTCATTCTATTATTAGATTTTAATTGATCACCAGCAATTAATCGACTTCTGTCAGAACATTTGTACCATTCGATCTTTCGACATTCTTTCAGACAATTTTTTTTCATCTTCCATTTTTTTTTATTACGTCTCTGTAGACTTTATTATCTATTGTGTAATGAGCGATGTAAATTATTGATAATGTTGTTAACAATTTTTAAGAATAGTAAATATCATAAATTTTATAATTTTATCGTTATACTTGTATGTATATTTTGCTATAACAATTATAATATTCTAGTATTTTTAATATTGTAAATCTGTAATATTCATAAGATACAGTCTCTGTTTTTAAAAAATCTTGTCAAGTATAAATAAACATATATTATTAAAAATATACAAATATTATATATATTTTTAAAATTGTACTTTTAACAAGCTAACGTGAATTTCTTGTAAATTTATATCAGAACTTGCGTATCTCTTGAATAACTTTTCTACAGTCTGTACCAATAAAACAGACCAGACTATATTACTAAATATTCAAATTATCTGAATGAAATGGAGATTTTTTCCATATCACGAATCTAAAAGAAGCAAATCATGAACAACAGATTACATACAATAAAAATTTCTCTTTTAGCTAACAATAACTTCACTCGGTTCAATATTTCAGGTGATAATCTATAAATATTCGAACAGCAGCGGAATGTTTACGCAAATTTTTGCTTTTAAATATATCTGCAAATTCTGCAATACACTCGAATTATTGTAACAATTAAAATTTGATAATAAAAAATAAAATTTGTTGAGAGCTTGATATAACAGTGTAGTCCAGTTGCTAACCTGTCCTCGAATACGGATCTGCTTAAAATAATGAAAAAGTCCCTTCGCCAATAAAAAAGAAATGCGAGCGATTTTTCGAGCGTCATTTCTCACATTATGGGAAAAGAAAACGAAGAGGCAGACCCTCGGAACGAGACAGCAATCTAAGGAACCAGTGCGCGGATAATCGAGAACCCCTCCAATTAAAGAATCATCCCGCGGTGGAGGGTGATCGAGATACCACCAGAATTCGTCGAAGTTCGCTGTAACGTTCCAGAAAATTAATCGCGACGCGATATCGGGGGCCGGTAATTTTTGCCACGATTTTATGGGAATTTAAGAATAATTCAATTACAGACGGGGGATCACTTTTACCCGAGATATGCTAATTCCGAGATTCGGAACCGCGCCAACCCCGTCCATCTACTAAAAGTCGAGATCGTTTTCAATTTAGAAATCTAATCTCCGAGGCTCGCCCGAAGTGTCCATAAGATAGAAACCACCTCCTCCGGTTATTTTCAATCTGCTCTGATTAAATTCATTAGTTTAATAGCTATCGATATCCGGCGATCTTTCCCTTTATTCCAACTTTACCGCAAACGAACGGCCCTTCGAGGTAACTTCCAAGAAACCTTCTAATAAAATTGCAAAGAATTACTTATTTAACCTTCGATACTCGTCAAGTGTCTCTTCAACCCCCGCTTTGTCCACTGACGGGGTGAAAGTCTTGGTCTGCATAAGAGGGTGGAGAGTTTATCGGCTCTTCGTCTTGAGATATTCTAATGGCGGAGCCCAGTAGGCCCCATGGGCGTCGTCATGGTGTATCGGGCCAGGTAACATATCTTCGCTGCGACTAATGCCTGTCGAAAAAAGGCAGCCCCTCTTGGTCGATTGCGAAGAGTTATTCGCACCGCAAATAGCAGAACATCTTTAAGCATTCTACTAATCAAACGTTTTTGTTCCCTCTTAACTTGAACATATTTAACTTGAGGGTCTAATTCTGAATGAACCCAAAAACTAATCGTGAAGGAATAACCTTAAACAATAGGGAACTTGAAACCTTAATAATATGGGAACTTGAATTTTGGAGGAGATAAAAATGTGCATGAATTGTGAAAGTATGAGACCGGCTAGGCATTCGTAGAACAACACAGGCAGGATAAGACAAAGGGAGATCACAAAGACTGCCGGGGTAAATTACAGTCATTTCGCGCGGGCTGTACATGAACCCGTGTCCTGGTCGTTTTCACATTTGTCCCCTGGATCTGTTACTCCAGGACAAACGACAGACGTTCTCTCGAAAAGGGCCGTGCATTCCGTGCTGACGGCAAAAAAATCCTTCCCGCATTCTCCAAATGACACTAATCGCCTTCCTTTATCTTCCCACGGTTTCGTGGCCGGGCAAAAAAGCACCGATCTCGCTGGACACTCGGCAATTCGATAATTGTTTCTGCGTTTCTTTAATAACTTCTTGCTCGCCCTAAGTGCCACGAAATTTTCGCCCTGCTACCCACGGATTGAAAATCGTGGGATTTCTGTTGCTTGTAGGGTACATCTGTTGACTATCTGGAGATATCCTTTACAACTCTAGAAAATTATTTTTAACTTTCATCCAGTTAGATTGCAAATGAGTTCCAAACATAGTAAAGTTTGACTAGATTTAGATAGTTCACAAAGTAGGCAATTTGAAGTTTAATGGAAATTAATATTCTTTATACTTTTAATTGATCAATTTACAGACTATTTTATTCGTTTCGTGGTCCCATTTAAAAATTATAACAAAAATTTATTTCGCCATAAAGAATCTATTAATTATATATTTAAGTGGGACAAATCTTCTTCCGAGTCGCGAAAGTGAAGAGTAAGTTTCAAGGATCGGCCATTTTGTATGAATACTCCATGGGTTCCATTTGGCAACAATTATGTCACGAAATTATGTTAGAAGTCTCGATCCGTAAGAACTTAATAAACAAGAAACAAGGGGTGCTGTTCTAAGTGACAAGTAAAAAGCCTATGCAGTTATTTTGATCGAGCTTTAGGTTTCAAAGTGATGCGACATAAACACTATTTCGAGATACTTTTGTCATCGAATTGTGTCAGACTTAATAGGTTCACAGAAAATATAATTTGATATATAACTTTAGGTTTGGTGTAACTGGCAGCCGGCCATTTTATATTAAGGCCATTAAGGTTTGGTCACTTTCGTGAAGAATAAGGTGCTTTTATAAATTGTCACACTTCGAAATTACACTTGGAAATTATTCGAATAATTTAATGTTTAGCAAAAGTGCACGTGTTCCTTCGCGATCTTCCGTGAAACACCGTACATTGTCACCCCAATTTTGTCTAACGAAACGGAACGGCTTTAAAGATTTCACGAGCATCTCTTTTCGCCGCGAATTTACAACCAGCTCTCCCCCATTTTGGCTAACCCCAGGCAACCATCATCTTCTCCTGTGTCGCTCGGACGAAGGAGAGGAACAAAAGAAAAACGAAGGGAGGCAACAGAAGAAACAGGCGACCCTTGTTCGAAGCACTCCCACGATTTCGTAGCACGCGATCCAACTATCGGTTGTACATTTCACCCCATACCGCCTTCTTTTTCTGCTGGTCGGATCAGGGTGGTGCACGAACTACGAAAGTTCACGGGGCCGTCTTAAATCATTGTTTAAGTGGCTGGTACCCATTATCTTCTTGTATATTTTCGTTGCTGTCGTTCCACGACGTCTTGTTCATGCCCGTTCCAGGGCTGGCAACCGTTTCACGAATCGAAAACAAGAAACCGAAGTGCGGCCGGATTATTGATTCCACGATGAAAATAATTCCGACGGCGAGAAAGTTACTTACATGCGATCGAATGTTCGTGGCTGTTTTCGATTGAAAAGATTGTGGCTGAATAAGCAAAATAACTGACTTCTTTAATTGCATGGATACACAGGGTGAAATTTATTATAGGAGGTACCCTGTTCTAATTGTTCTCTGTATATTGAAATTTTATATTTTTCAGTGTATTCGAATTTTGTGTAAGATGACTTGTAGTCTCGCTATATGGCACTGTAGAGGTATAGGTGGTATAGACGTAACTTCTTTTATTTGGTGACATTTTAGTGTTAAAATTTCTGCCAGGTTGAAAAATTTGTAAATTTGAAGATTTACAAGTAAACATATGTTTCACAATAAACTATCATTTGACAATTATTGAGTCAACTACCTTTAATAATTTTCTCTTCCTTTGCATAATAAGACATGTAACATTTTTGTTCTATCAACCCCCATTACTTGTATCAAACATATTGTGAAACAATATTTGCTCACAAATGAAAAATGACCTGCTGTAAAATCTATCGAGAATCTGCTGCAGATGAAGTTTCTGTAAAATTTGTGTCCTATTATATCAAAATCGAAAATCACCGTGAAACACCCTGACGAATGAAAAATGTAATTACCGGCAACTGGTGTAAAATCGATAGAGCTACACGTTCCTGTTCGATTGGTAAATCAGATGACGAGGGCTCGTCTGACAAGCAGGGACAAAAGGGAGAGGGGGCAAAAGGAGCCGCGAAATAATCTCTAGGCATTGTAAGCGATCCTCGAAGCTACCCGCATGACATTCAGCAGCCAACCAGTGGCGAACGCACACGAAGCCTTAATAACTTATGGATTGGATATGCGCGTTATTGAGCGGCTCGTTAGAATCCGGGCATTATCGATGGAACCCCCTTTTGCTTGTAAGTCTATACATACATACCGACACGCTATCGCCGTTTCATCTTCCAGATCCTACCACAGGGCACACACTATACATATACAACGGGATATGCGAGAGCGTAATGTCAGAAACGCAACTAGAGCTGCTCATTCATAATCTTCCTTATATTTATGATACCTCCTTATACTCTTTCTCTTATTTTCCTTGCGCTATTTTTCAGGATTTATGTAGCCTGCCTGCTTATAACCTAAGGAGATACACATAATTCCGTGTAGTATACCACCTACTATTTCACTATCCTGACTTTGATCCTTCGTATTTACTTTTTATTTTCTACCATTATCTTTTCTTTTTTACCCTTCTGTAACTCCCTATCTTTTATGCGCGCTCATCCGCGCTACGTTTTTCACACCGCCCTAAGCTTTAATGTTTCCTACTTTTTGTCTTGATAGTTATATCATTAATATTAACACGAATTAATTCATTCATTAACATTAATAGTAATTTCATTAATATTAATAATTTCATTGTACATTTAATGCACACTCGTTTAATGTATATCTTACACGTGTTCGCGCATGCGCAGTCCTGCTATTATTGCCCAGGACATAGACGTGTGATAATTTAAAAATTATTAGGAACTCGATAATTGAAGATGTAGTCAAGATTTATCCACAACAATTTCTGAATAAATATACAAATTATAATTTGTGATATAAGCTTAGCTCGCGTTTAATGCACGGTGCATTAAATGAACTCGTAGCGTTGTTAGAGTGTGTATTTCTTCGATGGTAGAGGATTTTGACAGAAGTTGTAGATCCAAAATGACCCTGAATCGTACTAGGGTTACATATTTTACGATATATCGTAAAAGTTAAAAAACCGCGATGGTGAACGTGTGAACGCGTCTCACATTCAGTCCGTTGTACGAGTGTTCGTATATTGCGACACTCCACGTGCAGCCGCTTGTCGATACACTCATATAGATTGCCGGTAGCGGCGATCGAGCGAATTGAGCCACTGCCATTACTGGGGTTCCGTTCCGGTGAAGTGTCGTTGGTCTCTCTTCGACTCTCTTTGTCGGCCCGCGGCACCTTTAATTAATCGGGTTCCTTGTTGTTTGCGCACCAACCCTTTGACAAGGAGCTACCAGCGATCGATTAGCAATTTGCTTATCGATATGTTTGCCACAATTTCGTCAAAAACGATCTGCAGAAAGTGTTTTCTTGTGTTTTATATATTGATATTTTATGTGTATGCATTTTATGTATACGTACCACATACGTCACATATGTGTACATACGTATATATCGAATCATACATAAAGTACATCAAATACATATAAACTACATGTACACGTTTATACACATCACATATGTCGTACATATGTGTACATATGTACATATGTACATCATATGTATATATGTACATCATGTGTGATATATGCAAACATATACATAAAATTATACATAAAATACGTTAAATACATATAAAATACATGTACACGTATATACACATCGCATATGTCGTACATATGTGTACATATCACATATATACAACATGTGTACAATATGTGTTATATACATACGTGTAAATAAAATTACACATGTGCACGTAAAATATCACATATGTACACATCACATATGTACACATATGAACGACACATGTGATATTTTATGTCATGAATTTTTTAAACATTTTATACAGCTCCTGAATATTTGAGGTACTTGTTAGAGATACTTTTGAAACACTTCTAAATATTTTAGGTTTATTTTGAAATAATTTATACATATATGTACTAATAAATAAAATTATTTTTAAAAGACTAAACCAGCAGAATGTAGGAGAGTTTTAATAACTTGTTGCACGTGAAGTTCGAGCACATTCTTCTGTGTCGAGTTAAAGTTTCAGAAAATCGGGAATTAATTATTGGTATCGATTCGACGAGGTTTATCGACAGCATCGCTTGGTTTCCCGAGAAGGGCCGATCCACGCGACACGGAATGACAGCGTTGAATTCTTTATCAGCGTTTCCTGCCTGAAATTCTGTCCGTCTCTACTCGCCAGCCGCGTTAATGCAATTTAACCGCTTGTCCGGGGCGGTACTAAGGGTTTATTATCAAGAGACAGGTCTCGATAGATGTTACTCGGTATCGATTAACGACGGTTCAACTGACTCTAATCCACCCCCTCTGAGCCACTTCCAGTTTCAATATATCGCATCGATTTTGCAGGCCTCATCTAACCCAGGCCCTCCCTATAGTCTTTGGATCGCTGGCAAATTTTCAATTATTCCCGCACCTGTCTGTCTTTGCGACAGGCTTTGTCGAGCTTTATAGTTATTTGTTTGGGCGTCCGCCGCAAAATTGTGTCGACCGTTTGGCCAATTGATTACCGGGACTCCAAAAAATATTGCGAACAAAAAATTTCGGTACGAAATGTGCTTTGGTATAGGTTATATTACATTTTGTCTCGGTATGAGAATTATATAGTCTGTATACATTTTTACATTAATACTAACACTGACATTATTACTATAAAATTAACATTAACTCGCGGAACGGTTATTTTGAATGTTTGGATGGGGGTTGATTGGGGTAGATTCTTCTTGGTTTGAAAAATTGATGAATTGAACTCTGAATAAAAATTGTAAAAATGGAATATTGGAAATAGAGTAGTACAAGTAGCAAAATAAATGATAATTCAAAATAGTAAAATGAATGATAAGAAATTGCAAATAATTAAATAAATGATATTGGAAATAAATTCTGTGAATACGATATGAATAGATGGAAAAATGTAACAACTATATTAATAATTGTTAATAAATATATTAAAGAAGATAGATATATTTCTTATAAATCCTACTTTTTGTTTATAAATAGGCATTTTGTATAATATAAACAACAAATTACAAATTGTCAATAAACAATTTAATAAATAAAAGATTTTCTAGCATTGGGATTTACCTTATTTATTTTCAATTGTATTGTAATTACCTAACTTCCAAACGGGAATTGAATAAAAGTCTAAAGTATACCTCAGACAATCAATACGCAATCGTCAATATTTCAATATTGTCAATATTAATGAACGCGTGAGGGAAGTTATTGACACATTGTCAATATTTGAATATTGACGGGGTGGTTTAATGTCGACGTTGGGAACTGTAATAACAGAAAACTTCCAATATTCTACTGATTAAAAACCGACGCGTGAACACTCCATTCACAACTGGAATAATTGTTTACATAACTTTAGGATGGTTGGTGCTGGAAGATTTGACAGGTTTTCGGAAAACTGGTTACATGGAAATGACTAAATTTACGTTTAATAAATTAGAAAATTTAGTAATTTGCGAATTCGGAAATTTAGAGATTTGGGGATTTGAGAATTTGGGAATTTGGAGAATTAAAGATTTGGGGATTTGGGGATATAGAGATATGGGGATGTAGGGATTTGGGGATGTATTCATTTGGGAATGTAGAGATTTGGAAATCTAGGGATTTTTGGAATTGGAGGTTTGCGGATCTAGGGATTTTTGGAATTGTAGGTTTGGGGATCTAGGGATTTTTGGAATTGGAGGGTTGTGGATCTAGGGATTTTCGGTATTGGAAGTTTGGGGATCTAGGGATTTTTGGAATCGGAGGTTTGGGGGTCTAGGGATTTTTGGAATTTGAGGTTTGGGGATCTAGAGATTTTTGGAATTGGAGGTTTGGGGATCTAGGGATTTTTGGAATTGGAGGTTTGGGGATCTAGGGATTTTTGGAATTGGAGGGTTGTGGATCTAGGGATTTTCGGTATTGGAAGTTTGGGGATCTAGGGATTTTTGGAATTGGAGGTTTGGGGATCTAGGGATTTTTGGTATTGGAGGTTTGAGAGTTTAGAGATTTTTGGAATTGGAGGTTTGAGGGTCTAGGGATTTTTGGAATTGGAGGTTTGGGGATCTAGGAATTTGGGGATGTAGAAATTTAGGAATTTAGGAACTTGACAATGCAGTAATATGGAAATTTAGAGATTTGAGGAATGGGAGATTAGAATATTTAGGAGTTTGGAGATGTGGCGATATAGGGTTGTTGGAATTTGGGGATGTACGAAATTATGAATGAAATTGGTGATTCTGGAAAGAAAATGGTTTCTTTCTTGTCCTCAGTTTCCAGCAGACCTGGAGCAAAGTAAGAAACAAACTCGACTACCAATTGCCTAGCACCAGTGTGGACTTCGAAAAACGCCATAGAGCATTTTGTAATTCCCATTCCATATCACGCCCTATTAATCCTTTCTCCCCATTCTTACACTAATGCCAAAAATCCAACCCCACGTTGCACATATCTATAATACGCTATGTCTGTCCGTTCCTACTTTCAATCTCGATAAGTGCAAAAGGAAACTTGATATTTTCACATATAAAACCCGCCGAGATCATAGCCTTTTAAATTTTTCTGATTGGTAACCTATGACCTGAACAGCGTGTCATAGGTAACCTAGTTTACTATAACATGCACATATGGTGCAGAGGGCAATTTGAGAAGGGGCATCTCGGGAAGCTGTTGGCGAAAGTTGGTCCATAAGACGATCAAACATCTACAAGATCATCCTACGATCGTAAAACCGTACACCACGTGAACGCGGTTTTGTTTAGTTCTCTGCCGCATAAATGTCCCACCTACGTCGCATGACACCGGGCTTCCTCATCTTTCCCCTCCTTTGCACGCGCGAGCAAACACTTGCTCACGTGGCCACACACGCGCACGCAACCGTGTCGTTCTAACCGGCGTACGTTTGCCGCCCTCCTCCCCCTCCCTCTTTTTTTATAGCTGAAAGTATTGTAAATTCAAACGATACGTGCACGCTCCCGAGCCGTAATTTCTCTCGGCTCGATAAAAACCGACGACGCCGAACGGGCTTCTCTATTTATTATGAAATTTCTTTATGGGTTTACAAGCTTGTCAACGACTCGCCTGGAACACGCACACGCGCGAAGCGCGTTAACCGACGCTCGGATTCATTTTGTCTTTCGACTTTTTTACCCGACTCTTGTGCCACTCTCATTCATAGGTTATAGCGTTATTCTTGTTTTTTTCGTTCGTAATTCTTACGGGAAATTTATTGCTATTTAGGCTAGAGCTGTGATGCCTCTTCTGTGCTGAGGTATTTGTACCGCGTTTTAGCTTGACTTTGGACAGTGGTTCTCAAGATTGTTTGGAAATGTGAATTAGAAGTTCAACTGTTGGGTAAGTGGGAGGAAATGTCTCTTCAACACCCTTTTCGCAAGAAGAGAACCAATAAAGTAAGAAGTCGAACTAGAAGTTGATGAGTTGAACTAGAATTTAACCCCTTAGCCTACGAGTTTTCCGGCAGGTGCGTCAGACCTGCCTAATTACTGCAGCGTTAAGGTAAATAAAGAATGGTGGAATGTTACGTATATTTTGGATTTAGCGATTTTTAATTGTACAAACTGTAATTAGTATCGTACTCGAAACTCGATCTTTATGCAAATATGATTTAGGTTTGTCGTATTTGAAGTGTAAGGTGCGTCACGAGTCTACTTCGATGTTGTAGGTCAAGGGGTTAAGAATTTGTACTACGAAGTTTGGGAAATAGGAATTTAGGAAGAATTATATTCTTATTTTGTAAAAATAAGCTCATTTACAGGAATGAATAATGTAATTGCTAATGAGTAAAGTGATTTAATATATTTGTGTTTACTTGATGTAATCTGTACATTTTGGTCTTTTTAATTTAGAACGTTTAGTTTCGACCTTTCATGTTTGTTTTTTTAATGTTATACACTTTTGGATGATAAAATATAAATTTTGTATAAGAATACACTTTTCGTATATTGCATAAATGACGTGTAGATAAAGAGAACATTCAACTTTACTAATTAATGGCAAATAATAAATATGATCAAGATATTTTGGAAAATTTGAAAATTTGGAAACTTGGAAATTTTATTCTGAGAATTAGAAAATTGGAGAACTTTGAGAATTCTAGGGAATTCTAGAGAAATCTAGGGAGAATTCTAGGGAAATTTAGGGGGAATTCTAGAGAAATATAGGGAGAATTCTAGGGAAATTTAGGGGGAATTCTTGGGAATTCTAGGGAGATCGAGGGAAAATTCTAGGGAAACTTAGGGGAATTCTAGGGAAATCTAGGGAAATCTAAGGAGAATTCTAGGGAAATTTAGGAAGAATTCTAGGGAAATATAGGGATAATTCCAGGGAAATCTAGGGAGAATTCTGGGGAATTCTAGGGAGATCTAGGGAAAATTCTAGGGAAACTTATGGAGAATTCTAGGGAAATCTAGGGAGAATTCTAGGGAATTCTAGGGAAGTGGAAAATTAGGAATATGAAAGTTAGGACTTTTGGAATTGAAAAATTTAGAAATTTGGGAATTTAGAAATTTAGAAATTGAAAAATTTCGGAATTTGGGAATTCGGAAATTTAGAAATTGAAAAATTTAGGAATTTAGAAATTTGGGAATTTGTGAATTTGGGATTCGGAAATTTAGGAATTTAGGTATTTAGAAAATTAGAAAATTAAAAATTTAGAAATTTAGAAATTTAGAACTTAACAAATTTTAGAATTTGAAAATTTGGGAATCTGGGAATTTGGAAATTTGGAAATTTGAAAATTTGAGACTTTGAATATTTGGGAATTTGTGAAATTCGGAAATTTGAAAATCTGTGAATTTAAAAATTTGAAAATTTGGAAATTTGAGAAATCGAGAATTTAAAAATTTGACACTTAAACATTTTTTAAATTTAGAAATTCTGAAATCTGAAGTCTTCACAATTTAAGAAATGAACCACCTTAAATCCACCGTGCCTTGTGCGTTACGTTAATGCGCGCCACATAATTACTTTCATATATCAATGGTTGAGAACTGCTTTAGTAAACAATTCTAAAGATTCGTATGCAATGCTATTCCGTTCCACCGAATACACACCAGAATTTACATTTTCCTCTTTAGATTAAAGCTTTCTTAATGTAATGTACTTTTTATTTCCCGGTAAATACGTTTCAAAGATATATCTACTCCAGACACTTCTAAACATGCCAAATCATATTTTCCTTTTCACCTAAGTTTCCTTAAGATAGTCTTTATCTTACTCCAAATATGTAATTGTGCATTTTACAATTACATATCCAGAATATTATAATAATATTCTGGACCTTTTTCACTGAATATCTTTAGAATTTATTCCTGTTTACAGATTTCTGAAGATTCTTTTCTCAGTGTACTCAGAAGTCTCCTTCGCATAAATCCATTTTCTCATTTTCATTTCCTTTAATATACTCAAAACTTCTCCAAAATTTTACCTTTCTAATTTTAGAGCTCTTACATAACCTAAATTCTATCTGAATGTCACATTCATGTTATTATAAACATGTTAATTGATTTCCAACATTTCCTAAACTTGCTCTAAATTATTCAGACCCCTTAGCTCTTTATCCGATGATTTATTTTACTCTTTTATCACATTTTCTTAATTTCTCTGTTGCTCCCGTTATCTCTTAATCTGGCTCTAAATTTTACAACTCTTATCGATAAGCTGTCGTTCTCTCTTTCCTCATTACTTTTTCGCATTCTGCGACTCTATCTCGTTTTATCTCGCGTCTCTTTCACGAAAGTAACCACCGTGTGTGTGTGGAAGAACGCGCGCGCGCTTACACGTGGATACGCTCGATTAACCGACAACGTTTACTGCTCTACCCTGGCGTGTTCACCTACCCAGGGGGCATCTGAGATTTTTACGACGAGTCGCGTGTCACTTGGGGGTTGCAGGCGATAAAATCCTCCCGTTGGCGAGATTAACGTTTCTGTGGCTCGCGAGAGCCTCTATCTAGAGGACAAACTTGCCCCTTCCCACTTTTTTTTAGACGACGCTGCTTTATATTTACCTATCCTTTTTTTCTCGTAAAACAAACAGCTATATTATACTGCCCGGTTTTTGGTCACTGACTATTATCCGAACAATCAGAATTTTACTCATTTATTAGTTTTACATTCTTCACATTATAACGATTCTGTCAGAATAATTGCTAGTTTTCAGCAATTTACCTTATAACTGCTAGTTTTTAGCAATTTTTATTTGTGAGGTTAGCTTCAAAAGTTCGACACTTCTATACAAAGTAAAATTGTCACATCTTTGATGAAGTTTAACTTGCTGTGTTTATTTGTCAGGTGCGTCAAGCTGACTATAACTGCCAGTTTTCAGCCATTTGTCATTTTGTGAGGTTAGGTTAGCTTCAAAAGTTCGGCACTTCTATACAAAGTAAAATTGTCACATCTTTGTTGAAGTTTAACTTGCTGTGTTTATTTGTTAGGTGCGTCAAGCTGACTATAACTGCTAGTTTTCAGCCATTTGTCATTTTGTGAGGTTAGGTTAGCTTCAAAAGTTCGACACTTCTATACAAAGTAAAATTGTCACACCATTGATGAAATTTAGATTGCTGTTTATTTGGTGTGTCCGTCAGAACTATACCTACAATATGATAACAAATAACGAAATGTTATGTCAATTCTTGACTTTGCAAATTGGGCTCAAACTGAGACTTATTAAAAATTCATCAGATTTGAAAAAATAACCACGTATCAAAGTACAAGAGGTTAAATTGTGAACCAGCTTAGAAAATTGTAAACAAGCTTAGAAAATTGTAAACAAGCTTAAAAAATTGTAGAATGTCCAGATTAGTATTATAAAAGATATCGTAGTCAATTACAGAAAATTCGAAATTCTAAGACACGTGTAAAAGTTAGCGTTGATATGACCTTGCAAAGACCAAGATGAACGACCTATAGCGTGACCCGAAGCTTATCCTCGCCGTTCTATAAAACCATTTGACAAGTCAAAATCGACTTTGAATCGAATGACAACGACCGAGCACTCGTTTACAGGGCGGGCGGACGTCAATTATATTCCACGATGCGTGCGTGAGAGTCGCAAGTTGGGAAAGGGACGGCACCGTAATCGATGTGTGCACCTGTCTGTGGGTGTGTATACGCTGAGGGGTGATTGATAGACCGATACAAAGCATCGAGCGTGGAGCATCGATATTTCGACGCTATGAAAATTTCATTAGCTCGTCATATAATGATATAAAGGTGATGTCCCGCGGGAGGCATGCGGCGGGGTGTGAGGACCCGGTCGACACTCGTCGAGCTGTCGATTAACTTCGTTCATTATTCGACAATTAATAGAGCGCCTACGCGCGGGACACCGTCGATACCCGCTTTCGTCGGGGTTTTAATAATCGACACCGGTGCTGTTCGCCCCCTTCCACCCCCCTCAACCTCCACATCTACGTCGACTTTTCGTTGCTTCCGATTCGTTTGGACTCTGTTTGTCGTCCACCTAGAATTCACTGAGCTCAATATTATTTTACTATAACAATTTTTTACAAATTCAAGTCACATTGCTGTGAAAAATCCTGAAATTATTATAAGCTCACACTTGCAAATCTAAAACCAATATAGCTACCGAAGCCTGTTCTGAAAATTCGGGAACTTAACTATAGTCTTGTCAACTGTAACAATAACCTGATTGCAACATTAAATAATTTTCAATGTAGCTTCACAAATTGCAATACATGTACTCGGATAAAATTGTCTTCAGTATACTAGATAATTTCTTTACAGTATTTGTTAATAGCACGTAACCACTAATAAAGTGGACCTGCTGAAAATATCACCATGTTCGCATTGCACACATGTATGGTTCGTCAACCATCTCTACATGTACCTCTGACTACTATCTTTGACATCGGTCAAAGTTTACATATCTTCGATTTTATAACGAAAGAGAATAATCACGGAACTCAATAGATTCCTGAAAAAAAAAATTTCTGATGAAGATAAAGATCTTGAAACTCGAATGAATATTTAAACGTGACTCGAAATGAAAAAAGTGTTGGATTAGAAGTAAGACTAACAGCAACCCATTTTTTGTTTCAGGTGAGTCGAACTCCGTTTCCCGCCAACGCGGAATTACGAATTAATCGTGGTCCGCCCGGGTTGCACAGGGTTAGATGGTAGAGGGTGAGTGTAACTTCCATAATTAATCCCACAATTACCGATCGCCGGGACTGGTAACCGACTCCGTAGGAGAATCCAGCCCCGAGGATTACGTTGAAAGTGAAGGAGGAATACCGACGGATCGGGGAAGATAATAAGAGGGGTAGGCCGAGGGTAAAAAAACGTCCTATGGCTGAAGGGACAAAACGAGACAGACGAGAAAGCGGAAAAGGTTTAGGGGATGGGAATACCGCGGAGAACGAGCGTGAATTCGGTGCGAACGGGGTCGACGGGAATGTTCTCCCTCTTCAGTCGGACAGGGTGGAACGAGTTCGAGTGGTAATGCACTAATCAACCCCTTGGAAGGCGGATGTATTGGCGCTATAGAGACGGGGCGCAGGGGTTTCGGTTATAATCGAAGGCTGCTCCGAAGGCGGAGAGGTGGTGGACACGGACGAGTGCGAGAACAGGGAAGAAGGCAGAAATAGGGGGTAGAAGGGGGTGGCAGGCAGGCAGGCACCATTCGAGGTTGGAGGTAGCTGCTGTAGGACGGCACCGCGATCGACGTCGTTGTAGCATACACGATGTAAATTTCGCCCGGGTGTGCGGGTGCACCCTATACGATAGGGTGGAATCAAATCGATAGCAGACTAAGATATACCTATCAGTCTAATTGTCAGTACAGAAAGACCGAGAGAGACAGCAGCCCCGTGGTATCGGAAGAACGGATGGCGGGCAAAGGGGTTGGGTGAGTGAAAGGCGAACGCAGAAGGAGGACGAGCGAGCGCGGGGAGAGAGACCAGAGGGTGATAGCAAGGGGTGGGATATGCCAGGCATATAGCTTAATCACCCTCCTACCGTTCTTCAACCTCCAGCCAACCCTCTCGAACGTTGGTACCTACACCAACCCTGCCTTCTCCACGTCCTAGAGTAGCCGGCCTTCCGTCGTCCAATAATCAATAATTATACTCAAATAAAGAGAGAACGGGATGGATGAATCGCCCGGCAAAGGGTTAGAACGGAGCGAGAGTTAGGTATCGGCATAAGATACCGAGCGAGATGAAGCTAAAGCCACCTAGTATCACCTATACCGCATCCTCTCTGGTCTCCCTCGCCATCTACGGGCTGTCTATTCCTCTCACCCCACCTTCTTCCTTCCACCACCATCGATACCACCACTATCAACCCTTTAAACCTATCCAGCCTTCGATTCCTCATATTCCTTCGCATAAGTGATAAGGCCTCTATTGCGTTACCTCGGGCCCTTCGTCCACCTTTTACATTTCAACGTCTGATCACCTAAGTCATGCAAAAACGATCATGTAACCTGTTGACCTTATAACTAAGGTTTAACCCTGCCTTCATCTTCTCTCTTTTTGATCTTAATTGTAAATTTAGGTGATTCAGAGTGACTTTTACACAACCAATGCCAATGCAATCTTATCAAGTACATCAATCTTATCATACATCAGTTAAAAAGATTTGAAAATATTAGGTAGCATTTGGCCTAGCTGGATCTTTGCAGAACCTTTCCGAGACAAAACCTCCTGTAAGCTAGAGTATTCCGAACACATTTCTAATGCCAAAAAGTCTGCATGACCCCAAAAAACTGTTGGCGGTCTATTTGGCGCTAAAGCATCATCCCCATTGAGGGAAACCGCTCGAAATTCCACGGCGTCCCAGTTTTCCTGGTGCACCCGCGCACCGGACGGCCCAGTTAAACGTGGCTGCGTTCACTTTCACCGTCGAGCGAAAGTAAAGGCTGCATCCCCGCTCTCGGGGGCCTGCGAAAGGGGCAAACAACGAGGAGCCGACAACGCAGAACGTTGGACGATGGTAGGGTGTTTGAAAGGAGGATACCGGGTCGGACGAGAGGGGCCGAAGGGGTTGGCGGTTGTGGCACCGAAACGAGAGGGAGGGTGGTGTCTGCTTCGCCACTTCGGAAACTCTTGTGAAGTAGCGGGAACTCCGAGGCTCGCACTCCTCGTAAGCGGGTCAGAAACTTCTTTCGATCCTCCGCCCACCTTCTCGTCCTCCTTTCCCTCTTGGTCTCTTTACCCAACGTTGCCTGAGGTTAGGGATTACGCGTTTGTATCCAACCTTCTTCTCTTTCTTCTTGTTATTTTTTCCCTCCCGCCTCCGCAAAGGACCCTTTTGTCTCCGCGTTCTTCCGGTCGCAGGCCTAACTCACCGTGAACTGTCCTGAATCTTCTAACTGGATGGACTCGAAACTGCCCACATAATTTTCACGTTGTTTGGAAGACTTTCTTTCAATTATTTAAACGTTGCATCTATCTCGATTTTTAATTTATGTCCCAACTTGATTTAGGTTCAACCTGACTTAAACTCTGTGTTTGATTTTACAATAGATTTCTTCACGTTTGGATGATAAAATTGCGTGATACGTTGCAATCACTTCCATTTAGTGTCGCACTAATCATTGAAGATTGAATGAAACTCGTTTACTGATGTTTTTCGATTAACTTGAATTAAGTATTTTCTTGAGGAAAATTTTCCGTTTTCGGCGACAGGATGTAAATCGAATTACGAAACGGAGAAACGCGAATTGGATGCACGTCAGCTTTAAATCATCCTTTCAAGAGCAATCCACGAGGGATGAAATCAGTACTTGCAGAATCAATTTGTTGTTAAAACGTAGCATACATGCGTACCCATTGAAACTGACAAAAGGCCGACGCTGCGCTAGGAATTCAGAGGCAATTTAGCGATTATCGACATCGCTTCCCACCCTTCAGCTTCGTTAAAAAGGATTTCTCTGGTACACCTAGGAGGCTGCCTTTTCAGCCGTTCTGCTGATGTAACGAGAGCGATAATTTGAAATCTCGTATTAATTTCAATTGCACCATAATTAATTCGTCTTCCTTTTTTTCAACCGGATGAAACATCAAAATTCTCCAATACCCGCCGCATCCTTGGAACCTCGACGTTTCCGTCAAAAATCAGAACCTTACGACGTTTCCCGTATGCCGGGGATAAGTCTGGTCTACAACACGTGCTGTTTCGTTGTACGAGGGCGAAGAAACCCTCGGTCCACCCCCGTGTGCCTAACGAGGGCACTTCAAAGCGAACTGGAGCGATATTAAAATTAGAGATCCGTCATCGAAGCCGGTTCTCCTGCGCCCTTCGTGAAACGCGGGGACACGCTCGGACGATGGTAATATTTCGAAGGGGGTAGAGGATGAAGACGGAGGGTGGGAGCAGAACGAAGAAAAGCAGAGACAGAACGAGCGGGACGCTCTGTGAGGGACGCTCGCTCGGCCAAAAGGGTGTTACGATAAGGGGTTGAGCCTCGACCGAGGAGGCCGGTAGATCAATGAAAAGGGTTGCGAGGCCCGGGGTTGGATTGATCGCCGATAGGGAAATTTCGTTAGTTTCCTCCAGTCATAAAAGGCGGCAAGGGTGGTGGTGGTGGTGGTGGTGTTGGTACTTCAGCCAGCACCGCGGAGAGGCCTAACTAACGTTCGAGCCACCCTTCGAAATTCACCCTCGTAGGGTTCGCTCGCACGGGCTGTATACCTCCAAGGAAACACACGTCAGAGTATTAACGAAATTTTAACCAATCAATGAGAAGTTCATTAGCCCGTACCGCGAGTATTCCCTCACCCCTCTTCCGGCGGACCTACCCACCCCCTAACGCGAGTAGTATCGCGAGAGATCGCGTGGCGGTGATAAAATTCAACAAACCACCGACTCGCCCAAAGCTATTTGCCCAAGAACGTGAAATCGACTTTTCAATCCGCGGTGATTGAAAAAGGTGAAAAGATATTTTTCCAGGTTTATTCCGACGGACAGCCACGATATTCAAAGTGTAACTGATCAGGGAGAAAGCCGTGTCAAGAGGGTTGCTTTTTTGCTGCGTCATTTGTCTCCAATATCTCCAGTCACCCTCGGCGCTAACGTGGACAACGCGGGGTGAACACTCGGAAGAGAAAAAGATTCAACGATATGTTACATTTATTTAAACAAATGAAATTTACCAAATTTCAAGAATTAGATTGTAACAATTCGGGTACGACTTTGAAGTAGGACGTATGAGATATGGTTGAAATATTCTACAGGAATGGGTTAAAGAAAGTAATTGATTAATGTGACAAGAGTGTTCTCCATTTCTTGAGATTACAGGTTACATTAATATTATCTTGAACATCTTGCCTTTAAAACCCCTTTTAATCTTCTTGGCAGAGAATGCAACTTCGTCATAAAATTTGATGCAATTTTTTGCTATTCTTCTTCTAAAGTACTTTTAAAACCTTCTTTATTTATTACATCGCATTGTCTCATATTTCTTTCCAAATAATCCCGAACGTGCTATACAGAACCTGAGTCTGGAAGGAGAAAACTGTTTAAGAACGTTACACTTCATATGTCGATAAATATATTAATTATTCAAATACTAACACATCGAAAAACTATTTTCCAAATCTACTTCAGTGTCATTTAATTTGTCTGAAGTAAACAATTAAATTTACTTGTCTAAATCTGGGTTGCAATTAATCAAAATTTGGAATTAAAGACATTTGACCGAAACAATTTCCAGAATATACTTCACCCTCTACTTATGGCAAGATCAGGTGGTACCTGCTAATTCAGACTTGTATGGGGATGTATCCTCAACAGACAATTATGACCAATAAAAATAGACTCCAATACGTATGACTAAAAGAAGATTATGAAAACTACCCCTTTACGTCAATAATTCAAGTGACTAAACTTTGTAACATAGTATTTCATTATATCTAACTCTAAAACCTTCCATATGACCAAAAGAACCTGTAAAAATCATGCAAAGTAACTACCACCTTACAAGAAGTTAATATCCAAAAACAGATTTAGACTTTGCAAAATACATGCAATGTACGTTTCCTGAAATGTTCACTGTAACAAAAAATCCGAAACATTTGACATAAACAAAAGAATTCGTAGAAGATAGGAGCATCCTCAAAAACGCAAGGACGCCGCAAGTCCTTAGGTGACGGCGCCTAATCCCTTCATCCCGTCACGGATCAACAGTTAGCAAATTGTCCTGGGTGTCCGTTGGTTTTTTGTCCGTCCGTCATTTGTCTCCGATATCACTCCGCCACCGCCCCCCGGCCACCCCACCCCATCTACACGCTACAATATATCGAATAAGCCGCAACGACAAAAAGAGCGGGCGACGCCGCGAAGGAAGGGTTGCGACGGTGGCCCATGGAAAGAACAAAGAGCGCGTAACGGAGGGGTTGGTCCGGGGTAGAAAGCGATATAGGCGGAAAGGGTAGCCGACCGCGTAAGGGAGGCGCAGACGGAGCGGGCAAGAGAAAGAGAGAGACGGCCGGATGGGGCGTAAGAGAGAGAGGGCGGCATTTAAAACCGAGACGCGCGGAGAAAAAGAGATTTGCATTGGGGCGGCGAGGGGTGGCACGGGGTGCGGTTTTCTGTTGCGGAAGACCAAGGGGGTGAGTAACGACACGTATCATACGCGGAACCGTATAACGTCGGCGGACACGTACGTTCGATATCGCGCTGGTATTTTACGGGGAAGTTCCACCCTTCGGATCCACCAATTAGACCACGCGAAGGAAACCACCCTCTGCCAGGTTCTCGGGATCTCTTCGGCTTTTTCGTTGGACATGTGTGACTATATTTCATGCACATCGTACAGAATTTCTTCAAGCTTTCGTAACTTTCCTTCCACGGATCCTTCGAACATTTTATAACCATTCATTTCGTAAAAACGTGTCTTCTTTCATTCACTTGTATTTTTTAATACGAACATCGATGTCTTTTAATACATTTAAACAATTGTCAACATCATAATAACGTTCATTCTGTAATTTCATCCGCATTTCAACCATACAATATTAATGTAATGTCCATGTAATATAATGTACAATGTAAGTACAATGTCTAATATAACCAGCATAATGTCCATCTAATATAAACGTAGCATAATGTAATATAAACATGAATGTAATACGTACAAAAGTGTAAAGCACACTGTCCATGATATAAACATATATAAATGCAGAGAAAAATGCGTATACAAATGAGTACAACGTAAGATAAAATATAAGTATAATAAAGCACAATATGTAAAAATATAAAGAAAAGACCCATATAAAATAAAGCACCCATAGATGTTGCCCTTAAGATGTTGCCCATATCTGTCCAAAGTTAAAAATTTCTGTTTGTAGAATGTTTCGAAAAAAGTGCTTTCTTGTTAAGGATTTTCAATCGGCTCAAACGGTGTCAGCTTCGACGGCGTTGAAGGGGTGGCTCGGGGGTCGTACGTTTCATAATCGGCGGCACTGTGGCCGTCGCCGCTTATTGACAGAGCCGTTCAATATACGAAGTGTTCGGTGACATTTATACGATGTGGAAGGCCGATGATCGCGGGCTTCCATTGTTGCGTCGCGTGCAGGGACGCGGACGCCGCATAGTCGCGCTGGCTAATGAGAAACTCGCGAGCGTCGAGGACGAACCGACGAGATCCGACGACGCGATTCGTCGGTTCGGGGTTGGACTCCGCACATTATTTCATCGACGTTTCGCAATTCTTTGTTTGATCTACTGTTTAAACGGATTGTAATTTTGTTTAGAAAATATTGATTCAGTACTTTTTCTTGCAATATTTATATAATTTATTACATTCTGATATTTGGTTGAAATTTTTCGAGTCTGTTACATGCATTTACAATTTTTCGGATATATTTTTTCCATTACCACCCCGATGTTAACACTCAAATATTTCTCAACATCAATCTTATTAAACAAAGTTAAAGATTCTAACAAAAAATGTAGCCTACATGACATATTTCGGGGATAAAACACTTGAGGGATGAAAGGAAAAGTCGCCATGAAGAATTGACCGTAAAATCAAAGGGTATGAAAGGTGGGGGTCAAGGAAACAATAATAGAAAGGAAGGTCTACAAGAAGGAATTTGAGCCTAAGAAAAGGGCAATTCTCATGGCAAATACAACGGGAAAAATAAAGGAAAGAGAGCACGTCGAGAGAGAGACATCGTAAGAGAACAAAGACAAAGGGAGAAAACGACTAGCATTGTACAGAAATGGTTTCGGCAAAGAGTGGCCTCGCTGGTGCTCGCTCGTAATAAGCATAAATCCTCGGAGGCTTATCTAGCGGCGCCCAGAAGAACGCTAAAATAAAATATCATACATTCTGCCTTCTACCCTTCGCGCCAGGCCATGTTACGGCTACCCCTTACCCTGCTACTCTTATCCGTTCGCTTTGCGTCTCCATCCCACCTTTGTTTCACCTTCCACGTTTGTGGATAACGCTCGGAATAAAATATTCCTTCATAAACATCTTCCTCTGTCCATCTCGTACCCTCTCGAAAAAGGAAAAAACCGTTCGACTCGTTAGCGATCGAAGCGAGGAGATTCAGCCTCGGGATCTGGGTCAATTAAAACAAGAGCCGAAAAGCCAGATCGAAAGGGTTCAACTGATAGACAGATATATCCAAATCGGTTTTTGATCGAGTAAACACGAACGGTCAAAAGAGTCTTTATGGCCGAGTGATTTGGTGGAGATTGATCATGAGTGGACATGGATCGATACAGAGCAAGGTCAAAAATAAAAACTTTCGTGGAGTTCGAAGGTAATATTACATTCTATATGTACAGAGATGAGCTTATAAGGGATTAGCGTGGAAGGAGCTGTGTGTCCTTAGAACCGAGGAACGTACTAAAGCACCTAGGGAGATGACTTAGGCAGATTGCAAGAATAACATAGGAAAATTCTAAGAATGGAGATAAAGTTGTGACATCGGTTGATACAGTAACGTTCCAAATCTCTGATCTCTCATATCTTAAACTTAAAATTGCCTTAGTGATCAAAAAGTCTCATTCGTGCGAATCACGTGTTTTGTACAATAAGCATGTACTTGCCAGCGTCCAATTTGAATGGGAAATTAGTACGTATCCTTTATTTATGCGATCGTTTTACACCAACGGTAGAATGTACATGGCGTACCACGAGGAATTATGTAATAAGGAGTTAATGAGCGATGAGGTCCGAATTTGTCTATGAATATATCGAAAGGACATTTGTTTTGAGAAAGGATAATATTGAATCAGATTCGAACCTTGCAATATACTTGGTAATCGCTAATCGCGATGGATTCAGGGTGGATTTTTGTGCGCGTCGATGCAGCGCGAGATGTCGGCCAAAGGCACGTAGTCGGTGTAATGAGGCGAGATACATTCGCCGCTGGGCGGCCCCGTCGGGGGTGGTTGCCGGAGAAGCTCTGCCGGTCGACGAAGGGGGGTGGGAGCTGAGCCGGAGGGAAAGGGTTGAGCTCGAAGCCCGATCAGTCATTAGACAAGTGGGTATTCACATATATCGAGTTGTAAAATCGATAGGGGTGTCCGTTAGCCGTGTATCCTGTAAGGAAACGATGGTGGGGATGAGATGCGAGCCGATAGGACGGGAGAGGGTGCAGGGGGGGCAGGGACAAGCAGGGAAACGAGGCTCTTCGCCTCGACATCAGACGGACGAAGACAGAACGCAGCCCCTTTTCCCTCTTACCGCACTTCCCCTTCGACCCCTTTTGTTGCTTCGCCATCCACCCCCTGCCACCGCACGTATCCAGTCCTTGCATATTAATCCTGCCCATAATTCCCACTTCCCAGTTTGGGCAACCCTTCGGCTCTGGCTGCCTCGCTACCCCTGTCGAGAGAGCGAAAGGGAATCAGAATAAGCAAGGGGTGGGCTGAGGAGGGAGGGAAAGGGATAGCCGCCTCCTATCGATTGGGCTTTCTTTCCGAGCCCGGCTTTTAATTGGCATTCTCTCGTGGCGAGAAAAGGAGAGAGCCTCCGAGATCCTCTAACCCCTTCCCTCCCACCCACCCATCAGGAACCGTGGTGTGTTACCTTCGAAGGGGTAACAGCCCACGATCTTTCTTACCCGACGAAAAAATTACAAATCCCCCTTGGTTCCGTGTTCCTTCAAGAATTCTCACCTGAATCGAAGAAGACATTTGCATTGCACCCCGAATGAAATCATCGCTGGTTAATTTTTATTGATGTACAACTGCTTCTAAGCTGTGTACTAAAGATTTCAGCATAACCAAGCACAAGAAATTTAGAATAGCGAGAAGCAGTTGAAATGCCTCACATGCTGCGTTAATAAATAATTAAAAATTACATGTAAAGTGCCAGAGATCGAAAATATTTCTCACGGTACAATATTTGAATATTAATATCGTGTTGCCGAAGCCGGCAACCGAAACAAAAATAGTATCCCACATAACTGGGCCAAGTCACTCTGAAATAGTGAAAGATAGACAAAAATTTCATCGGGCAGATTTAAATGGTATCGAATGAAGCGTCGCTCCAGAAAAGCGAAGGTCACCTTTTTTAAATGCAACAGCGTATTGTATGTACATTCCTTTTACGTAATTACCAAGGGCAGTGACCTTTACATGAAAGAAAAGTAGATTATATGTAGTAAAAATGATAACGACAGAAAAAAGCTGTATATAATTTTATTTAATCGTGGGCCAACGCGGGTATTGAACATGGCAAAACAAAGAACACTCGAGCACGATCCGACCGCATAGTATCAAGCATCCGAAACTCGCATCATCCCTCCCTCGACCAAGGAAGGAGATCCCGCGGAAGTAGTCGGGCTCCTGCGGCCATAACGATCCCTCGCGGCTCATCATTGGTGGACAGGCAACGAAAATTAATACACGAAGCAACCGGCCTCCTTGCGCACCCCCTGCGTGCCGTCGCGCACACGTACTCGTTTCCGCGGTCACGTGTGCGCTCAACCCCGCGGCACATAAGTGCGAGGAGGGTTGCGGCGGTGTGCGTGAAGATTGATTATACCGCGGGAGAAAATGTGATCAATAGCTCGACAAACAAAGGCCCCTCGGACGCCTGTGTATAATGCAAATAGCAAAAATCACGGAGCTCCGAGCAACCAAGCCAGAGGGTTGAAGGAGATGATCGACGGTCAAGAAACAATGGCAACCAACGCCGGCTACTTCGAGCCACCTCGCTCGACACCGTCTCTCTCTCCCCCTTTTTCTCGAACCCTCTCTCGCTCGACTTCTCACCCCCCGGACGCCTTTGGGTTTGCTTTAATTTGCATGCGACCGATCATGTCTTCCGGTCCGTCTCACCTTCGTCCTGACCACTGTTACCCGCCATGCCTCGCGACCATCGATCAAGCCTCGCTTGTTTTTACCTCGTAACACCTACCTCCCTCTATGGTACCCTTCCTCATGGTCACTAGACCCGCGCACATCATGCCTAACTCTATACCCTTAACGAGCATTGCTTTTATCGATGACACAGGGATGCTGTTGCGCAAGAAGGAATAATGAGATGCATGGTACTGATTACTGCTTTTTTCCTTCCCCACACTATGCTTTTAAAGAACAAGGTCTAACACTAAAACTACCAAATGACCGCTCCACAAGTTTTATTACTTGATTTATTAAACTTTTGAAATCTGCATTGGTTTTCAAGATAAAGAATTAATGTGTGTACTAAGTTTTGTTGTCTTAACTTCATTTTTCCTTTCAAAGTGCATATTATACAAGTTTAGTGTTAAATGAAACACTTTTCTCGAACAATATATGTTCATACCTAACCTTGCTGAACAAATTTGTAAAAGCCTAATAACCCTTATTAGAGTGCTTACACAGCTACAATTTCACGTGCCTCGCGATTTATAAGAACAAGGACTTATGCAGTGTAAATTTAGCCCGTTAATTCATCAAAACACACGTTATTCCATTATGATGACACCGTGCCAAGTAATACTTCATATTCCGAAGAGGAAAAGTGCCTTTAAGGTGGTCAAATTCAAATTTCCCTGTTGGCAGTGTTATATCCCTAAAACTCAGGACTTCCTTTTATTCGAAAACATATCGTGGAACACGATGCCGTTTTTATTCTCCCGCAACCGTACCTCGTATCTTTCATTGCCGCGGTATATCGGTGAGACAGATTGAATGATCTAAAAGCGGGATGAAAAAAAAAATTTATGATCCCCTGTCCGCAGAGTGTCCCTATTCAATGGCGATGGTCATAGGCTAACCTGAGATCTGGGGCAAGATCGAAATTCAATATGGAAGGCAACGTGTGACTGCAGCAATCGAGGGCCCGGGTTTTACGAACGACTCGGGGACATTAAATTTAACGAATCCGCGGACAGATAGAAACGTTGATGTTATCGATACATGCATGAGCCAGCTGCTTTCTAATAGCTTGCTGGACAAATGGAATTTCTGCCGGACTAACTTTCCATGGTTGATGAATTTCTAGTAACAGGGCTCTGGCTATTTAGGTTAGGTTTTTAATTAATCTAATCCTATTTTATGCGCTGTAGACACATACAAATGCATTCATATATTTATATATTTTTTCACACATGCTCTTTTGGGTTGAAATATTAAATTAAGCAGTCGTATCTAGGAGTTATCGTTTATATGACGTGTTAATTCTGTAAGAAATGTAAAAATCAGAATTCCATCAGCGATTTTTGAACATGGGAAGAAGACACGCACGTTCATGCGATTGTCGCATTCACGAAGTAAGTTGAACGATATCGACACGCTGTTAATTCCAGCTGTCCTTCCTCTCGGTTTCGCTCGCAAAGCGATAACCTACCCCATAGCTAATGGCGGACATTATTACGAGCAACTTCGGGAACTTACCTCCCCCTCACCCTCCCTCGTTCAGTCAACCAGCGTGTATAGAACATCGATGCGTACTTATCTGTATCCTTGCAACCCCTTCGTCGTGTGATCGCGACGTACAAAGTAACTTAAAGCCATAGACGTATATCGATTGTGAACAATGCAGAGAATTGACATGTAGCTACCGTTAAATAAACTAAAGTGTGTGAAAAGACTGTAGTTCAAGGATCTTCGATCTTGACCCAGGTGATAAATTGTATAAATTATGAGTTTTTAATATGATTCAGTTAAGTTCGGTACATCTAAATCATATGAGGAACTAATTATTTGTTGGTGTTATCGCTATTAAATATTTGAAAGTTAGTGATTTAAATTACTTATGTGTTCATTTTACAGGAATGAGATATGAGTCTTCGTAGATCTTCAAAATGCCGGAACATCTCTTGTGATCGATTTCAGAAAATATTCTCTAGTGAATATTTTAATTAAGCTTGTTTAATTAAATTCACTGATGAACTAAATTGAGAAACCACTACAATTTCCATAATCACCAATTTTACTGAATTTATATTAAAAATTCATTCATTCTCCAAATTTAAATCTTGAGCCTGATACACAACTAGAAATTGAGAACTAGATTTTTTCAAATCAATCACCTAATAAATTTTACTGAATTTATACTGAAAATGCATTCATTCTCCAAATTTAAATGTTGAGCCTGATACAAAACTAGAAATGAAAACTAGATTTTTTCAAATCAATCACCTAATAAATTTTACTGAATTTATACTGAAAATTCATTCATTCTCCAAATTTAAATCTTGAGCCTGATACAAAACTAGAAATGAAAACTAGATTTTTTCAAATCAATCACCTAATAAATTTTACTGAATTTATACTGAAAATTCATTCATTCTCCAAATTTAAATCTTGAGCCTGATACAAAACTACAAATTGAAAACTAGATTTTTTCAAATCAATCACCTAATAAATTTTACTGAATTTATACTGAAAATGCATTCATTCTCCAAATTTAAATCGTGAGCCTGATACAAAACTAGAAATTGAAAACTAGATTTTTTCAAATCAATCACCTAATAAATTTTACTGAATTTATACTGAAAATTCGTTCATTCTCCAAATTTAAATCTTGAGCCTGATACAAAACTAGAAATGAAAACTAGATTTTTTCAAATCAATCACCTAATAAATTGTACTGAATTTATACTGAAAATTCGTTCATTCTGCAAATTTAAATCTTGAGTCTTCAATCCTTAAAAGTCTACATTTTATCAGATATATGGAATTAATTTGTCCAGGAAATAATCTGCTCAGTTTCCCAATCTCCGCATCCTCATCCCCCATCAAACGAACAAAGAGAAGACGAAAAGAGGCGCAAAAATTGTTTATTGAACACCGTTGCAAATAAAAACAAAGAAAGAAAAAAAGAACCGATGTTTTTTAAATCCGCAGCTCATTCTATTGGCTAGACCTGTCGATGCACGCCGGAGGCGTGAATTCCGCGAAATTGAAGCTTTGCTCCTCAATTAACCCCCGGAAAAGGGATGATGCCTCACCGGGGAAAAACAATTGATACGATCTCGTTCGCATCGCCCGTTGCACCGTGCAAAACGCATTCAGGTTTAAAATCGTCCTCTCCCTCTCTCTCGGCTGCTGTCGGGGCTCTTTCCAACCCCTGGGCTACCCTTTGCACACCCTTCGCTACAGATATTTTCGTCGAATATAACCGGTCGAGTAACACGTGGATGGGTTCCGATTCGGAACTTCCGAACGTTTCGCGATTCATCGCGATTGATCACGCCACCCCCACCTCGTCAATGTTTGCCCCGTAAGGAAACCACCCTCGCGACACCCCTACTTTCTAGGGAATTACGAATGTTACAATAGCTGAACATACTGATTCGACTCTTCTTCCGTAATATTTTATTGGAAATTTTCTGCTACTTTAACGTATTTTTGGTACAACACTCGTAATAAAACACTATACTTTTCGGGATTTTTATTGTCTTGTTATTACGGATACTAGCCAAAGAGCTGAGAAATGGTCTTTCATGGAATCATTACTATTTTTTATTTTTTCAAATTTTCTTGTCAATTCATTTGTCATTTATGAGTTGAAAACTAGAAAATAAAAATTTGTATTTTCACGTTACTTTTTGATTTGCACGAACTATAATACAACAGTTATAGTTTTACAAATATCGTCCCAGTAATAGTAATATGTAATAATTAATTAATTTCTGAAGTATTTTTCTCGGTTTCATTTGCATTTTATTATACTGTGCATGAATACATATTTAATCGATCTTTTATTTCATCCCTTCATTGCATTATGTTTAAGTTGTACTTTTTCAAATAGTAGCAACTTATAAACATACGAATAGCAAATTTATAAAATTATTAAAAATATCTTGAATTACAATTTTTCGTCATATCAAAATATTGTAAGTGTACAATATAAGATATAAATATGTTTGAAAAAATTGTCAACTACGAATAACAAAGGAAAAATATGAAAGAAAATATCGCTTTCGTAGAAATTCAAGTGATGAGAACTTTTCGATAATAGGGTGAGGTGTTTCGTGACGACAGATCGGTCGATGATGGCTACCATAAATTAATAATGACTCTCGATCAATAGATAATAGACGACTCCTATTAATGTAACGATTCTAATATTACTCGTAATCGAATCCATCCTATTTCTCTAATTATGCGAGCCCACGTTCATGATCTTATCTCAACTAGTTCACACTCCCATTCATCTCTTAATTCTTTATATTTCCAATTATTACAATTTTTATTTGAATTTTAAATAAAAAAAAATTATTCAAACATCATTTGTTAAGTCATAAATATTTTAACGCTTCAATTGCAACAGATGGGGCACTCCTCAAAAATTATATTTTAAGATAAATAATTTGCATCGAAAAGTTACTAGTATTTTAATTTCATTAAATTTTAATACTTTCCATATTCGTTAATTTACTCATAAGAAGGTTGTCAAGACAAGATGACTAAATATTACTAAACAAAATTTGACTATTGGATGTCAAAAGATAATTTTTAGTATTTTAGTAGAAAATTTATTATCGTGCAATCATATAAGTCTGAATATATCTTTAGCTTCCTTAAATTCGCAGCGAACCCTTTCGTAAAACATAAAAACAAATTATGACTGATAAGGAAAAATAAAATTTAAGCACCTTGTCTTAACTTCAACCCTTAATTTGGCTATAATTTTTCCTTCCACCAATATCTGTCTCATTCTAAGCCCCTCCCCCGGTTTATTCCTCGTTCCCTTTGTTTCTATGCCCGATCTGCCACTCATTTTCCTTTTTTCACCCATTTGCCCCTGTCTATTCTCTCTCCTCTTTTCACCCTGGTTGCACCCTTTCTTTCTGATCGCGTTTTCCAACACGCGTTCATTGTGCCTATTCACATGGAGCGAATGAAACAGCTAGATGGGACTCGAATTCTCATTCGATTGATTACTTCCAATGGGTGGGGGGATACTTTTATTATTGATATCCCGAACTCGTATCTTTGTAGATGTACAAATCAATTTTTCACGGGACGGGATTTCATCTGTCGAATTATTTGCTAATTTGATTATCGTTAGTGAAAGTACTTGTTCTGCTAACTCTGGAGCATATTGCCAAGGGCAAACTTCAGATTAGACTGTTTTAAAAAATATCAAATAAGTGAAATAAATAAGAGCACTGTTCCCAAATGAACAGGACCACATTAATAATCCTGTAACTTTATTTCATTGATGGTTTCCAGAAAAAATTACATCCGAATAGTCTCTATGACCAAGTCATAGGCTACCATGCCCCTTTTTCCATGCCCAGCTCAACGACCCAACGCGTTACCCGCAGGTCGAAGGACTCGAGTGTTCCAGACCGAGCGTAGACGAATCTTAACTCAATATACCAGTAATTACATTCAGAACCGACGAGATTTCAAGCTATCTGGCCTGTTAAGCGGCCAATATCGATTCGGTGCAATCGATTCGATAAAATTAATAAAGAGCTTCTGCTAAGCTCCTTACCCGCTGATAAACGGCTCCCGAAGCAGATCTGGATTCACGGGGGCGGAGTTGGATTCCGTGAATATGATTCTATATTTGTATCGATGGTAATGTAATTACGTTCGTGTCCGACTCGTGACAAGTTGAAGCAGGTACCGATTGCCGAGTCTCCCTAGTAGCATCCGTTATTAATTAATAAGCGTGTTACGATTAAGTCTGATGGAAATGATTCTTTTAGGATGACATTAACGAAGCGAAACTTTGCATTTCAGATTAGCCAATTGGTCGAGGAGGTGTCCAGACTGCAGCAGAGCCTGCAGCGTCTCCAGGAGACCAGCGCACAGGCGACAGCCCGACTGGAGGAAGAACTGGAGGCACGCAGACAGCACATCAGCAGACTGGAGAGCAAACTGGAGCGACAGAGGGACTATGACGACCTGAAACGCGAAATTAACGCGCTGAAGTCCGTCGATCTCTCGCAAATTCCAACCGGTGAGCCTGGCAAGAGCTTGGAACACCTTCTGATGGAACGCTCGAAGGCGCTTCAGCAAACCGAGAGCCTGAAACCATCCAGCACCCCGGATGCGCTCGGTAAGTCGAAGCTAATCAATTTTCTGTCACCGCGGATATCGTTCATCAATCGTTTCGCGTAAAATTCGTTCTGGAACGAATCGTCCGCTTTAGATCAGGAATTGTCCGAAGGACACATTAGTTGAAACCTTTCTGGTATTGCTACTAATTCCTGCGCTGAACTGGTCTTCGATCCCCGACTCTCTCTCTCTTCGAGGCTACGTCGAAGGGCTCCATGTAATAATAATAATAGTAATAAAAAGAAAAAAAGGACACGAGTCACGCAACGCGGACGCTTTTATAAAGAACGAGGGATGACTGAAGGAGCTTACCGAGAGAAAAGGAACAACAAAATAACTCTTGCTTGCCATTGTGTTCTTTAACTTTTATCTTCCTCGTCTTTCTCTATCCCAATCTCTTTACTAATATTCTTACTGTTCGACTATATATATATATATTGGTCCTGTTTTTTTTCTTCTGTCTCTGTCGCTAACGGTAATGCTATCATTCTCTGACACTTTTTTTCTTTCTCTCTCTTTAGCTCTACTTCCGTCTTTATCTTTGTCTTTCTTCCTCTGCCTCTCTGAGATCCTTTACTGCTTAGATTGCACACTTTTCGAGCTGCTCTCTCGCTGGTACGTGAATTAACGTACCCCTGTAGAAGGTACTAACGTAACCGTGACCCGCACGTTGTCCCCAAACTCCTTACCATCACGGACATCATTCCCCAAGTCCACCTCATGTCGCCCGGAGCCCCGACTACGACCGTCTGCACGCTGGGGAAAAGCCCCGTACACGCAAATTCGTGGACAGTATTCGGCAATATTTATCCGGGTGAATGCGTTTCACGAATCGATCGGGGAATGAGAAAAGAATGACAGAGCGAGAGAGAAGCCGCGTGATCACGGCAGAGAAGGAAAGCCAATCATCGTATCTGGGTTCCAAGCGTGTTATCCTCCTCAATTTCGTAGCTTCTCTAGCAAAAAAAAAAATCTGTAAACTGTTCGAGAACCCCGTCGCAACGGAAGGATTCCTTTGAAAAATGACGAGGGAAACCGTACCCGCGACACTTTTCCTCTCGTTGGGCCACGTTGTTCCTCGTTTGAGTGGACCAAGCGACGAAGCGTCGAAAAAGAGAGTCTCGGTCGTCGTCTATCGTCCAGGAGGCCACCGAAGAACTTAGGATTACCGGCTGTCAGACGCGACACGAAAGGGACCCGGTTGATCAGTATCGAAAACCGTTAGGTCGACTGTCACCCGCGTGTGTGAGCTCGTGTTGACGCGGTCCCTTGTGTTTTTGGTGGTTGCAGGTGGACTATCGTCACCCCTGCAGCGCGCCTCTACCGCCTCACCTCACGGGGTCGGGGGTGTGCCGCCTTCGCCCCACCTGTCCTCCCAGCAACCACCGCCGCCACCCCCAGCAGCAGTCTCCCTTCCTCCACGTTCCACTCCCACACCCTCATCAGCCACCTCAACGACGTCCAGTCTCCTTTTCCCGCCTCCTCTCCAGAATGTCGAAACCTTCGGCTCCTTTCTCGGTGAAGAGATCGTCGCCAACTGGAGGCGGTCGTTGGAGAGGTCCATCATGAATCAGCAGCAGCAACAGCAACAACAACAACAACAGCACCAACCTCAACCGCAACAACAGCCGCCGCAGCAACAGCAGCAACAACAACAACAACAGATGACTCCACTGGGTCAACTTTCGCAGCAACAGTTGCAGCAAGCTCAACCACTAATTGGCTTGCACCCTCCGACTACCACTACTAGCTTAAATCATCTATCTTCGCCGACGGACCCATCGTCCAGCTCCAACACGCCAGCCAAGTCGAATACCCCGTTAGGAACCACTCCACTGAGTTGCCTTGATGCCGAGAAGGCTCCGACACCGGTGTCCGGCCACGAAACGCCTGCCCCACCGACGCCATCCTCCACAACTGCGTTAACATCGCCACCGAGCTTTCAACCGCCCACGACGATGGTCGACACGTCTACATCGTCGGCCTCCGTCAACGGTGGAAGCATGACACCTGCTATACCTACCGTACCGCCGCTAAAGAGTCCCGCGGACCAAGAATCGTGTCATAATAACAACAACAACAGCCATCATCTGACCAATAACAACATCGGGGGCCTAAGTGTGCTGGACACACTGAAGAATCCGTTTCGTTTCGACGAGAGAACGCATCCGTTCAGATTTAGCGACGAGTTCGGCGCTGCCGGTATGGCCGGCAGATTGGGCGAGTCGCTTATCCCGAAGGGTGACCCCATGGAAGCCAGACTGCAAGAGATGCTACGGTACAACATGGACAAGTACGCGTCGCAGAACCTGGACACGCTGCACATAGCCAGGAGGGTTCGGGAACTGCTGTCCATACACAACATCGGTCAAAGACTGTTTGCAAAGTACGTTCTCGGTCTGAGCCAAGGAACCGTTAGCGAGTTGCTAAGCAAACCAAAGCCATGGGACAAATTGACAGAAAAAGGACGGGACAGCTACAGGAAGATGCATGGTTGGGCTTGCGACGACAACGCTGTAATGCTGCTTAAGTCCCTGATACCCAAGAAAGGTGAGTACCGTCAGTTTCCAGTTGTCACTCCAGTTTTCCCGCCTTTTTTCGGACCTACACTTCTCGCAAGCGGTGAAGATCAGACGTCTGCCGGACAGGTCGTATTTTGTGCTTATCAGGTTCAAAGAGCCACGGAAGTACGGTAACACCGTGGTCGAGCATTACGGGGAAGAACCGTTCTGTCTTTGATTGTTCAGGATGTTATCCAGCAACAGGTTCAGCGTGTTATGCTTTAAAAATTCATCCCGACGCTAAATCTGTTGATGTGTCCTTTACCGCTGATCGATAATGGCTCGTTTGAGCTTTCGCCGCTGACTAAGAACTCTTTTCTGCCTCGCACTGCCAATAATCTGTTCTGCCGAATCACTAACCACATCAGCTAGTCAGTTAACTTTTTCGGCTGTCTAATACGGGTGTCAATGGTGTATCTTTGGTCTAACAATGGAAAGGGACATAACCCTCGAACCGGATGTCTCATCCCTCTACACAAAACTTGACAAAAAGATAGTCCTCAAGATAGCCATGCGTTGGTGACATCGTGAGCTTTGTCATCCGAAGGATATTCATAGAAACCGCTTAAAACCCATTAGGTTTATATGGACCACGATGTGTCATCGTAGTAGAACATCTATTTTTAGCCGAACATAATATATGCTCCAGATGTTCTTATTAGGATCCCTTAAAATAGCTGTTCAAATCGTTTTAGGAATTTAGGTGTTCCTAGTGTTTTCGTTAGAGAGAGCAACAGGCTGCTCCGACACCGCTGGGACGCAGGTCCTTGTATAATATTTTAATTCGGTGTCCTGTCATAAATTCATCGTTTCAAAGTTAAACATTTGTCACGTTTAACCTCATTTGTGTGAAATTACAACTAAATTACGACTCGATGCAAATCTTGAAATACTTAAAGTAACATTTTGAAATAATAATAATCTAACATGTGAAAGTCTCTTGTTTGTGACTTCGACTAATTTTAGTCGAATGCGAATTTCGTAAGACAGTTGACCCAGCATCATTCGTAAGCTGAAACGTATTGTTTCATTTGTAAACGTTTACCTCAAAATTCGGGTCATTGTCAGACACAACTATTTTACATCAATCTACAATTATATCCAGCTACATAATATAAATAATAAATAATCATTAATAAATGATAAATTTCAGTTGTAGTCTACGAGACAAAGTGGTTCAGGGAGTAAGATGGCGGCGCAAAACGGTTCGAAAGTGACGTTCGATTTCGCATTTAATAGTCTTAATTAAATTATACAGCCAGTTAGCGTGCCAAGCTCGCTATCGATTGTTTGCTGCGTTTGGCAGCCATATTGTTTAGACTAATAGCTCTTGGGAGTAGGAAACTGGGGATGACTTCTAGGAAAGGGTGCAATACATAAAGGGTTCCAGGATAGAGGATGAGGTGAGGGAGAAACAGGGTCCAGGAGACAGCATTCCAGATCCTATGTTTAGGTAATTACCAAGGGTTCGCAAAGTTGTAGTCGAAAAATGGACGTAAGAACGTTCTAATACCAAAGGAAACGAAAAACAGATATATCCAAAAGAAACAAAAGAGCTTAAATTTATTTCAAACCACGTGATGAATCATTCCGGAATAGTTTCATGTTTTTGCAAGGTTATGTTAGTAAAAGCTCTGTTGAACGCGCTTATTGAAGCGTGTAGCCAGCAGCGTTGATCGTTTCCCCACTCTTTCGTAAATATTAATACCAATGGCAGAGGATGTCGCGCCATAATGGAACATCCGCGAGAAAAATGGAACCTGTATAAAATATACGGCAATACCGGACCATGGGGGGGACGTCGTTGACAACGCAGACGTCGTGCATCAATGGATTGTCGGTTTCCGTCGACAATGATAATCATGTGCATCGTGCGGGAAAAAAAAGAGAGAAAAGGTTAGGGAGGGAAGGAGGGCCGGAAGAAACGATGCGCAAAAAATCAGCACTCGTAACGTTGCTACCGATACGCAGCCTTTGATGCCGCAGGAACCTCCTCTGCGATGTGCCTTGAACTTCCGGAATTTAGCCCATTAAACCGTTCAGATGGTTGGTCGATTCGAATTCGAAAATGGAACTTTTGTTCCGCGAAATAGCCGGGGCTTGAAATTCCCCCGTGATTTTTAATAATCATTACGAGAAATAGCCCATTGTCGCTGCTGCTTGTGTCAGACTTGCAGCGGAATATTTTCAAAATATTCGACCAAGTCTACTTGAAACTTATATTTTGTCAAACGTTTATTGTGAAAAACCATCGTTTCAGAAATTAATTCAAGCAAAGATTAAATATGACGAAGCAATCTCTGCATTTTTCAGGTATCAGATTTTTAAACGTTACAAAAGTTTTCTAATGGTTCCGGATCTAAAGTCGGAAAACGAAGAATGATTAATGGCCGCTTCCTTCCTGTAGATGGCAGGTCTAATTGGCATCGATGTATTAGAAATATAGCACGATCGTTTTAATCGCTAATTATTGCACTGCTCACGGTTGCGGTAAGTTCTTTGTGTCTCTAACGAGTCGTTTCTCAATATACTCGTAGCATTGTTCGAAAGTTCCATAGTCGGTGATTTATGGGCAAAATCAATGGCTTTGTTTCGATGTTCAAATAAATTCTGGACTTACCTTTGGGTTGATTAATTTACTCAATGATTCGTGCAAAATCACCACTCCACGTACTGGCATTTGTAATTCGAGAGCAAAATGAACTAATAAAATAAATTTACAAAAATTTATGGCTTTTCGAATCAAATTTTTAAGTACTGAATTGAATTCGCTCATTTGATCAGAGAGTAAATTCATTCCAGAAAGGAAATATTGTGCTGAAACCCACGACAAATATTTTTAGTTATGAACTGCAAAAATCGTGTGAACTGTTAATCTTATGATAAATGTCCTGGATCTTAGCCCACTGTTCAGCGGGACACGTTCAGGCCGTTTATTATTGCCCGTGAGCAATGCAACACAATTGATCTGAGCAACGCACCAACAGAATTACCGTAATAAAGATACTTGGTATTATTCCAAGCCAGTTCCCAAGATTTTCGAATGCTTCAAAAATGTTTACTCTGCCCTACAATCTTCGCGGATCCTTATTTTTATTTTAAAAAATCTAATTATATTTTGTAAAATCTTTTTTTATCCAAAAACAAGTTTTTAACATTTTAATATGGTAAATCTTGATCGGTTTAGAATTAAATAATTTTAGGTTAGCCTAGGCTTAATCTGGTAAGGTTATACAGTCGAGTTTTAAGAATTAAATAATTTTAGGTTAGGTCTGCACATTAATTAACCCAGGGTTAATCTAGTAAATACGGCCGAGTTTTAAGAATTAATTAATTGTAGGTTAGGTCTGCAGATTAATTAACCTAGAGTTAATCTAGTAAGGATATACAGTCAAGTTTTGCTTAATTTCGAATGAGTTTTCAAGCTAGATAATATTTTTAATGCAGGATTTAAAAATATCTGTACGCTGAGTCTCTGCGCGACAAAATGGCCGCCATGGTAAGTTCAGTATCACCGAAATAATTCGTTGTTACAAACTTAACGAGGTATTAACAAGAGAAAAGAATATGAAATAAAGAGCTGAAAAATTATTTATATGTTCAGTTTAATCTTTTATTAACATATCAAGTTGCCGCGTTGAATAATTCGAATCGTTTTAACTGGAGTTTTTGCGAAAAATCGGGAAGTTAATGCCGACGCTGACCGCAGTGATTATCCTCTTTCATTCTTTTCCGCCTGGATGTTTATTCATTATTCGAGTAGTTTTAATTCTGAAAGCGTTCGTTGCCTGAACTATCTGAAATCAGTGGAATCCTTTTTAATTCAGCTACCCTTTGGAGCGTAGTCCGTTTATCGAATCACAGATACGTATCACCATAGCCATGGGACTCTAATTGTGCAATTATAATTGTAAAGTTGTTCTACTGCGAGGCTTGAAATACGCTTGTTATTTCCTCTTCGCCGCGAGACCAGTTAAATAAATGGGATATAAAATACAGGGAACCAGAGCAAACTAGTTTGATTTTTTAATCAAACTCGAATTTAAGAGAAAAAAGTTTTTATTGAAAAAAGAATGTAAAATTTAATAACAGTTCGGTGTTAAAATTTTTGCGTGAAATTGACGAAGGAATTTATAAACAAACGTTGCAAAAATTTAGTTATACAAGTGTGTATCAATTTTTGTCAGCAAAAAGTTAAGCTTGACTTAAATTATTTAGATATGAACAAATTGAACAAAATTTGTATAATTTTCAATAATTAAGTACATGAGGAAACGGAAATCTGTAAAACTCTATACAACTATAAGATACCTACAGAGAAGTTTATAAAATTTAATAATAATTGAGCGTTAAAAAAAAATTTGAAGTTCAAGCTGGGATTATTTCCAAAATTTCAATATTTTCGTTGTAGAACTAAAAACAAGTTGTGTAAACTTCGCTTAAAATAAGCTAAATTAATTTCCACACCTTAATGCATAAATTAAAATTCAATTTATTGTATATTATAATTTTCATAGTTAATAAAAGTGAATTTACCATTCTAAATTCACAAATACAAAAATATGGAAAAAATTGCATGTAATAAGTTCGGCTATAAAACTATAGTGGAAACAATAATTACTCGATCACAGCGGTCGTTGACCCATAATGGCAGAGATAATGTTATCAGTGTGCGATTAAGATTTCAAAATCCGTCTCGTTGAGTTGTAAAATGGTTGGAAATAATACGACACGCGCGACATTTTTCTCGTAAAATCAATACCAAAGATCATTCGCAGTTCCTCGCTTAACCTGCCACCATTTTGAACTCCGTTCAACAAAATGGCAGTCCAAATTCTATTCTCATTTCAAACTTGAAATCCTTAAAATTCTATACGAATCAATGAAGTTTTTATGAAAGTATAATAAAGTGTATAGTATAATAAAGTATAACCAAATAAAGAGAGAGAAATTGTGAAAATCTGAACACAAAAATTTTGTTAAATACGTTACTTTCATGACCCTTAAAAGTTGCAATAAATTAAAAATTTCCTAAAGGTGTCTCCATAAAATTCACATAAATAATTTTCCAGACTTCCCAACTAATCTCGGTCCCATAAAATATTGAAAACTGCAGTGGATTTAAATATAATCAACAATTTCCCAGGACAATACGTAAGGAGGTTAAGGTGGCGGCAATTTTCCAAGGCGTGCAGAATTAATCATTTTGAATTTCGTTCTTAACAACACTAGCGCTTGTTACGAAGCTCGATTCAAAGAAGAAATACCCGACGGTGCCTAGCAGTCGCGTATTTCACCGTCAATTAAACGCACTATATGCAGCCACGCACATCTTGCCTCGTATAGAAGAGAAAGAGTATAGCGCACCGCGAAAGAGTTACGTTCATTAGCGAGGCTACTCTGCTTCATATACCGATTTTATCAGATTTTCTGTCCCGGTTGTATCCTTCCACCTCCTGACGCCTCGACCGTGCGCAGCCCTTGTCGTCGTCGAAACACCTCGGAAATTACACGGCCTTAAGGTGCTACATCCTAAAAAACATTTCTTTCGACTCTTTTAAATCTCACTCTAAGTTTCTGGAAACGTTTCTGTGCACGTCTATTCTTTCCATTGATTCTTATTTTACATAGAGCGTACTCGCGATTTAATATTGGAATAACAAGTTTAATACAAATATTTTTTATATGGAAAATACTATTCGGTAAAATTATTTTCTGTTGATATAAACATTTTCAATGAAATTTACAGATTCAGCTGAAATCGTAATGTAAAAATTTACGTTATTTGCTTCTACCTTAAAGGTGTCACTAGGAAGTTTGCAACTAATTATTCAGATGATGGTTTTCCAATTTAAACTTTCACTTTACATTGTAGTACGATTCAAGAAAAATTTGAAAGTTTACAGACATCGAATACTAAATGTTACTAATTACTATTATTATTACTTATAATTACACAGAAAACGCGCCTCGACTTGACCTTGGACGTTCTCGAGGACGTCATTCTGAACTTTTTCTCGTATACAACTTATAAAACAGCTTCAGATATTTGCAAAAATATTTTCAATGTATTTGCGAAAGAACACAACGCCCCTGCAATATCAAGGTCAACATTCTCAATAAAATTTACCTTCCTCTTGCACTTAATTTTTGAAATACACAAAAACCTGAATAAAATGTACTGTGTACTATAGTATACTTTAACTCACTATCAGTTAACTATAGTGAAGTATGCTATATTTCAGCACATCGCCATTTTCATCTGACCAATGCACATGTGTACAATTCAAGGTTACACATTACTCGAGTATATCAAAATATTCTGTAAAGAAAGTGTAGGAATACAATATAGCAATAAAAATGTAAATTTAATTGAACTTTTTGAAGCTGAAGTGTACGAAATGACAGAATATTGCTTCTCATAAAATATTTCAAGATCCTTAAAAATTTTCTATGATAAAAATTAAAACTTAAAAGCATATTTAAAAGCAAGGTTCGAACGTTTTAGCAGCGATTGCTATTAGAATTGATCACTGGTGTTTTAACTAAACCGGTGTGCACTTACTCTGAAATTAAAAATGAAGTTAAAAAATAAATAAGTAAATATTCTTTACCTTCACGAAGCAGGGATTCTAGAAAAATTGTCTTAATAAATTTTGTAAGGTAGAAACACTTGTACAAGTTTGACCGTTAGTGTTAAATTATTAGAGTTTATGTGCAGCCATCTTTCTTCGTATGTGATCAAAATTAAAACTTGATATGAACTTATACTTAAAAGCAAGGTTCGAACGTTTTAGCAGCGATTGCTATTAGAATTGATCACTGGTGTTTTAACTAAAGCGGTGTGCACTTACTCTGAAATTAAAAATGAAGTTAAAAAATAAATAAGCAAATATTCTTTACCTTCACGAAGCAGGGATTCTAGAAAAATTGTCTTAATAAATTTTGTAAGGTAGAAACACTTGTACAAGTTTGACCGTTAGTGTTAAATTATTAGAGTTTATGTGCAGCCATCTTTCTTCGTATGTAATCAAAATTAAAACTTGATATGAACTTATACTTAAAAGCAAGGTTCGAACGTTTTAGCAGCGATTGCTATTAGAATTGATCACTGGTGTTTTAACTCAACCGGTGTGCACTTACTCTGAAATTAAAAATGAAGTTAAAAAATAAATAAGCGAATATTCTTTACCTTCACGAAGCAGGGATTCTAGAAAAATTGTCTTAATAAATTTTGTAAGTTAGAAACACTTGTACAAGTTTGACCTTTTCGTTAGTGTTAAATTATTAGAGTTTATGTGCAGCCATCTTTCTTCGTATGTGATCAAAATTAAAACTTGATATGAACTTATACTTAAAAGCAAGGTTCGAACGTTTTAGCAGCGATTGCTATTAGAATTGATCACTGGTGTTTTAACTAAACCGGTATGCACTTACTCTGAAATTAAAAATGAAGTTAAAAAATAAATAAGCAAATATTCTTTACCTTCACGAAGCAGGGATTCTAGAAAAATTGTGTTAATAAATTTTGTAAGTTAGAAACACTTGTACAAGTTTGACCTTTTCGTTAGTGTTAAATTATTAGAGTTTATGTGCGGCCATCTTTCTTCGTATGTGATCAAAATTAAAACTTGATATGAACTTATACTTAAAAGCAAGGTTCGAACGTTTTAGCAGCGATTGCTATTAGAATTGATCACTGGTGTTTTAACTAAACCGGTGTGCACTTACTCTGAAATTAAAAATGAAGTTAAAAAATAAATCAGCAAATATTCTTTACCTTCACGAAGCAGGGATTCTAGAAAAATTGTCTTAATAAATTTTGTAAGTTAGAAACACTTGTACAAGTTTGACCGTTAGTGTTAAATTATTAGAGTTTATGTGCAGCCATCTTTGCGAAACGGACAAAGAATTTTCTAGGTGTCCCTCGTTTCCGTTGCGCCCAGTGCCGCCACCTTCGTTTCTCCCGGATGATGAAATGTTACGGTTCGTTCGTTCAGATCGCATCAGGGCATCAAAGACCGACTCGTAGGAATCGTTGAAAGAAAGAACAATCGCGTAAGGACAATGGCCAGACCGGAAAGGGAATCCATACGGCAATTTGTCTGACTCGTACGAGCAATGGAAACCGACCTCATCTTTCTTTTTATTGCTCGTCGGGTTACGCGAATATCCTGAGGTTCTTTCGCGAGCGTAAAAGGGGCAGAGCTGTTGACAATAGATTACAAAATTTTTTGAACGGTTTCGTGAGAACCCGAGGTTTAAGAAACCTTGCGGGAACAACGTTCCCGATTACGCCAGTCGCGATTGTTGGCTGACCCATGGAAAATACACGGGGCTATCGATGGAAATCAAAAAACGATTGGAAAATATTCCTGTGAAGTACCGGGGCTCTGAACAATGCGGTTAAGAAACGTTAATGAATATTGACGGGAATTCAGGTTAACAGCCATGTTTGCTAAAGTCCTTTCTTAGTTTGGGAAACGGAGTCATTTTTCCAAATTACACTGTTGGAAATAGAAATTAAATTAACCAGAATTTAGCTTTTATTAAATTCAGGTTATTCAAAATGTTTTATTAAATGTTTCTTCCTTTAATATTTAAATTATTATCAATTTTGCTGAGATAAAACCACAATGTTACACAAATCGTTAATGCATGAAATTTTCTTGAATAGTAAGATAAGAATAGAGATACGAAATCTAACCTCAAAATACTTGTTTGCGTATAATTCTTGAGGTATAAGGGAAAATAGTGTCAAATAAAAATTTAATAGTACAATTTGCAAAAAATTATTTTCGTATTAAGAGAGTTTTAGAAAAGTTTAGCTTTATAACAAGTTTATTTGTTCCACAATACTTTTACTGGAAACGTTCGCATAAATGGTCGTCTATTTTGCGAGGTTAGTACAGTCGGTATCAGGAACTGCGAAATTATGAATCTCCAAAATTCCGAATTAGTGAATGATTATTTTTACGATGTTAATTACGATCCATGTTTGTGCTTTCCGTGTCGCATGTGCGTTGATAAATGCGTAATAGAAAAAAAAGGATGAAAAGAGATATTAATGCAGGAACTTGGCGGTAATTGGACTCGATAAATCTTTATACGTAATATGTCGAATATCGTCGATCGAGTATCGTTGCTGTTACCGCAGTTTTTTAATCTGTATTCCGTTCGATAACGATAATGCCAATTTCATCAGACCGCAAAAAACTGACTTACAGGAAAGAAATAACGCATAATAATGACCTCATTCTTTTTATCTCGGCAATAGATCCTCTGTCGGCACCGTTGACTGAAACATTCTTCACCCGGCTGTCTATCATTACATGGCGGACTTTTTTAGAAATATTTTTCTGGAACATCTTACTGTTGAAACTTATGAGGAAAACACTTTCAGGAAATTTGATCTCGAAATTTTGCAAGTCGGAGTCAAAGAAATATGAAACCGGTGATACTTCAATTAAAATCACACTTTTAAACGACTTATATTTACAAAATATTTTAAATGTTAAGGAATGAAAATTGGAACCAAGAAATTTAAATTATTTTACCAGAGTACCAATGGTTGAAACCTAACCTAAAATGACCTAAGTCGTTCTCTCATATATTTACAAAATATTCAAAATATCAGAGAATGAAAATTGGAACTAAGAAATTCTAAATTCTCATATATTTACAAAATAATCAAAATATTAAGGAATGAAAATTGGAACCAAGAAATTTAAATTATTTTACTAACCAATGGTTGAAACCTAACCTATACATAACCTAAATACGAATGTGTCTTCACATTTTCAATATTCTTAAATAATTGTAAACCTAAAAAATACTGTAGATCCAAAAAATATTGTAGATCCAAAAAATATTGTAGATCTGAAAAATATTATTTGCAATGCGAAAAACAATGTTGGGTTAAAAATAAGAACATCGTAGGTTAATTCTGGAAAAAACAAGCAGAAAAACTGAAAAATACTGGACAGTTTATAATTTACAATGGAGAAAGTAGTAAAACAGAGAAAGCAGATCTTGAAATGGCCTAACAGCTCTTCATCTTTAAACGTTGAAAGAACTCGAATTTGTCGGCTAAGCAAATGGAATTGAATTTCCATAGTTAAACACGTGAATTCTTTCGCATAAGAGGTTGTCGCAGCCCCACGAAAATGTCGTACAGTTACAGAGGAGGTTGGCATAAGTCGAAGTCTTGCTGGCACGAATTCAAACGTCATGGTAACACACGCGTGCCACAGACTCGTGTGTACACGTCGCGTTCCGTTCTCCCACATGCACGAAACGAGCTTCGACTGTCGTCATTGTCCTCGTAATGTTTCCACCCACCGCGTTGTCGATTTCTTGAAACATTTCCCGTCGACCAATATTCTTGCAATAACATCAGACTCTTGGGTCGTCGTCCACATTCCGATCTTAATCACCAATTAATCTTTACTTCTTGCTCATCGTGTTCGCTACCGTATTGCGCTTTTGTTGCGCGGAAAATAAAATTTTCACGTTCCAACGTGTATACTATCGACGTAAAAAGACCTGCTCTATTACCTAATGGATGTGTTGATGATTTATGGCAGCAGTTTTCGGTTCTAAACTTATGGTACTAATTTTCAAAAATATTAGCAGCATTATTTAAAATTTAAGTTCCGTCGAGACTCCCAACTGTTAAAGTCAAAATTCTAAATTCGCAAAGCACACTCCACATGCTAAGCTCTCCAATTTATCAACCTTAACTCTCTTTTTTCTGAGTACCTCTCAGTATTTTCTGAAAATCACTAAAAAGTGTCTGAATATAAGGAATTAGGTCCCCAGGGGTATAACGCGTTCAAGAAAGCAAGGGCATCGCAGCAATCAAAGACATGATCGATGGCTCATTCGTCTAAATCTTACGGCTGATTGGTCAATTAGAGGAGAAACACGTAGAAGTACACGGTTGCCTACGTGCACGTAGGGGGGAAAGGTCGCAAGGGTGAACCCCTAGAAAAGGATATTTTAATTATCGTCGCCGGGTTACGCCTTCGGGTTCGAGCCGGTGTTATTGATTTTGCGTTGTATTAATTGCTCCCACGTTTGATCGAACATGAAATCAACCAGGCCCGACCCCTCAGATCTGATTAGATACATGGGGTTGCCTCTTATCGAACATCGTCCGGTTGAAATTGAAAGGCATTGATCGACAAGTAATACGGATTTACTCACTAGTTCTTGAATTTTCGAGATCCCATCAAAAAGCTTGTGTTCCTAACTAATCATCAGCAGTTATTTCAAGTTTGAGATAATAAAGGTCCCTAAACCTCTAATTTTAATGTTAATTTTATACGTATAAGACCAAACCGAGTAAGAACGCACCACAAGTTGTGCCTCACCCGTAGAGTATGTTTCAGGCAAGGAGCAGGGAATGCCAGCGTTCGCTCGCGGTCCACAGGAAGGTGGTCCGCCAGAAATGAGTGACGAAAGGTTGGCGCACATCCTCTCGGAGTCTGGCCACTTACAGATGAAGAGCGAGCACGAGGTATCTAACGACGCGGACAGCAAGAGTCCGAGCAGGATCGGTTGTCCGAGTCCTTTCAACAAAGACAGGCTGGACAGTCAGAATAGAAGATTGAAGAAATACGAGAACGACGACATTCCGCAGGAGAAGGTGGTCAGGATCTATCAGGAGGAGCTGGCTAAGCTAATGGGAAGAAGGATCGAAGATCTCCGTGGGCCGCGAGAGTTCTCTTCCAGGTGAGGCTCGAAACGACGTTGCTACCCTACTTACACACGCTGTTGTGTTTATTTGGGTGTAAGGTCCTTGATACGAGACGAACCAGTAGCGTATCCCATAGATCTTGTGAGTCACACTAAATCGCGGTCGCGCACGAACACTGCTCAGCAGATGACGTATGAAGCTAAAATTAATATAGCGGTATATCTGTTCCATTACTTAACACGTAAATGTCAGGTGTAAACACGAGCTTCTTTGGCCCACAGAACCAGCTCGCTTAACTGCATGTATTGTCAGCAAACCTTATCGATTGATCATTATTGAGGACAGCACGAGACCTCGATTGATCGTAGCGCGATGTTTCCGCATTTTTTCAGTGGCACCCAAGGTGGCTTTCAGGGGATGGAGCGCACCCAAGAGGACATTCGATTGGCACTGGACGCGTACCATCGCGAGTTGCAGAAACTGAACGCCACACCGGGTCAGAATCCTTCGCTGACGGGTCTGCCAGGATTGCCCGGGCTGCCCGGTCTCCTGGCTCTTCAACAACACGCCCTGCAACAACATCACCTAGCCACGAACGGTGGCGGTGTTCAAGACCTCAGTTTGGGAAAGGTGGATCCCAGGAATAAGATGATAAACGGCGTCTCCGAGGAAGAGAAAGAGAAGATAGAAGAAGCGATGAGACACGCCGGGAGCGCCTTCTCCTTGGTTAGGCCGAAACAGGAACCCACCGCTGCACCTCAGTCCACCCCAGGCGGATCCAGTGCGAGTTCACCACTTGGCAACTCAATTCTTCCACCAGCAATGACGCCCAGCGAGGAATTTTCCGGTGCAGCGGCTGCCAGCCCTCTCCAGAGGATGGCCTCTATCACAAATAGTCTGATCAGTCAACCGTCCACGCCAACCCACCACTCGGCCAATCAGAGGCCCTTAAAAGCAGTACTTCCTCCCATCACTCAGCAACAATTTGACATGTATAATAACTTAAACACAGAGGATATTGTAAAGAGAGTAAGTTGAACCGCCTTCAAGGCTCCTCGCATTGGTAATCATGTTTAACCTTGAAATTTGTACTTACAGGTAAAGGAACAGTTGTCTCAGTATTCTATCTCCCAACGTCTGTTCGGCGAATCCGTGCTGGGTCTGTCCCAGGGATCCGTTTCCGATCTCTTAGCGCGCCCGAAGCCTTGGCATATGCTCACGCAGAAAGGCCGCGAACCCTTCATCAGGATGAAGATGTTCCTCGAGGACGACAACGCCGTGCATAAACTTGTGGCCAGCCAGTACAAGATTGCGCCGGAGAAGCTGATGAGGACCGGCGGCTACGGTGGCCTGCCTCGTAAGTTTAACTCAGGTCAATATAGATGTTTTGTTATTTTATCGAACAACATAGTTTGGGAGCTCGAAAATTGTGTGCCGAATGCTGCTGCACCTTCGATAGAAACGAATCGCTGAGAATGATTAGGGAGTGAAAGTGATTGTTACCGGGAACCGCTTGACGAAGCAACATTCTGACATTTGTCAAAATGAGCTTTCGGACTATATAAAGCGTGAGTCTCGTGTGCGGTGGTACTTGAACGCGTTGATATTTCTATTTGCAGCTTGCGGGACGCCGATGAAACCCATGCCACCGACCAAGCTGGTTCAGGAACAGCTCCAGAATGCCGCGAAGGCGCAGGCTGCGGCGCAAGCAGCGGCCCAGGCAGCGGCGCAACATCAGCAGGAGAACCAAATGCAGCTGGGACCACCTCAGCAGAGTCCCCAACTCCCTCAGCATCCTCAACCTCCACCTCCGATGATGTTGACACCACCTGGTCCTCATCATCCTCACGCGCAGCTCAACATGCAGGAGCTACAAAAAAAGCAGCACCAACAACAGCAGCAGCAGATGAACCTTCACTCCCCGCATCATCAGATGGCTCCATCGCCTCTTCGTGGTCTCCATCCGCACATCTCTCCGAGCGTATACGAAATGGCTGCCTTGACGCAGGAACTCGATACCCAGACGATCACAACGAAGATCAAGGAAGCGTTGCTGGCTAACAATATTGGACAGAAAATCTTCGGTGAAGCAGTTCTCGGACTGTCGCAAGGATCCGTCAGCGAATTGCTGAGCAAGCCAAAACCGTGGCATATGCTCAGCATAAAAGGACGGGAGCCGTTCATCAGGATGCAACTCTGGTTGTCCGATGCGCACAACGTCGATCGGCTGCAGGCACTGAAGAACGAGCGTCGAGAAGCGAACAAAAGGAGACGCAGCAGTGGTCCGGGTCACGACAACAGTTCGGATACCTCGAGCAACGACACGGCGGAGTTTTATCACGCGGCTTCGCCTGGTCCGGGACCTGCGTCCGCTAAGAAACAACGAGTTCTCTTCTCCGAGGAGCAGAAGGAAGCTTTGAGGCTCGCTTTCGCCCTCGACCCATACCCTAACGTGGCCACCATTGAATTCCTCGCCAATGAGCTGGCCCTGTCTTCGCGGACGATAACTAACTGGTTTCACAACCATCGGATGAGACTGAAGCAGCAAACACCGCACGGTCAGCCGGAACCTCAATCTCCCAGGGAACCTGGCCAACCGTTCGACCCAGTTCAGTTCAGATTGCTGTTGAACCAAAGACTGTTGGAAATCCAGAAGGAGAGGCTGGGTCTGGGTAATGTACCCTTGCCCTATACTCCTTACTTCAACCCCAACTTGGCTGCCTTAGTAGGGAATGCGTTGAAGGAGCAGTGTTCAGGCCTGGATCTGTCTATGAGCTCCCTGAAGAGGGAGCCGAACCAAGAGTTCGAGGACGAGTACGCGGAGGATGCTATGAGCAACCTCGGCAGCGAGGACTCGGTGGGTTCCGCGGGCAGCATAAAGCAGGAACCCGCGGAAACGCCCACCGTACCCGCCACCGTCAGAATAAACAGAAGGAAACCTGCCGCACCGCAATGGGTCAATCCGGAGTGGCAGGAACCACCCAGAACGGGCGACGAAGTGATCATCAACGGTGTCTGTGTGATGCAAACGGATGACTACGGAGTGAAAAGAGAAGCCGAGGAGACCATTAGGGTAGAACCGACGCCGGTCCAAGACAGATACGAGGAGGACGCACAGAGCGACGTGTCGTCCGTCTCTGGGAACAACGGCCAGGACCGGGATAGCTCTTTGCCTAGTCCAAAGTCTGGACCGGCCAGTCCCGTAACGTTACCAAGGCCACCATCCGTGCAGCAAACGCAACAATCCACCGAAGAGAGTCCCAAGGAAAACGTGGTGAAACACGAGCCAGAAGAGACATGGGATTATTGAAGGAATGCTACGGTAGCACCGGTTTAATGTGTTTCACAAAGGGGAATAGTTGAACAGGAGAAGTTTGAAACATGCCAAAAACAATGCTGCAGAACTAACGGTCCCATTCTGCCGAGGACTACGGCCTAGTTAAGTTCTTAGAGAGAAAACCAGTCATAGGATTCGGCCAGGGCTGATGGGCCGAGTCCTGCCTACCACGAGGGCATTATTATAGGGAGGTAAATACAAAATAGGATACGTGAGAGTAGACACAACACTGTGTGTATGTGTCACGAACTCTTAAAGGTCGACTTTATAAAGACTACCTAGCGGGATGCTGCTATCAAAAGGAGGAACGGAGCTCAATCAAAAAAAGAACTCTTTTTTTTCGTAACGTTGTCTGTGCGATAGTAGTGTGGTGAGCACAGTTGCTACGGCGGATTCATAATTGTTAAAAAAAGACTGTGACGCGACGGCACTGCCTGAAGAGGGCGGTTCGTCGCGAAAATTCGCTCGAAATCCGAAGAAACCCTGGCCGCTTCCGTTTTTTCTTCTTTTTTTTATGGATTGCGAGGGCGGGACAACGAATCAAAGGGCGATCGACGAAACGGAAATGGTCCGGGTTCACAGAGTGCAATCTACGAGTACACCAGTTGTTAGATCAAATTATTATTAATTTTATCTAATTACGCGACGAGACGAGCGATTAATAATTATTGCATAATTGTGATTCATGTTATATTGTTTATACATTTCTCCTATCCCATAGTCGTTAAGCTGTTAATGTTATACTTCGCTCTCCGACTACGTACCTTTTTTGGCTGCACGTCCGAAAACTGTCACGCACGATTTGTCTGAAATTTTGCAAATTGCTTCATTTTACATACCATACGAACTAAAAAACTTTTTAGTAGAATTTTTAACGGCAAACTTTTTACTTGAACTTTTTTTTAACTATATCTCTTTGGATAATATATCCGGAATACTTAAGATTCTTTTGTATAAGCTGCATCTCTATAGAGCATGTCCGAATTCTGCGGCACGTCGGTAAAATAGGAAACTGTATCAAAGTCACAGATTCTTTCATCCCGTCAAAGTTCCTTTTAAATGAAGCGACTTGCAAACTTCCAGCTAAATTGGACACGATAGATTTTCGAAAGCGTAGCCCCTTTGTCTGTTCGGTTGATAAGCGTCGTTTTTTGTTTTTCTTTCGTTGAGAAAAATGGAAAGAAGAAAAATCGTGTCCTCTCGCTCTACCTGACTTGTCCACCGACTTACGAAGAGCAAGCATTAATCACTTAGGATCGGTTAGGCCTGTTATCGACTTTGTTTTATCATTCGCCATACGTGGTTTCCGTTTGCTGTTCTCGTACGGGCAAGCTGGGCAGGATAAAAATTTGACCATTTTTAAATAATTCTTTGTTTTTTTTTTTCTATTAAAGAGAGAGAGAGAGAAAGAGTTAGTTACACGAAGCGATCGACGATCGTGGTTATTAGTTACTATACCAATATTACCGTATTATTAGGCTTACGTTATCACTGCTATTTTATTATTATTATTGATTATATTGTATTATTTTATTATCATTCGGATTCTTATCGCGATAACGACACGGCTTGTAAAGCCAATGTGATAGAGCTTATACGCGATGTGCCAGGGGGTCGGAGGCCTCCTCATGTGAGACAAGAAGATGCGCCGGCATCTTTAAACCGGGTGTTAAAGCGTGGCACCGTAAGCTCGCATCCACATGTAAATAACTGTACAAAAAGAAAAAAGAAAAGAGAAGAAAAGAAGAGAAGAGAGGTGAAGAGACTCAGTACATGCGAGTACGTTACACGTACATGATCTTGTATATTATACTTAATTACCACACTTAACTCTCTAATAGCAGTATATCCACACACACATACACACACACATACACGACAGACTCACTGACGAGAACGTGCATTGAAAACGACCTAACGCCGAGTTTCCAACGGCAATCAAAGGACAACGGATCGATGGTCGATGAACGGAAAACAGAAGGGAGATCCCCTGTGTTGACGAACACGTGGGAAGAGGTCACGTGGGGAGAGACGCGGCGTTAAGGTTGGTGCGCATGGCGCGACAGGAGAACATAATTACGCGAATTACTCGTACACTATCGATGCCTGAGAAAGGGGGAGAGAAAGCGAGGGTGAATGCTTGTGCGAGAGTGAGAAAAAAAGGGGTCAAAAATTATCCTCGATATTACGAATCAAACTTGTATTTACCAGATTAAATTTTAATCTTCGATTAAATTCTAGTCCGCAATTTAAACGAACGATGGCTAACGGGAGAAAAATAATAAAAGTGTACATGTATGTATGTGGGTGTGATCGTGAAACGCGAGAGGGTTGGGTGGGGGAGGGATGAATGGGAGAAAGAGCGACGTGCGAAACAGCCAACCAGTGAGAGAGAAGCACTTAACAAAAAAGGGCATTGCTAATTGAGAGACCAGTGATCCATTTTTCTTTCTTTCTTTTCTTTTTTTTTTTTTTCAAATTCACACCTTTCCGTGATTCTATAACCGACGGGGGACTAGTGGGAAATTGTACACAGCGTTAAAATATTGTCATCCTTAACTATCGTTATTATTACCGTCATCCGCATTATTATTATCATTATTATTAATATTATAATTATAATTATTATCGATACCGCTATTAATATTACTACTATTAGTTATTTTTCATCACCATCGCTCGTAACTTAATGACATCGACCAATCGGGATCATCGAACGATCCGGTAATACCAAATCGATGAAAAATCAATAGGAATAAAAATACTTAGTCAATCTCGTTGAGTTACGAGAAGGGATCCACCAATCGTCACCGATACGCAGCTGGGTAAAGTGGCCACTCGATAATTCCCTGCTATCAGGGCTCCACGATCTTTTTACGAAACAAGAAATTATCAGTATGTGCGCTTTGTTTGCGATCTATCCGAAAAACATGGTGAAGTGTACGCATATCATTTCTAACGGAAAATTATATAGCGGTCAATTATCGAGCGTCTATGACTCGATCATTTGGTGCATGATTGGTACCGTGGTTCTCTTGTTCTTCACTATCCCCCTCCCCCATCCCTTTCGTGTCTTTTTCTTTCTTTTTCTCGAACGAAACGCGAGGCATATAGGTTCTTCTTCTTGTAGATACCGAATAGACTCTTATAGATAGCAGATAGCTTTAATTATTTAAGCGGTAAAGCGATAACTTTCTTAGGCGAGTACCCGGTTTCGGGTGAAGGAATTTGTAATATAGGAGGACGGTCCCACTGCGGACGTACGAATCGTGGGTCACTCGAGGACCACCGAAATGGGGGAAAATCATATCGTAAACCTTAATATTTTACAGAAGCGTCGAGAAAAAAATGGACAAACGGAGAGAACAAAAAATCGTAAAGATAACTGTAGATAAACGTTCGAGGCTCTTGTACACGCGCGTACATCGCGTAAAATGATCAAAAAAAAAAAGAAAGATGGGAGGTATCATATTTGCCGAGAGAATAAAAAAAGGACATTGTCATTCAGTAGTGAAAATAATTGTATTAAAAAAAAAAGTGGATCGAACGAGAAGGTTTACCCTAATGTAATAGTTCATTGATTTGTATTTCATTTCGAATTGTATCATAGCTTAAAAAGATGAAAGATTATCCTGTACATTGCATACACACGATACACACGAATACACACTCATTCACGAGCACTATTGTTTTAAAAATTGTACGTTTATGATTATTATACGAAGATAAAAAAGAAAATAAATAAGGTATACAAAGTATTGAAGATACGTGACATATTTTATTCGAGATCTCGAGACGATCTTTCGATTATACCTTGCGCCAAATTTTATGGAAATCGTAGGTATCGAGTGGGAATCTTTTTCACACAGTTTTGTCTGCAACTGGTTTATCGGATATGGTTCAAATATATTGTTTTACGAATTTTTCATTGGAGGGACAAGCAAGACACTCGACACCTCGAACGACTTACCGATGTACAGATCAATTAATTCTCGTTTAGTAGGGAAACCTGATAAAACAGTCTACATCGATTTAAATCCCGCGATAGCGTTAGACACGCAATAATACGATTTAAACACGAATACCACTGGAAAATTCTCTTTATTGTATATACGTACATGATTATATTATTCATATCAGTGTCTCCTTTCAAGAATTTCTAAATTAAAAGGACTGTACTAAAATCTGCACTACGGTTATTCCACTGAACCCACCTCACTTTAAATATTTAAATCTCTCCTTAAATAGAATTTCAGAATTAATTTTATTTATGCAATTCCTCCTTAATTTTGTACCTCTATAGATTACAATTTTATAATCGATTAAATAAATTTTACTGTTGTCGATAATGATTTTGGAATTCTGTTAATGAGACGTACTTCGACAAAAAAAGATTTAATGAGGGTTTGAGGTAAAAAAAATCTCACATTTTATTGCAAAGTTGCAGTAAATTATAATATTTAATTATCCTGACTTACCAATAGAAAACACCTAATTTACCAGCGATTGCTAACTTACCAACGGGCAATAATAACCTATCAACCGAGAATAAATGATTTACCGACAGTAAATAAGTACCTTACCGACAGTAAAATACTAATTTACTGTCAGAGGGTAATAAATTTTGGAACAGTAAAAGAACTATTTCATTATCAGTAAATAATGTAAATTCAATTTTAATTTTCGTTATTTTTATATTTGGAGTATGTTTACATATGTTGCTATGCAAAATAGAGAAGTGTATAGGACCTACAGAAAGAGATAACCTCTTAATATAATTAGTACAGCTTCACAAGATATTTTTAAAAATAAATATTAATTTAATTCCAGTTTTGTTGGGTTTGGTTTTTTGAAAATTCATATTTTTTCATGGGCTGATCGAAAACGGTACATGTAGCGCCATCTAGCGGTGAGCTGCAGAACTACGAAAATACAAAATTCTGATTTTCTGCAAAATTAGCGCATTTTACGCATATTCGAGGGTCATATATTCTTGTGTGATCTCTTTAGAACTGAAACAATGCCGCAAGAACTTCCTCAAAGCGCTAGAAACGAAAATAAAAAAAAGGTCATTTTATGGACAAAAGTTGCGGCGCCATCTAGCGGCGAAACAGGTGAACTACTCGAGAAAAATGCATGTCAGAACATACATACAAGGAAGTTATAAAAAGTCATATTTCGTAACTTTCACCACACATTATGCTTCCTGAGACATTTTAAAGCAAATTTCAATTAACATTTGATGCTTTTTATTGCCGATTAAGTCCAGAAAATCGATATTTATTGAATTAGGTCTAAAACGGTACAGGTGGCGCCATCTAGCGGTGAGCGGAGGAACTACGAAATCACAAAATTGCGATTTTCTGCAAAATTAGTGTATTTTATGCACTTTTGAGGCTAGATTATTGCTCTGGGGTCTCTTCCGGACTGAAATAATGTCACAAGAACTTCCTCAGAGCGCTAGAAACGAAAATAAAAAAATAGAGCGATTCATGGACTAAAAAATTGCCTGCCATCTAGCGGTGAAAGTTGGAACTACAAAAATACAAAATTGCAATTTTTGACAAAATTAACGAATTTTAAGTACTTCTGGGGCATGTAAATTGTTATATGATCTAATTAGAAGTGAAATAATATCATAAAAGCTTGCTGAAAGCTCTGGGAAAGGAAATAAAAAAAAGATCATTTTGTGGACAAAAAGTGCAGCGCCATCTAGCGGCGGAACGGGTGAACTAATCGAAAAATGTTGTATGTGTACTCTTACAATGATAGTACAGTAACACTTATTAATGGACTCTTTTTAAGGGACTTTTTTTAAGGGATACGTAAAAACTGATTACGTCATCATTAAGAGTGGTCTGTTTGACTTTTCTGGGTTAAGCCTCTTTGTAAAAAATTTACTGCGCATGTTTATCACTAACGGTTTGGGACTGCGCATGGGGTCAAAGTTTGCATGAGATAGTCGCGGATCTTGGATAACAAATTTTCGAACAAATAAAAGTTGCTCCAATTCAAAAACTAATTACGTCATTATGAAAAGCGCTTTATTTGACCTTTCTGGGTTAAGCCTCTTTTTGAAAAATTTACTGCGCATGTTTATCACTAACGGTGTAGGACTGCGCAGGGGGTTAAGGTTTTCAAGAGCTAATCGCAGATCCTGG